>JAKSZT010053859.1:1220769-1701001 GCA_026826555.1 Tolypeutes matacus | reverse complement strand
TATATATATATATATATCTCCATTTGTTTTCCCAGTCCATTGTAGGAACTCCATATTTTTTCCTAGTATTCTACACTGCCTACTCAAGTTAAATATTCATCTCATTAAGTCTCATCTTGCCCCTCTTCTAACTTTTATCAATATTTCTATTATCCTTCTGCCTTCCTTACATCTTTTGATTCCTCTGGCCCTAACCTTTTGCCTTCAAGGGAACATAGAATGAAGCAAGGAAATAAAATAAGAAGAAAAATTGCCAAAGAGAAAATTTAACTCACACGCAGAACCAACAGCTAAATAAAATTCTAGAGCATAGAGAAAAGCTAATAAACTGAACAAACCCATCAAGATAATATGATGACCAGAGGGCAACAGAAAAATACAAATGACTCTGAGAAACTGGAAAACATGGACCAGTCCAGTGCACAAAATAAAAACCAGGAAGCAATGCAGTACATCAAACAATTAATCAAAGCTATCTAAACAAATATCATGGACCAACTTAAAGAACTGAAGGAAGAGATTAAGGATATAAAGAAGACACTGGGAAAACATACTGAAGAAATAGCTAACACACCTAAAAAGGTAATGGATATGATGGCAAACGAAGACACAAGTCAAGAATTGAAAAAGACGCTGGACTCACATGGAAACAGAATTGAACAGGCAGAGGAAAGAATTAGTTATATGGAAGACAATACAGTTGAAATCAAAGAGATTGTAGAAAAGATAGACAAAAAGATAGAAAAAATCCAGTATGCTCTCAGGGAATTAACTAAAAATGCAAGATGCACAAACATAGGCATATGGGCATCCCAGAAGGAGAAGAGAAGGGAAAGGGAACAGAAGGAGTGTTGAAGAAGTTATGGCTGAAAACTTCCCAACTCTATTGAGAGAAATGGATGTGCAGATCCAGGAAGCACAGCACACCCCAAATAGTATAAAGCCCAACAGGCCAACTCCAAGACATATACTTGTCAAATTGTCCAATGCTCAAGACAAAGAAAAAATACACAAAGCAGCAAGAGAAAAGAGAACCATCACATACAAGGGAAGCACAATAAGATTAGTGCTCAACATCACTTGCTATCAGGAAATTCAAACCAAAACTACAATGAGATACCATCTTACACCCATCAGAATGGCCGCTATTAAAAAAACAGGAGACACTAAATGTTGGAGAGGATGTGGAGGAATAGGAACACTCATTCACTGCTGGTGGGACTGCAGTATGGTCCAGCCACTGTGCAGGACATTTTGGCGGTTCCTCAGAAAACTATCAATAGATCTTCCATATGATCCAGCAATTCCACTGCTGGGTATATACCCAGAAGAACTGAAAACAAAAATACAAACAGATATATGCACACCAATGTTCATAGCATCATTGTTCACTATTGCCAAAAGTTGGAATCAGCCCCGGTGCCCATCAATAGACGAATGGATAAGCAAAATGTGGTACATACATACAATGGAATATTACTCAGCTGTAAGAAGGAACAAAGTGCTAACACATGGAATAACGTGGATGAAACTTGAAGACCTTATGTTGAGTGAAGCAAGCCAGGCACTGAAGGATGAACAGTATATGACCTCACTGATCTGAACTGAGGAAAGTGAGCAGTCTCTGAGAACCATTGTCTGAAAGATAGGTTAACAAAGGAGAGTGAGAGAAGAGCAGGCTTTGAGCCATCACCCATATGGACATAATCTATGGTAAAGGGATAGAGTGTGGTTGCATGTTGGGGGATAGGACAGATGAGTGGTGTTGTTCCTGGGTTTGGTGGTACAACACTGGGGGGTGGGTAGATTAGGAATAGCTAGTTCAAATCCCCAGGGCATGTAACTGTGAATCTTGACATTCCATGGGTTGTGAGAGGGGGGGTATCATGGGCCCTGGGGGGCTGGGGAGAAGGGAACAGTCAAGATCTAATGGGTTGTTTGGTGGTCATGGGGAAGGTTTTTCATTACCTTACAGTAATGGACACAGGACTTGGTAAATATCATCAAAATTATTAAACTGTATCATCTAAATTGTAAATTATACTGTAAATCACTGACAATGTTTAGTTGCTATATTTTGCTATCTGCATAACAGTTATAACAATGCTAACAACCAAAAAAAAAAAAGGGGCAGAGTTAATATGGGGTGGGGAAGGTGGGGTGGTTTGTTATATGGGAGTCTCCGGCATTCCGTGTGTGACTTTTCTGTGACCTAAACTTCTTTGAAAATTAATTGAAAAATTGGGAGACTGGGGATTGAGAGGAGGAAGGTGTCACGGCACACCAGACATTCGATAACACAGTGATAAAGGGAAGGAAAAAAGGAAAAAAAGAAAAGAGAAAGGAAAAAAAATGAATATATATATATTTTTTAAAGGCATTTCCTTTGCTTTTTGCCCATTTTTTGAATGTCCCAATCCACTAATTATATTTTATTTTGTTTTGTTCTTTGTTTGATTATTTGTTTTTTTTCCCTCTCTCTCTCTTTTTTTTCCCCTGAGTTTCCTTATGTTTGTCTCTTGCATGTACGCTTATCACACTTGTTTCTTTTTCCTAGTAAGTGTATTTGATTATTTTATGGACTAAATGTTCATGGAGGATTTGGATCACAGACGGGTTACAATGGGTACTGCGGGGGATTATTGGGGGCGGTTTCCTGGGGATTGGTTCATCCGAATATACATGAAAGATATACAAAATCATTCAAAGGATCGGGGGATGGGGCATGGTCACAATGGGTGGATAATCACACAATAAATGAGGGAATATGAATTCCTATCCTGGAGAGCTCTTTCACAGTCTCCAAGGGAGCAACAATAGTCCTCTGAGTGTAGGGACAGTGCCTGTCAAAATAGGATGACCCACTGATGTTTGTTTGTTTGTTTGTTTGTTTTTTGTTTTTTTTATTGATGACTACCCTTGTGAGTCTTTGCTCTTGTAAATGAGACTTAGCCTGCAGTTGTGGGGTGCCTAAGGGTTGCCACCTGAGAGCCTCCTTGTTGCTCAAATGTGGCCTCTCTCTAAGCCAAACTCAGCATATGATTGCATTACCTTCCCCCCAACGTGGGACATGAATCCCGCGGATGAGCCTCCCTGGCAACGAGGGATTAATACCAAGTGCCAACTGACAACACAACTGGAAAAAGACCTTGAATAAAAGGGGGAAATGGTAAAGACAAATGAGTTCAAGTGGCTAAGAGACTTCAAAGAGTGTCGGGAGTTCATCCCAGAGGTAACGCTTACGCACACCTCAGTAGGAGCTCATAGAACATCAAAGTGTCTATCATCCCACACATTGGGGTTCCTGAGAGCTCCGGAGACACCTTTGTCCTATATAAGGGGGGATAGCCCCAGAGACTAATGCTTTAACAGTGGGTTCTATTTTGGAATCTGTGCTCCTGAGAGTGACAGAATTGGACTCAAATAAGTCCTTCCTGCACATGGTTCACCAGTCCCTTCTATTCAAACCTATATGTGATGCTGGAGTTTTTAGGTTTACTTCCATAGACTGGAGCCTCCCACCTACCTATGTGCCAGGTGTGCATGAAATCTAGGTGGTGCTGCAACTCCTACACTACAGCTCAATTGTCTCATCCTAGTCACCTGGTGAGGAGACAACGATGGGCAATGGGCATCCCAGGGAACGGAGAGGGCCTGCATCTGCAGGCAGGATCATCCCACCCACGATATCCATGGGATATAAGCCCTCTCTCACTTGGAGTTGGAGTGGACATCACCATCCCAGTCCTCTCAGGATTGGGGGAAGAACTATGGACTAGAGTAGACTTGAAGGTATTCTCTTGTTCACATATGGTGATTCTAGCAATGGAAGAAATTATAACAATGAGGTGGATCCAGTGTCCACTTGACACTTTTGGGGTAGGGATGGGATGAGCAGTTGAAATACCGGGGCTTCTTTGGGAGTTAGAGGTTGTCCTGAGTACCGTTGTGGCAACGGACTTAGGCCATTATAATCAGCACACACCACTCAGAACTGAATGGGAGAGTGTTGTCTATGGTGTGAACTGTGGTCTATGGTTGGTGGCAAGGCTCCAGGATGTGTAAGTTCATTAAGGGTGGTGGGCCACACCTGTGGGAGATGTTTGTGTGGGATGTGGTGGGAGGTGTGCTAGGTGGGCAACATGGGAATCCCAGTGGGTTCCGTGTAATATTTTGGGTAATCTAAGCATCTCTTAAAATATATGTATATATATATATATATATAACATTTTTGTAAGCAAATACACATATATGCGTATATATTTTTATATCATTTTGCAAATGTTTGTATGTATTGTGAGAATTTTGATTTTTACCCACAATTTTAAAAAATATAATAAATAAAGAAAGCCCATTAGTAAACTATAACAAAGCATCTGGAACTTATGAAGGAGTTCAGTAATGTTGCAGGCTATCAGATCAATGTTCAAAAATCAGTTACATTTATGTACACCAATAATTATCAACCAGAGGAGGAAATCAAGAAAAAAATGAAATTTACAATTCTAACTAAAAGAATCAAATACCTAGGAATAAATTTAACTAAAGATGTACAGGACTTATATACAGAAAATTGCCCAGCACTGTTAAATGAAATCAAAGAAGACTTAAATAAATGGAAAAATATTCCATATTCATAGATAGGAAATCTAAATATCATCAAGATGTCTATCCTAAACAAACTACTCTAAAGATTTAATGCAATCCCAATAAAATTCAACGCTATATATTTTAAGGAACTGGAAAAACTAACCACAAAATATATTTTGAAAGGTAACAGGCCCCGAATTGCCAAAGACATTTTGAAAAAGAAAAGTGAAATTAGAGGTATCACATTACCAGACTTGAAAATATATTACAAAGCTACAGTGATCAAAACTGCATGGTATTGGCACAACGTTTTACCTACTGACCAGTGGATTTGTATTGAGATTTCGGATATAGATCCTTGCATATACAGTCATCTATTATTCGACAAGGCTACCAACCCCATTCAGTTGAGAGAGAATGCCCTCTTTAACAAGTGGTGCTTGGAGAACTGGATATCCACATCTAAAAGAATGAGAGAAGAATACCATCTCACACCTTATACAGAAATCAAGTCAAGATGGATCAAAGATCTAAATATAAGAGCCTAAACCATAACGACCTTGGAAGATAATGTAGGGAAGATAATGTAAGAAAGATAATGGGGAAGTGGGAGGGTAGTTGGGTATATGGGAGTCTCTAGTATTCCATGTATGACTTTGCTGTTACCTAAAACTTCTTTGAAAATTAAATGAAAATATGGGAGTCACTGGGGAATGAGAGGGGGAATGTGTCACAGTACACTAGACATGCAATAATACAATGATAAATGGAAAAACGAATAATATTTTTAAAAAGGGATTTTTTTTGTTTTTTTCCCTATGTTTTTGAATATCCCAATCCACTAATTATATTTATTTTTAGTTTAGTTTTTTTCTTCTTCTGAGTTTCCTTGTATTTATCCCTTGCATTTAAGTTCATCATTATTATTTCTTTATTCTATTAATTGTATTTGGTTGTTATATGGGCTTCATGTTCAAGGAAGGTTTAGATCACAGAAGGGTTACAATGGGTGCTGCAGAGGATCATTGGTTAGGGTTGTCTAGGATGGGGGATTCATGGGAGTAAATACATCTGAATATACATGAAAGATATATGAAATTGTTCAAATTATCAAGGGATGGGGCAGTTTATCGGTTTGTAGACAATCACTCAATAAATGAAAGAATCTGAAATCCCAGCCTGGAGAGCTCTGCCACATTCTCCAAGGGAGCGGCACCAGACCCGTGAGTGCAGGAGCAGTGTCTGGCAAAAGAGGATGGCCCACTGATGGGTGCTTGTTATTGATGACCTGCCTTCTGAGTCTTTGCTCTTGTAATTGAAACTTAACCTACTCTTATGGGGTGCCTAAGTGTTGCCAACTGGGAGCCTACTTGTTGCTCAACTGTGACCTCTCTTAGCCAAACTCAGGATATGAATGAATTACCTTCCCCCCAATGTGGGCTGAAGCTCCCTGGCAATGAGGGATTAATACCATGTAATACCATGTAATACCGTGCACCTGGCAACATGATTGGAAGATCTTGAATAAAGGGGGAAAAGGTAAAGAGAAATGAGTTTGTGTGGCTGAGAGACTTCAAAGAGAGTCGGGAGGTCATCCCAGAGGTAACACTTATGCACACCTCAGTAGTATCTCATAGAACACCAAACTGGATATCACCACAAAGAGGGGCTCCTGAGGGCTCTGGAGATACCCAGGTTCTATATAACTGGGAATAGCCACAGAGATTGTTGCCTTATTAGTGGGCTCTAATTTGGAATCTGTGCTCCTGAGAGTGACAGAATTGGACTCAAATAAGTCCTCCTGTACATGGTTCATCAGTCCCTTCTATTCAAACCTATATGTGATGCTGAAGTTTTTAGGTATACTTCCTGAGCCTGGATCCTCTGGCCTACCTATGTGCCAGGTGTGCGTGGAATCTTGGTGGAGCTGCAACTCCTACCCTACAGCTCAATGGACTCATCAAAGTCACTTGGCTTGGAGATGACAATGGGCAACGGTCATCCCAGGGAGTGGAGAGGGCCTGCAGCTGCAGGCATGATAATCCCATACACTGTATCCATGGGACATAAGCCCTCTCCCACTTGGAGATGTAGTGGACATCACCTTCCCAGTCCCTCAGGATTGGTGGAAGAACTATGGACTAGAGTGGACTTAATGGTATTCTGTTGTAGACATATTGTAATTCAAGCAATGGAAGAAATTATAACAGTGAGGTGGGGCTGGTGGCAATTGGACGCTTTTGGGGCAGTGAGGGGAAGGGCGGTTGAAATACAGGTAACTTTTTGGGTCTTGGGAGTTTTTATGAATGGCATTGCAGTGATGGATGTAAGCCACTTTACATCAGCATATACCATGCAGAACTGTGTGGTAGACAGTGTGGTCTATGATGTGAACTGTGGTCTATGCTTGGTGGCAAGGCCCCAGGATGTGTATATCCATAGTGGGTGATGTGCCACACTGATGAAGGATGTTTGTTTGGGATGTTGTTGGAGGTGTGGGAGGTGGAAAACATGGGAATCCCTGTAATTTCTGTGAAATATTTAGGTAACCTAAGCACCTTTAAAAATATATATATGTGAAGAAATAACATTTATGTAAGCTAATGCACATATATGCATATATATTTATATATAATTTTACAAATATTAGTATATATTGTGAAAATTTTGATTTTTACCCACAATAAAAAAAGAAAAAAAAGAAAGAAAATGCTGCAATAATGGGCAACATTATTTTTTAAATGGTAATTTTTTAAATGCTTACCCAGAATATAATTGATTGAAGAACCAGTGAAAACAAGAAGGATAATTTGAAATAATTGGAAAGCCCATCTTTACATAAACTAAGAGAAATCTCGAGATCTGATGCATGAAATAGTGGTAACAAATTGAACCCACATGAGTGTGGAAGAAGGTGTCGGGGGAGCAGATCTCAGAACAAACTGCAAGTGCACTTTTTCTCAAGGAAAAAGTCATCCTGAATTACACAGTCACATCCGCTTCCTTAAAACATTGGAGATTCACATTCATCCTATTCACAGGGCTTCTTTCCAGTATGAATGTTGTAATATTTAATGAGATACTGCGTCTGGCTGAAAGCTTTCCTACATTTCTTACATGTATAGGGTTTACCTCCACTATGAAATTTCTCATGGTCAGTGAGATTTGATTTGCTACTGAAGGCATTCCTATATACCTTACATATTTAGGGGATCTTTACATTTTGTCTTCTCTGGTGTGTAATGAGGCTTGACTTATGAATGAAAGCTTTCCCACATCCATCACCTTCATAGAGATTCTCTCCACTATGTATTCTCAGATGGTGAATGAGGTTTTCCTTCTGGTTGAACTCTTTTCCACGTTCATTGCATACATAGGGTTTTTCTCCAAAATGAATGCTTTGATGTTTAATGAATGATTGCTTTCACCTGAAGGCTTTTTTGCATTCTTTACATTCATTTTGTTTCTCTCCAATATGAATTTTTCATGTTCTGTGAGATATGATTTGTACCTAAAGGCTTTTCACATGACCTATGTGCATACCATTTCTTTGTAGTAGGAAATCCCTTGTATCTGAGGTTTGACATTTGAATTAAAGCTTTCAAACACATATATATGATTTCTCTTCAGTAAGTATTTTCTGGTTAATAAAGAGGCTTTCTGTCAGGTTGAAAACTTTCTCACATGTATGACATTTCTATCTTTTTTCCCCTGAATGGCTTTTAAAATGAGGAGTAAAAAATATTGTAAGAGCATCCTACATTCAGTATACTAATATGGTTTATCCTAGTTTGAATTTTCCCATATTCCATGAGGTTTTGTTTCTGATGGAAGCATTCCCATGTTCATTACAATACTAAATAATGTATGAATATTTCATGCACAATGAGATTTAATGCCTGGCTGAAGAATTTCCAATATTCATTACATGCACAGGGTTTTATTCCTGCATGTTTCTTTGATGTGACTCTAGCTTTCTGAAATTCATGAAATCCCCAATGGTTTCTGTGAAGGATTAATTCTCAGGTATCTCATGAGGTTGAATTTCCAAAAAATCTTCACACTCATTACACTTAAAGGGGAGGACTACAATGTGAGGCAAATTCCTTCCAAGAAAAGTTACATTCATAGAAGTGTTATTTTGAGGAAACAATGGTTGTGGTCAGAGAAAAGATTTTCCCAACTTTATTACATTCTCTGCCTTCATCTTAAGTCTGTGCTGCTGTGGAAGTGTATATAGCTTCACTCACAAGCTTTTGTTATGTGGTTCTTTCCGCTTCTTAATGTCCTATGCTTCTTCATAGTTTTTGGGGTGCTGCAAAAGCAGTGCCTAGAGGGAAATTTATAGCATTGAATGCACTCATTAGAAAAGAGGAAAGATTCAATATCAATCATCTAAGTGTCCAATTTGGGAAGTGCAACAATGTCTCCTTTTTATTTGTCCTATCATTCCTGGCTCTTCTTACTGAAAATCAGCATCACATCCAGTTTGGTGACTTCATAACTAGGAAATGGGGAAGTAATACAGCACAGGATTAATGATGAGGACAAAACAACTCCCCATAAATTAACCCTGGAACATTCAGGCTTCTGAAGGATAAGAATGGCACAGCTTCCAAGATGCACGAGTAAGGTGGTCCCAAAACCAAGGCTAAAATTGCAACCCAGGAAATCCTGACACTTTTTTTGGACGGACTATTTTTATTCAATTTTTTTCCTTCTATTTATTTGGATGAGATGCACTATTTAATATTCTGTAAAGTTTACTGGGGAAATTATAACACTTTTGCTTGCCTTCCCAAATCCACACTTATTATTTGTTATAGACTTGTGAAATAATGTATTTTAAAACATTTTATATCCTGTATTAGTCAGACAAAGGGGTGCTGATGCAAAATACCAGAAATCTCTTGTTCTTTATAAAGGGTATTTATTTGGGGTAGAAGCTTCCAGTTACCAGGCCATAAAGTATAAGTTTCTTCCTTAACTAAAGTCTATTACCCTGTCTTGGAGCAAGACAGCTGGTGACATTTGCCAGAGTTCAGGTTTATTGTGTTCCTCTCACCCAGGGCTGCATTTCTCCCTGGGCTCAGCTCCTCTGTTTCTTCCTCAAGGTCAGCTGTAGTCTATGAGGTTCTCTATGCTTTGCCTCTCTCCACAAGGCCAGCTGTGAACTGTCAGGTGAATGGCTTCTCTCTTTTCCCCAGGGCTGCCTGTCCTTGCTCATCAGGACTCCAACATCAAAAACTACTCCAATTCTGTCCATTGCCATGTCTTTTTATGTGTGAGGCCTCACCCACTAATGGGTGGGGCTCAAGTGTCCTATGGACTGTAACCAGTCAATGCCCTTATCATAACTTAAAAATGCCCAGATTAACAGAACAGTTTACAAGCATTGTCCCATAAACATTATTGCAATTCATAACAATATCAAACTGCTACATAACCAGTTACCCACCTTATGTTATATATTATTTTATGGTGTATTTGAACACTTTATTGATGTCCTAGGCCACGGATATCATTATTACTTTATCCATTCAATAGTCATTTAGGTATATGAATTTAATTAACAAATATTGTTTGTCAATCCATCCTGAATCTTGAACCTTCTGAGAATATCTTTTCTGCCTGAACAATATTCTTTTACATTCCTTTAAAGTGAGTTGCTTCTAGCAAATTTTATTAGTTTTTACTCATCTGTAATAGTATTTATTTCATTTCTTCCTGAAGCATTGAGATGAATTAAATCTCAGGCCGTCTATGTTTTGAGAGCACCCTTAGGGTCGAATTTCTCCATTCTGTTGTAAATGTAATCAGTTCTTTAGAGAAAAAATTAGGGGCTTTCAGTTTTACAGTGCTCCCTCCCCACCCCAGGCAAAATCTGTGTGCTGTGGCTCTGGGGATGGGAATGATGGCTCAACTCTAAGTTACACACCTGATTTTGGAGCTAAGATTTGGTGGAGAAACACAGTATATTGTGTTTTCTTGGGACCTTTCTAGGCACCAGTGCAATGTTGGTCAGCACCCCATTTTGCTCAATGATTGCCACACCCAAAGCACAGCCACTGCTCAGGAGTTCCCATTTCTCCTGGACTTAGTAGACCCATCCTGATCCCTGTGCCCTGGATTAATATCATCATTTGAGTCTTGTATGGACCCCAGTGATGTATGTTTTTACTAACCTATTGTTGTGTGTGTAAGCCTTTTTTATGTAGGACATTTTGGTTAGATTCAGATAAGGGAACTTTCATTTAGGGCACTTTTTGTTAGAATGCTTTAGTTTAGTTAAGGACCTCTGATTAGTTTTCAGGCACCAGAATGGGCCCCATTCATTGTGTTGAAGTCCTACATACATGGAACACACAGAGAAGAGTGCTGCCTTGTTTACCCTGCCATGTGGGAGAGGGATCAAAGATCTCCTACAGCTGTGGAGAGACACAGAAACCCTGAGAACCTGAGGGAGAGGCCAGAGTCTGTAGTCCTGGAGCAGCTTGAAGCTGAAGACATCCAGGCCATAGGAGAATTGAGAGGTGTGAACAATTGTGTCTGTTGGGCCACTGCTGAGCTCTGGGAGAAAGTGTGTTTGTAGGAGAAGGCAGAGAGAGACCAGCAGACCCAACATTTTGCCTTGGCAGGATTCCTGCAGCATCTGACCCTGGCTAAGACAGCATTTTAGATGATGACTTCAAATGGACATTTTCACAGTCTCAGAACTGTAAGCTTCAAACCTAATAAATTCCAATAAAAGCCAACCAACTTCTGGTATTTTGCATTAGCAGCACTGGGAAACTCAAACAGCTGAGGACAGAGTTGGAGAGCTGCCCTGTTCCCAAACAGCAGTGTGATGCTGATGCTCAGTGATTTCACCTGTAAACTCTGGGTATCTCCAGATTGGCAGGAATGAGTATGGGTAAGATGGAGGGGGAAGTGCTCTTGGCCAGGAAGGCCTGCAAGACAGGGAGTTAGGTGGGGGTATCACAGGGTTTGGGGACTAGTATAAAGTCACAGATGCCCCAGTATGATGTACCTGCCTCAAGCAGTGGTTGGCCAGATGGGCAGGGGCAGATAACATCATGGGGCATGTGGTCTGGTGCAGCAGAGAAGTCAGGGCACACAGAGGACTCTCCCTGCTCCTGCTCCTTGGGGCCTTCACTCCTTCCCTTGGCATCCAGCCTGGACCCTCTGAGGAGGCTGCTCTTACTGTATCCCTCCTGGGTCTCAGGTACAGACTCAGGTGTCCTGCTTCCAGTTCTACATTCACCTTCTCCAATTTTGGGGCAGCTAAAGAAATAGCAATGCCAAGATGAAACATGTTGGTGTCAGGAAAGACATGGCAAAATTCACATTACAGTATTTACCTCAGCAATAACACCACCAGAATGAGAAACATTAGGCCAGTGACCCTAATAAAAAGTACAGGAATCCCAGAAAGTCCTGGGACCTAGGGCTTACAAGAATAGAAGTGAGGTTGTGAGAGAGTGCAATGTTTGCAGAAAACCTCAGAGGGTGCAGGTGCCAGATATTTCTCAGATTAATTAAATATATAATTTTCAAGCACTGTTGAAAATGATGCAGACCTCTTCAATCCCAGAAGAGAATGGAGGGGTTGGGTGGGAAGAAGCTGATATACACCCGAAGAAGCTGGAATATAACATGCTTTCACTGCAATTCCCCCAAACCAGAGAGGGAACCAAACTCTCAGAACCCCATTGAAAACCATCATCATAGGTCCAGGCTCCACAAAGGAGTACAGGGAAAAAGCCCTGGTCAGCACTCACAGCCTCATTTAGTGATGTGAGTCACTCTAGCAGGTCTAACCTGGGGAGTAAGCAGCAGGAGGTCCATCTTCTGCTGTGGTGCTAACAGCCCTCTAACCAGACACGTGAAGAGACCAGTGTGGCCTTCACACAGTCGCATCCATGTTCCTTGTGCTTTGTGATCACTTCTGCTGAGCGAGGCCTCCAACTGTCCAGACAGCTGGGGGTGATGCTGAGGGGAGTGAGCACTATTCTTTATGAGTGACTATATTTGCAAAGATTGAGGGGAAGTTTCCCCATGCCCAGTAATGTTGCAGAAACAAATCACTACCTTCAAATCAACCACTTTGTATGATTTCATTGTGTACTATTTTCATAATTTCTTTTAAATGACAACCAAATTATCCGTGCAAAGATTATAAAAATAATTTATATGTGTTATGGTAAACATTAAAATTCCTTCTCTAGCCTCAACCACCATTCCTCCTTCCTCAAAATTATCTGCTTTGGCAGATTCTTTTTGGGTACACATTTCTGTTTGTAAATACATGTATTCTCTAGTTTCATCCATCCCACAGCCTATTACATACCGGGAAAATACTGGAGTATAACTTAAGAATATAAATAACTTTTTTAACTTCTTAAAATACTTGAGATTAGAAGTATATCTCCAAATTTTGAAAGGATCATCTCTGATTTAAAATAATAAGGAAAATTGGAGTTAAGTAGAAAGCAGGCCACTGTAATTCAGTGGCTCTTAACCTTGAATCCACATCAGAATTAGGTGTAGAAACTGAAAAATATAAATGGTTACAGTGCCTTAGAACAAAATGATACAATAATGGGCAGCATTATTATTATTATTATTATTATAATAATTATTATTATTATTTTAGTAGAGATTGTTGTACTTTATTTTAAATGGTAATTTTTTAAATGCTTACCCAGATTGTAATGGATTGAAGAACCAGTGAAAACAACCAGGATAATTTGAAATAAGTGGAAAGCCCATCTTTACATAAACTAAGAGAAATCTTGTGTTCTGATGCATAAATTAGTGGTAACAAATTGAACACAGATTTTTAAATTCACATTGGAGGTAGACGGTGCCAGGAATGATCCAAAGAAAGTTTGGGATGAGGGGACTTCACTCCATGTGCAATGCAGGCAAATTTATTTAGGCTGAAGTTTCTTTTTATGCTACAAAGCTGATAACAAAATAGGGCGTCCTTCACTAGTTCCTCAGCTTGGTACAAGAGAGCACTGCTTGTTTCTGTATTTCCAGACAATCTTTCTTGGGAATTCAGACCATAACATCTTAATGGTGTGTTCATTCCGCTCTGGCTCCTTCTACTGATGTTTGCAGTATGCAGTGTCCTTGGAGACATTTACTAATGTTTTTCTGCCAGTAAACATGCTTTTTAAATCCTTAACCCATTAAGGTCTGGCTCTCAGCAAATTTTCCAACAACTCCCCCTTTTTTATGTTTTTTGTCCAGGGTGACTGTGCCAGTCTTAGGTTGCCCCCCTCTGAAGGTTTTACCCATCCCTGGCCTCCAGCCAAGCTCAATGGACAGGAGTTTGAGATTCAAGGGTGGCCCTATTAATGTGGGACAGCAGGGCTTTGTGAATACCTCCTAATAAAATTAAGAGTAGCAGACTACCAATTATCACCACACTGAAGTTAGCAAGTACACAGGTTGATTTCCACCAATGTAAGGGGTTTATTTTATTTAATTGATCTGTCACTGATTGCCAAAATTTGCTACCTGAAAGCGTAGTAGTTGATTCTGAGACATGCTCAAAATCCTTTTTTGCAAATCTGAAATTTCTATAGAAAAATTTGTTTGATGATGCATTAAATTATTTTAATTATTTCCCATTCATAATTGGAATCATTGTATGGGAGAGGAGTGATAAAAAAAAAGCACTTTCATTCCAATCACACTTCAAAACCTCATTTTAAATTTAGATTATATACCTGATCTCCCATTTGTGTAACAGCCATCTCTACGTCATTAAGCCTGTTATTTATTTTCTCATCAATAAATGCCTGACTATGCCATAGATCACTAGCATTTTTCTGCCAATTTCTAACAAATTGTTGTGTTTGGGTAGTCTCATGTAGGGCAGTTTCTGCCTCAGCAGCCGCTGTAATAATGCCTATAAGCCTTAATACAGCAACTATAATTAATCCAATTAAACATTTGGTTCTTTTCAAATAATGATTTAGAAAGTGCCAAAGGATTTGGTTCTCAGGGGAAAACTGCCAGCAGCAATTCATGTGAATCTGAAGCCATATTCCACGATGCCATTTTCCTATTAGAACTACAGTAGAATTTTCTTGCAAAACAGACTTTGATACACAAGTGTAAAGGGAGAAATTGCTGCAGAAAGACAATGTTTGATTAATGCTCACTCTTCCAACTATAAAAACTATGGGATCCCACACAAATATTTTAAGAAATTAAGTGGATTTTCTTTTTAAACTGGTAATATTAGCTTTACTGCCTTGCCATTCAAAAATTGGGCTAGTTCCCAAAAATAATTTCCACAAATAATTTTTAGTTTTGTTAAGTTTAGTGTCCCATAGTTGTGGGATAAATCTGCCCTGATGAGTCTAATTTAGTGACTTATTTATACTTATAATGTCCCCAAAATTCCAAAAATAATGATAGCTTTCATTAATTGTTTTTGTTGAATTATTAATTTTTCAACATATGTTTGTATTTACATTAGTTTTCGGTATCCCTATAAGGGCACAATTCATTAAAATTCTATAGGAATTATTAAAGAGCACAACCTCAGGTGAAACATGGCATGTATGTCATTTATCACTTTGTACTATGATTTTGGGGCTGTATATATGGATCAATGGATACTAGGCAGATAGGTCATTCAAGAAAATGCAAGGTTAAATTTTCAATAAATTTCCCTTTCTACTCAGGTTTTAGAGGAAGGAGAGAATCAACGGGCCCAAGAAAATGAAAAATCTAATTAATATAAACAGGGTAGGATTTGTCCCCGCAAGTCAAAAATTCTAAAAGAGGTGAATTAGTAATATAAGCCAAATATGTTTAATTATGTGAAGGTGCACTATTAACTACTGATGTTGTCAAGGTAAGCATAGCAAAGAATATCTGTTTTAGAGTGACATTCTGACTTTTAGAAGTTATCATCTTTTCTGCTTCTTGTATCAGCTTCTTTGACCTGTTAATGTCTAGTTTTCAGATATCTAGACAGGACCCAAAACTGATCTTCTTTATCAGTAATGATAAAAGCAAAACCTTGACACTATATCCTAACATAATTTCTGCATTTTCCCATTGATTATTATCTTTATGCTTTCAATAAACTAGTTGTCGAATATTTGTTTCTGTAAGAAATGCCCTGCTGCTGATATATATGATTCTGACCTTTGGCTTAAAATTTTTATACTAAAAAATGCTTGATATAATTGTTTTCACACCTCATCATTTCCAATTGTTTTGTTTTTGTACCATTTATAAATAGAGGTTTAACTGTTAATTTTTTATGATAAGTATACATATATTATCAGGGGATAAACTGATATACTTGGCTTATTTTTGGCTAGAGTCCTGGATAGATACAAGATAAATGTTAATATTTATTTAATTTAATAAACTTTTATTGACAATAATGGTGAGAAACAAATAACATAACTAATTAAAAGATTAAGTAAATATTGAACAAAGTTACAGAATGACAGATAAAGAGATCAGTCTTACATAATATACTTAACAATATTTACCTTGTAGCTGGGAAGTGTTGAGTTGTTGAAGTAGCAACTGATACTAAGAGCTTTGGTTGACTCTGTTTAGGATTAATGAATTTGATGCTATAGATGCCAATTTGTGAGTATTTTGCTAATTCCCAATGAAAGGGCCAGCCTCCTCAGGAAGGAACACAACACTCTCTGGACAGTACATTTTAAGGTTTATGCATCAATCCCTGGGAGAGTGGCCAGCTCCCCCAGGGAAGAATACAACACCCATTGAAATGCACTTTATCTTTTCTAATTTGTTACAAAACTTCCTTGATGTGCTTACTATTTTGCTTTCCAATATTTTTCCTGAAATGTGAAACGTGTTAACTGGCAAGGCATTGGTTTTCTGATTAATAAAGTTTTCTGTATGATGTTTTACTTTTAGGCTTGAACAATACTTGCCAGACTTGTTTTTTAATATATTTAGTTTCAGGACTGTTAAAATTCAAAACTAGAAATTTGCATATACTTTTCATAAAATGCATTTATATGTTGTATAGAAGTTATTAAATAACTTAAGTATGCAATATATTGTATTAAAGTTTTGATTAGTATTTAAGTATATTATACAGAATTCATAATTGTAGTAGATTATACAACAACAGACATCCAATGAATAAACTTCTATTTCTTAAGTGTTTAAGATTCTTAGTAGCATGAATAGAATGACCTCAATTTCTTTATTTTGTATTGTTTGAGGCATAGGTAAAAACAAATTAGAATTTCCTATTTAGACTGTGGGGTAATATATTAACTTGTAATTTTAATACTTGCATTGGTTTTGTTGTTAACATTATAGTTAAAATTGGGGCTGTTCCTTACAGTGTTGAATATAAGCTTAATTAATTGTTGGCTACTTGGCAGGAAGGGGTATGTGGGTTGGCTTGACTTGTTTAAGAAAATATTAAAGAAAGCTTTAGGAAGTTTTAAAACAAAGTGAGAGTGACATAACTGGATATTAATTTTTTGCAACAAATAGCAATATTTGGGACCACTACAAGCTGCAGGGGTGTCATTTTATTTTACTATATTTTACTGTTATGCACTACCCAGGCAGCCTTTAACGACTGCTTTCTTCTTGTAGTTATAACTAAAAATTATAATTAATAACATCATATTTTATTTAATATTATATTGAAACATTATTATATTTTCAGGAATTTTATATACTTAAAGTATTCATATGAACTTTTTTTCATTTAACTTTAATTGCTATAAAATTAGAAAATTTAATTATACAACAGTTTTATATACTTCATTCAACTTATATCACATGAACTTAACTATTTTCAGAATTTTACTTTTTTTTTTAGGTTAAAGACCAACTTATATGTGACAGTTTGAAATAAAAGCTATGTTTTGGGATTTGACTTCGAGAAAGCAGATTTGAACATTGTGTTCTTTTTAAGTGATAAGGCCTGTTTCTCCATGGAAATGATAAGGTTAAAGTACAAAAAAGCTATTTTGATGAAACAGACTTTCCTTATTGCATACTGATTATTTCAGAGAAAAAGTTTGTAAACTTTTACCAGAACAGACTACTGACTTCAGAAACTTTGAGAAAGAATAAAACTTTAACTTTATATTATTACATTGTTTGACATTAAAGCTTTTAATTTTTTTTAGATAGCCTGTTTAAATCTTACTTAGCTTTGACCACATTTTTTTTCCACATGCCTTTTGCATGTTTTGTATTTATTCAGGTTTTTCCCAGATTTTACATTTTAAAAATAACTAGTCATTTTATCTTGTGATAAAATTACTTTCTTTTCTTTAAGAAAAAAGCACATTCTATATACCTTCCATACTTAAGTTATCACAATGATTTTGGCAACTATTTCCAAGCAAACTTCTGACAACACATAATTACCATCAACATCAAACAAACTTGTTAGAATAATCCTTTAATTTGAGGATAACAATTTTTATTATTTTAAACTAATATTCATATTTATTTATTAATATAAGCACTTATACAATTTTTGGCCATTTGAATAGAGCTCTTATAATAATTTTCACTTATCAATTTAATATTACCATCTGGAGGTATCAAAATATTCACTGACACTGAACAAACAGACAAATACAAAAAAGAATTATGACACACTAACAGTAACATAATGCTTACTAATTTGGCCCATAATTTTCACTCCTTTGGTATGGCTGTCTTCAAGCCCTCCATCATTTAACATCTTTGATTTTACTGTTTTTAAGAATTTTTATTGAATCTGTTTTACCTTTAATATATAAGCTTGTTCTTTGAAACACTTTTGCTCATAATCAGCAACCAGCCAGGAAAACTTAAACAGCACAAATACAGTTAAGCTCTAATTTAGAAGTTTATACAGACATTGAACATGTATGTTTTGGATTAGTACTCTTTAGTAGTACACTTAAGCTCAAAGTTCAGATTTCTAGGATAGTCCCTTTAATTCCTGTTCTTAATTTTGGGTATACCCAGTGAAGGAGTAATAAACTGAGTTTCAGCTGAGGAAGGATCAACAGCTGTACTGCTTTTGGTAACTGTCTTAAGTTCTGTTACAGGCTGGAGTGAACTGCTCTCTTGGATAGATTTGAACAAGGCTGCGAAATGTGCTCATATTGTTTGTCTGAGGGCCTTGAGCAAGACCCACTTGGAAGTTTCTCAACTTAATAATGAGACTACCATTTTTATGATATTTAGAATGGCATTCCTTGGCCCAGTGCAACCCTTTTTGGCATTTGGACACAGATGAGTTGGTATTGATTTATTATTGACCCTAAATGGAACTCTTACACTAGTTTTGACTTGGCAGTATTTTTTCATATAACGTGGTTTCCCACATTTAAATCAATTTAAATTAGTAATCATAGGACTACGTCCCTTTAGAGCAGCTGCAAAAAGTTTCATGTTATAAGTATTAGGCCCAATATTTTGGCATATTTTTATATAATTCCCTAAAGTCCTTCCATTTGCCTTTATTGGACATAAATCCTTTTTACACTCACTGTTAGCATTATCAAAACCAACATTAGAATAAGCTTTTCTTTAAGATCAGATTGAGTTACTGTCTTGATGACTACATCTGCCAGCCTTGTTAGAAATTCAGCATAGGGTTCAGCATTTTATGAAAAAAAATTTGAATATGATTGTACAGCCTGTCCAGGGGTGAAGACTCATCACCAGGCAGCTAGGCAGCAATATCACTCTTGTAACAATGACAATATCATCATATAGAGCTTGACTAGGAATCCCAGCCCTTTGATCTGTTCCTAATATTTGTTCAGCAGTAATAGGCACTGGAGGATTTTGCTGTTGGTTTCATCATCTACAATGTTTGCTTTATCAGCCCACCAAGTTTTAAATTGAAAAATTCTGCTGAATTAAGAACAGCTTGAGCTAACAACTTCCAATCCCAGGGTATTAATCTGTTTGCTGGTGCCATTTCTTGCACCAATTCTGAGTATACAGAGATTTTACACCATATTGAGTGCATGCTTTTAAATATTTTTTTATAGTTTTAAAAGGAATAGGAGCATGCTCATATTGTACACCCCCTTGGGGATTGTTAGCATCTACTAGAATTTGAGTTACTGTTACTGGAAAAGTAAAAAAAACTACATAGCCTCTGAATTTTCTTTTCTATTTCTCTGCGCTATACTTTTCATAATTGAAGAGTATGGTGCTGGCATAAAAACAGACCTTTTTGAGGGTCATCAAATGATGTAGTAGGTGCAGATGCTGGTTCAAAAGACAATAAATTTCCTTTTGGATTGGATGGTTTAATGACCGCTGGAAAAATTCCATAAACTTTTTTTCCTTTTTTCCTTTCTATTATACATGATTTTATCTGTTTTTGCCTTTTCATTAATTTTTTCATATATATTTTCATTAAAATCATCCTTATCTTGTTCTGCTATAGTTTTAGCAATAGCAGTATCCATTTTAATATCTTCATTTTCATCTGACTGTGATGGTTCAAGAGCAACAGTAATAAGACTATACAAAGACCATACTTAACAATGTTTCTGTGCAAGAGAAAAGAGTGTTAGTAATTCTAGGGTCATCACAGATACCCCTGTATCCTTTAACAGTTTTTTCAAAACGTGGGAATATTCCTCTAACCGAGTCAACTGATTACCCATTCCCATGATGATCAAGATTATTCGACTCACCAAGAGAATTCCAAGATTTTGTGACCCAACAGTCTTTCTTTCCACGTTACTGTTACAGAGAAAAAGTAGTCATGCCCCACATGGGCACCATCTGTTGTAATTCAATGTGGAGGTAAATGGTGCCGGGAATGATCCAAAGAAAATTTGGGATCAGGGAATCATACTCAATGTGGAATGCAGGCAAGTTTATTAGGCTGAAGCTGCTTTTTACACTACAAAGCTGATAACAAAAGTAGGGCATACTTCACTAGTTCTTCAAATTGATATGTGAGAGGGCTGACTGTTTCTGTGTTCACAGACAATCTTTCTTGGGAATTCAGACAATAAAATCTTAGTGGTCTTTTCATTCTGCTTTGCCAATTCCCACTGATGTCTGCAGTGGGAAAATTTACTAATGTTTTTTGCCAGCAAGCATGCTTTTTAAATGCTTAACCCTTTATGCTCTGGCGCTCAGCATATTTTCCAAAAATCCCCCCCCTTTTTTGTATTTTGTCCAGGGTGACTTTGCCAGTCTTAGGTTACCCTCCTCTGAAAGTCTTACCCATCTCTGGTCACCAGCCAAGCTCCATGGAAGGGGTCTTCAGAGTTATGGCTTTTAAGCAGAATCAAGTTATTGGCATGGTTGGTGTTTTCAGCCATATTAATGCAGGACAGCAAGGTTTTGTGAATGCCTCCTAATACAGTTAAGAGTAGCAGACCACCAATGATCATCAATGAAGTTAGCAAGTACAGAGGTTGATTTCCACTAATGTAAGGTGTTTATTTTATTTTATTGATATGTCACAGATTGCCAAAATTCATTACCTGGAAGCATAGTAAGTTGATTCTGAAACATGCTCAACATTCTTTTTTGCTAATCTGTAATTTCTATAGATAAAATTGTGTGATGACTTATTGAAGGTTTTTTAATTTTTCCCATTCATAATGGGAATCATTGTGTGGGAGAGGAGTGATACAAAAAGCACTTTCATTCTAATCACACTTTAAACTTTGTTTTATATTTAGATTATATACCTGACCTCCCATTTGTGTAACAGCCATCTCTAAGTCATTAAGATTGTCAATCTGCTCATCTTAATGTATACCTGACTATGCTGTAGCTCACTAGCATTTTTATGCCAATTTCTAACACATTGTCGTGTTTGGATAGTCTCATGTAAGGCAGTTTCTGCCACAGCAACTGCTATAATAATATTTATAAGCCCTAATACAGCAGCTATAATTAATTCAGTCAAACGTTTGGTTCTCTTGAAATAATGATTTAAAAAGTGCCAAAGGATTTGTCTCTCAGGGGAAGACTGCCAGCAGCGATTCATGTGAACCAGAAGCCATATTCCACGTTGCTGATGTCCTATTAGAACCGCAGTAGAACTATCCATCTTTTCTGCTTTTGTGTTTTTTTTTCCTTTGGCTTGGTTATGTCCAGGTTTCAGACGTCTGGAGAGGACCCACAGCTGTTCTCCTTTATCTGTAATAATAAGAGCAAAACCTCGACCCTATATCCTAACTTAAGTTCTGCCTTTTCCCATTGATTATTATCATTATGCTTTCAATAAACTAGTTATCCAATATTTGTTTCTGTATTTTTGCCTGATTTTTGCCAGAAATGCTCTGCTGCTGATGTGTATGATTCTGACCTTTGGCTTAAAAAATTTATTGTAAATAACTCTTGACATAATTGTTCTCACACCTCACCATTTCCCCCTTTTTTGTTTTTGTAGCATTTATAAATAGAGTTTTAACTGTTAATTTTTAATGATAAATATACATACATTCACAGGCTTACTAAATCAGGGGATACACTGATATACTTGGCTTATTTTTGGCTAGAGTCCTGGATAAATATAAGATAAACTTTAATATATATTTTGTTTAATAAGCTTAATTGACAATTAGGGTGAGAAACAAATAACATAACTAATTAAAAGATTAAGTCAATATTGAACAAAGTTACAGAATGACAGATAAATAGAGCAGTCTGATATATATATACTTACCAATATTTAGCTTTTAGCTGGGAAGTGTTGAAGTAGCAACTGATACTAGAGTTTTGTTTGAATGTGTTTAGGATTAATGAATTTGATACTATAGATGCTAATTTGTGAGTAGTTTGCTAATTTCCAAGGAAGGGGCCAGCCTCCACAGGAAGGAACACAACACTCCCTGGGCAGTACATTTTAAGATTTATGCATCAATCCCTGGGAGAGTGGCCAGCTCCCCGAGGGAGTAATATAACACCCATTGAAATGCACTTTATTTTTTTAATTTGTTACAAAACACTCTTGATGTATTTATTATATTAATTTCCAATATTTTTCCTGAAATTTGGAAAGTGTTAACTAGCAAGGCATTGGTTTCAGGATTAACAAAATTTTCTGCATGATGCTTTACTTTAGGCTTGAACAATATTTCCAGACTTGTTTTTTTAATACATATGGATTCAGGACTATCAAAACTTAAAACAAGAGATTTACATATACATTTATAAAACACATTTATGTATAGTGTACAACTTATTAAATTACTTAAGTATGCAATGCATTTTATTAAAGTTTATTATTTAAGTATATTATACATAATTCATAACTACAGTAGATTATACAACAACAGACATCCAATGAATAAACTTTTATTTCTTAAGCATTTAAGATTCTTAGTAGCATGATGAGAATGACCTCAATTTCTTATTTTGTAAAGTTTGCGGCATAGGTAAAAACAAATTAGTATTTCTTATTTGGGCTGTGACATAATACATTAACTTGTAATTTTCATTTATTTTATTTTTAACATTATAGTTAGAATTGGGGCTGTTGCCTACAGTGTTGAATATAAACTTGATTTATTGTTGGCTATTTTACAGGAAGGGGAATGTGGGCTGGCTTGACTTGTTTAAGAAAATATTAAAGAAAGCTTAAGTAAATTTTAAAACAGTGATAGTGACATAACTGGATATTAATTTTTTGCAACAAATAGCAATGTTTGGGACCACTGCATGCTGCTGGGGTGTTGTTTTATTTTACTGTATTTTACTTTCTTGCACTACCCCGGCAGCCTTTAATGGCTGCTTTCTTCTTGTAGATATAACTAAATATTATGGTTAATAACATTATACTTTCTTTACTATTATATTGAAACATTATTATATTTTCAGGAATTTTATACACTTTTAAAGTATTCATATGAACTTTTTATTCATATAACTTTAATTGTTATAAAATTAGAAAATTTCTTTTAATTATAAAACAATTTTAAATACTTCATTCAACTTATATCACAAGAACTTAACTATTTTTAGTATTTTACATTTTTTTAGGTAAAAGACCTAGTTATTTGTGACAGTTTGAAATAAAAGCCATCTTTCAGGATTTGACTTTGAGAAAGCAGGTTCAGACATTGTGTTCTTTTTAAAAGTGATAAGACCTGTTTTTCAATGGAAACAATAAGGTTAAAGTACAAGAAGCTATTTTGATAAAAACAGACTTTCTTTAATGTATACTGATTATTTAGGAGAAAACCTTTGTAAACTTTTACTAAAACAGACTAACTGACTTGAGAAACTTTGAGAAAGAATAAATCTTCAACTTTATATTATTACATTGTTTAACATTAAAGCTTTAAAAAAAATTTAGATAGACTGCTTAAATTTTACTTAACTTTGACCACAAAAATTCCTTTTTCACAAACCTTTTGCACTTTTATATTTATTCAGGTTTTGTCCCACATTTTACTTTGTTTTAATAACTAGTTATTTTATCTTAGGATAAAATGACTTTCTTTTCTTTAATAATAAAGCACATTCTATATACCATCCATACTTAAGTTACCACAATGATTTTGGAAACTACTTCCAAGCAAACTTCTGACAACATATAATTACCATCAACATTAAACAAACTTGTTAGAATAATGATTTAATTTGAGCATAACTATTTTTATTATTTAAACTGATATCCATATTTATTTATTAATATATGTGCTTATTTAATTTTTGGCCATTTTAATAGAGCTCCCTTAATAATCTTCATTTATCAATTTAATATTCGCCCCCCGGGGGGGAATTTTTTATGGAGTCTGTATTACCTGTAATATATAAGCTTGTTCTTTGAAACACTTTTGTTCATAATCCACAACCAGCCAGGACAATTTAAACAGCATAAATATAGTTGAGCTCTAATTTAGCAGTTTTTACAGATTTTTAACATGTATATTTTGGATTACTACTCTTTATGAGTACATTTAGGCTCAAAGTTCAGATTTCTGGGATAGGCCCTTTAATTACTGTTCTTATTTTTTGGTATACCCAGTGAAGGAGTAACAAACTTTGTTTCAGCTGAGGAAGGATCGACAGCTGTACTGCTTTTGGTAACTGCCTTAAGTTCTCTTACAGCCTGGAGTGAATTGCTCTGTTGCTGACTGGGTAGATTTGAGCAAGGCTGAGAAATATGATTATATTGTTTGTCTGAGGGCCTTGAGTAAGGCGTGCTTGAAGATATTAATGAGAATATCATTTTTATGCTATTTAGAATGGCATTTCTTGGTCCAGTGTAACCTTCTTTGGCATTTTGGACACACACGAGTTGGTATTGATTTAATTTTTCCCCTAAATGGAGCTCTTATAGTAGTTTTGGCTTGGCAATCTTTTTTCATATCACCTGGTTTCCCACATTTAAAGCAATTTAAATTAGTAATCATAGGACTATGTACCTTTAGAGCAGCTGCAAGTAGGTTCATGTTATAAGTATAAGGCCCAATGTTTTGGCATATTTTTATATAATCCTGTAAAGTCCTTCCATTTGCCTTTATTGGACATAAAGCCTTTTTACATTTACTGTTAGCATTATCCAAACCAACATTAGAATAAGCATTTTTTTAAAGATCAGATTGAGTTACTGTCTTGTTGACTACATCTGCCAGCCTTGCTACAAAATCAGCATAGGGTTTAGTATTTCCTTGAACAATTTTTGAAAATCATTGTACAGCCTGTCTAGGGGTGTAGATTCATCACCAGGCAGCTAGACTGCACAATCACACTTGTACAATGACAATATAATCATATTGAGTTTGATGAGGAATCCAAGCCTATTGACCTGTTCCTATTTGTTCAGCAGTAATAGGCACTAGTGGATTTTGCTGTTGATTTCATCGTGCTACAATATTAGCTTCATCAGCCCACCAAGTTTTAAATTGTAAAAATTCTCCTGAATTAAGAACAGCTTGAGGTAACAAATCCCAATCCCAGGGTATTAATCTGTTTGCTTGTGCCATTTATTGCACCAATTCTTGAGTATAAGGAGAATTTACACCTTATTGAATGCATGGTTGTTTTAATTTTTTTATAGTTTTAAATGGAATAGGAGCAGGCTCATATTGTACACCCCCTTGGGGACTGTTAGCATCTACTGGAATTTGAGTTACTGTTATTGGAAAGGTAAAAAGAATTATTGCATAGCCTCTGAATTTCCTTCTCTACTTCCCTGTGCTATACTTTTCATAATTGAAGAGGATTGTGCTGGCACAAAAACAAACTTTTGGAGGGTCCTGAAATGTTGTAAACAATGGACCAGTAGATACCTAGTAGGAAGAGATGCTGGTTCAAAAGGCAATAAATCATATTTTGGTGCAGATGGCTTAACGACCACTGGAAAAGTTCCATAAACTCCCTTTTTCTATTATTTTCTTTTTATTAGACATGAGTTTATCTTTTTTGCTTGTTCATTAATTTTTTTCATATATATTTTCATTAAAGTCATCATTAGCTTGTTCTGCTACAGTTTTAGCAAAAGCAGTATTCATTTTAATATCTTCATTTTCATCTGACTGTAATGGTTCAAGAGCAACAGAGATAAGACTATACAAAGAACATAAATGTATGGGAATTATTTTTCCCCTTTGAGGAATTATTTTTAAAGCTTTCATTACTAACTTCCATTGTTTCAGGTTTAAAATATTCTGCCCTTGCGGCTGAAGCCAATAATAATGTTTCTGTACAAGAGAAAAGAGTTCTAGTAACTCTAGGATCGACACAGATACCCCTCTATACTTTAACAGGATCTTCAAATCTAGGGAATATTCCTCTAACCGAATTGACTGATTACCCATTACCCTGATGATCAAGATTATTCGACTCACCAATAGAATGCAAGGACAGTCCAACCCACCGGTTCCTTGTTTCCACAACATTTATCCAGAGAAAAGACAACTCATGCCCCATATTGGGAGCCATCTGTTGTAACTTATCATGGAGGTAGATGGTGCTGAGAATGATCCAAAGAAAGTTTGGGATCAGGGGACCTCACTCCATGTGAATGCAGCCAAGTTTATTTAGGCTGAATCTGTTTATTATACTACAAATCTTATAACAAAAGTAGGACGTTCTTCAATAATTTCTCAGCTTGTTACATGAGAGCGCTGCCTCTTTCTGTGTTCTTTCTTGGGAATTCAGACAATAACATCTTAGTGGTGTGTTCATTCCATTCTGCCTCCTCCCACTGATGTCTGCTGTATGCAGTACTCTTGGAGACATTTAATAATGTTTCTCTGCCAGCAAGCATGCTTTTTAAATGCTTAATCCTTTGTGCTCTGGCTCTCAGCATCTTATCCAACAAAGAATAAAGAGGCTTTCTGTCTGGTTGAAAACTTTCCCACATGTATTATATTTCTATGTTTGTTCCCCTGTATGGCTTTTAAAATGAGGAGTAAAAAAATGAATATAAATTGGAGACTAGATTCAGGTCACACATATGGATTCTCTCTAGTTTGAATTTTCTCATATTCCATGAAGTTTTGTCTCAGATGGAAGCATTCCCATGTTCATTACAATGCTAACTAATGTATGAAATTTCATATTCAATGAGATTTAAAGCATGGCTGAAGGAATTACAATATTCCTTACATACACAGGGTTTTACTCCTGCATCTTTATTAATGTGACTCTAGCTTTCCCAAATTCATGAAATCTCAAATTGTTTCTCCAAAAGATTAATTCTCAGGTATCTCCTGAGTTGAATTTCCAAGAAAACTTCACACTCTTTACACTTAAAGGAGAGGACTATCATGCGGGGCAAACTGGAAAAACTCATTGTATGCATTCTTTTTTCCTTACATAGATTCCCTCATGCTTAAGCAAGCATGATGCAAATTCCTAAAAAGTAAAGTTACATTCATTGAAGTTTTATTTTGAGAAAACAAGGTTTGTGGTCAGCGAACATATTTTCCCAACTTTCTTACATTCTCTGCCTTCATCTTAGGATTCTACTGTTGTGGAAGTGGATATAGCTACACTCACAAAACATTTGTTACGGGTTCTTTCTGCTTTTTAAGGTCCTATGCTTCTTCATAGTTTGTGGGATGTAACAAAAGCAGGGCTTAGATGGAAATTTATAGCATTGAATGCATTCATTAGAAAAGAGGAATGATCCAATATCAATCATCTAAGCATCCAATTTGAGAAGTGCAACAACATCTCCTTTTAATTTGTTCTATCATTCATGGCTCTTCTTGCTTCAAATGAGCATAACATCCAGTTTGTGACTTCATAACTAGGAAATGGGGAAGTGATACAGCACTTTATTTGTGATGGGACAAAGCAACACTCCATAAATCAACCCTGGATCTTTCAGGCTTCTGAAGGATAAGAAAGGTGCAGCTTCCCAAGATGCATGAGTAAGTTGGCCCCAGAACAAAGGCCAAAATGCAACCCAGGAAATCCTGAACACTTTGTTTTAGACTGACTATTTTTGTTCAATTTTTTTCCTTCTATTTATTTGGATGAGATGCAGTATTTTATATTATTTAAAGTTTACTGGGGAAATTATACCACTTTTGCTTGCTTTACAAATCTACACTTATTATTTGTTATTGCATTGCCAAATAATGTGTTTTAAAACAATTTATATCCTGTCAGTCAAAGGGGTGCTGATGGAAAATACCAGAACTCTCTTGGTCTTTATAAAGGGTATTTATTTCAGGTAGAATCTCACAGTTACCAATACATAAAGCATATCACCAAAGTCTGTTAGCCGGTCTTGCAGTAAGACATTTGCTGACCTTTGCAAGTGTTCAGGATTCTTGGGTTCCTTTCTTCCAAGGGCTGCATTTCTCTCTGGGCTCAGCTCCTCTGTGTCTTCCACAAGGGCAGGTGTAGACTATGAGTCTGTCCAAGCTTTGCCTCTCTCCACAAGGCCAGCTGTGAACTGTCAGGTGGTTGGCATGTCTCTTTCCCCAGAGACTTCTGTCCTTGCACATCAGAACTCGAACATCAAAAACTACTTCAACTCTGTGCTTTGCCATGTCTTTTTATGTTTGAGGCCCCAACCACCAAGGGAAGGGGCAAAACACTCTACTGACTGGCCCTGTCAATGCCATTATCATAACTTAAACATGCCCAGATTAACAGACAAGTTTACAAACATAATCAAATATCTATTTTTGGTATTCATAATGATATCAAACTGCTACATATCCATTTATGCATACTATGCTATGTATTACTTTTTGGTGTATTTTAGCATTTTATTGATGACCTAGCTACGGATATCATTATTACTTTATCCATTCAATAGTCATTTAGATATATGAATTTAATTAACAGATATTATTCTTCAATCCATCCTGAATCTTGGACTTTCTGAGACCATTTTCTTTCTGCCTGAAGAATATTCTTTCACATTTCTTTTAAAGTGAGTTACTGTTAGCAAACGGTATTAGTTTTTAGTCATCTGTAAAATATTTATTTCAATTATTCCTGAAGGATAGAGATGAATTAAATCTCAGGCCCTCCATGATCTCCACTGCTTTTGAGAGAACCCTAAGGTTCAAATTTCTCCATTTGTTGTAAATGCAATCAGTTCTTTGGAGAAGAAATAAGGGGCTTTCAGTTTTACAGCCTGCTTCCTGCTCCCCCACCAAACAGGCAAAATCTGTGCATGCTGGCTGTGGGAATGGGAATATTGACACACCTCTCTGAGTTACACACCTGATTTTTGAGCTAAGATTTGGTGGAGACAGCACAGTATATTGAGTTCTTCTTGGGAAACTACTAGGAATCAGTGAAATGGTGGTAAGCACCCCATTTTGATCAATGATGGCCTCACCCAAAGTACAGCCACTGCTACATGAGTTCCCATTTCTCCCAGACTTACGAGACCCCTCCTGATCTCTGTGCTCTGGGTTAATGCCCTCGATTGAGTCTTTTGTGGACCCTGGGAAACTATGTTCTTACTAACCGATTGCTCTGTGTGTAAGCCTTTTGTATGTAGGACATTTTGGTTAGATTCAGATAAGGCAGGTTTTGATTAGGTCATTTTGTAAGTTTTCCCCTAGGGTAGTCAAGGGACTCTAATTAGATTTCAGGCACCAGGATGAACCCCAGTCATTCTGCTGAAGTCCTACATATGTGGGGCACACCAAGAAAGAGTGCTGCCATGTTTACCCTGTCATGTGGGAGAGGGCTTTAGGATCTCCTACAGCTGTGAAGAAACAGAGAAACCCTGAGTGGCTGAGGGAGAGGCCAGAGGCTGGAGTCAGGGAACAGCTTGAAGCTGAAGATATCAAGGCCAGAGGAGAAAGGAAAGGTGTGAGCAATTATGTCCGATGACCTACTGTTGAGCTCAGGGAGAAAGTGAGTTTGGAGGAGAAGGCAGAGAAAGACATGCATGCTCAACATTTTCCCTTGGCAGGAGACTAGCAGCAGTGGACCCTTGTGAAGACAGCATTTTTGATAATGCTTTAGTTTGGATATTTTCACAGCCACAGAACTGTAAGCTTTAACCCTGATAAATTCTAATAAAAACCAACCTATTTATGATATTTTCATTGGCAGCACTTTGCAAACTCAAACAGGTAGGCATATAAGTTTGGAGAGTTGACCTGTTCCCAAATGGCAGTGTGATATAGCTGCCCAGTGAATTCATGTGTAAACTGTGGGTGTCTCCATCTAGGCAGGAGTGAATACTGTTAAGACAGAGGTGAAAGTGCTCTTGGTCAGCACCGCCTGGACGACAAGGAGTCATGCAAGGGAATCACAAGGGTTTGGGACTAGTATAAAGTCACAGATGCCCCAGTATGATGTACCTGCATTGGACAGGTGTTGGACAGGTGTGCAGGGTGAGATAAAAGATGGGAACCTGGGATCTGGTGCACAGAGGAGTCTGGGCACAGAGAGGAGAATACCTGCTACTGCTCCTTTTGCCATTTGCTCATTTTCTTGGCCTCCAGCATTGACCTTCTGAGGAGGCTGCTCTTACTGTACCCCTTGTGGTTCTCAGGCACAGACTCTTGTCTCCTCCTTCCAGCTCTACATTCACCTTCTCCAATCTTGGGGCAGCTAAAGAAAGAGTAATGCCAAGATTAAACCTGTTGGTGACAGAAAGAAAATGAAAAAAATTCACATTACAGCATTGGCAGCAGCAATAATATCACCAGAATGAGCAACATTAGTCCAGTGACCCTAATGAATAGTACAGAAATCCCAGAAAGTTCTGGGACCTAGGGCTGACAAGAATAGAAATGAGGTTATGAGAGAGAACAATGTTTGCAGAAAACCTCAGAGGGTGCTGATACCAGATATTTCCAAGACTAATTAAATATTAAATTTTCAACAGACTTTTAACAGTGTTGAAATGATGCAGACTTCCTCAATCCCAGAAGAGAACGGAGGGGTTGGATGTGAATAAGCTGAAGAACAACTGAAGAAGCTGGATTGTAACACGTGTTCACTGAAGTTCCCCCAATCCAGAGAGGGAATGTCCTTTTTTGGAACCAAATTCTCAGAACCCCAATGAAAACCATCATCATAGGTTCTGGATCCACAAAGGAGGATAGGGAGAAAGCTCTGCTCAGCACTCACAGCCTCAGTTAGTGATGTGAGTCACTCTGGCCAGACTTCACTGGGGAGTAAGCAGCAGGAAGTCTGTTTTCTCTTGTGGTGTTAACAGCCCTCTAACCAGACACGTGTAGAGAGCAGTGTTGCCTTCACATGGCCGCATCCATGCTACTTGTGTTCCGTGCTCACTCTTACTGAGGAGGGCCTCCACCCGTCCAGGCAGCATGGGAGGGTACCCAGGGGAGATAGCAGTTTTCATTTATGGGTGACTGTTTCTGCAAAGGGTGAGGGGATGTGCCCCCCAGTAATTTTGCAGATATAAATCAATATTTTCAAGTCAACCACTGTGTATGATTTCATTGTGTATAATTTTCATAATTTCTTTTAACTTTAAACCAAATTATCCATGCAAATATTATAAAAATTTATTTCTGTTACGGCAAACAGTAAAATTCCTTCTCTGGCCTCAACCCCCATTCTTCCTTCCTCAGAATTATCTGCATTGACAGATTCTTTTGGGTACACATTTCTGTTTGTAAATACATGCATTCTCTAGTTTCATCCATCCCACAACCTATCACATATGAGAAAAATATTGGAGTACAACTTAAAAATATAAATAAATCTCTAACTTCTTAAAATACTTGAGATTAGAATTATATCATCTTATTATGAAAGGATCATTTCTGATTTAAAATAATGAGGAAAGTCAGAGTTAAGTAGAAAGCAGGCCTCTGTAGTTCAGTGGCTGTTAAACTTGAATCTACATCAGAATCAGGTGAAGAAACTGAAAAAATATGTATGGTTGGGGTGCCTTAAAGAAAATGCTACAGGAGAGAGGCAAGATGGCATTTGTTTAGGAGGATACTCACTGACTAGCCCTATGGGGATGGCCAATTGTGAGCAGGGACCTACCCAAGGGTCTGGGATATGGGCACACCGAGTGAGAAGATTGGTTCACTGAGAAGCGGGCAGATCGACAGTGTTGAGTGATCGGTGGAGATTCTTGAGTTTTGAGCCGGCCAGTGGATGTTAACATAGACAGCAGAGCCCCACCCACAGGGACAATGGCTAGTTTGAACCATGAATCTTGCAACCGTGACTCATGCTCCCTCTTTGAGGCAGCATAGTGTGAGGAAGGGAGGGCTGTGACAGAAAGTGTAGAGCGGTTTAACTTCTGTGGATTTGACTGCCTGGACCCCTCATAGCTTTGGGGATCATATAAGACAGCTTGAACAGCACCAGGCTGAGGACAGAGGGGAATCTACTGAGGAAATCTGATTTACCCAGCAGCCCACTGACACTGAGACCTGGCCCTAGAGGGGCCAGAGTCAACCAATTTTATTGCTCTGTCCTGACAAGCATCATAGCTACACTCCCCTGCAGAGGCCAGGAAGTGGGAAGGACTTCATTATTTTCCACAATCCTATTCATGGTCCCATTGTTGATGGGGTTATCTAGCAGAGGACGTTTTGGGGACCCTTATATCACAAAAAAATAAAAATAAAAAGAAGAAGAAGACAATCATTTTTAACAATTAATTCCTCTTCTTAATTTAGTGTAATACTGAAAATCTGCCTCAAAACCTTCAGATAGAACCCAGAAGGGACATTGACAAACACAAGCAGGCTGAGAGGATCTGCAAGGACACTAGAAGGAAGACTCCCTCCTTACCTTAGTTTGACTGCTTGCTGGTGTGGTTATTTGGTTTTTCTCTGTTTATTAGTTGTCTCTTGCTTTTCTTTCCTCTTTCCTCCCCTCTTTCTGTTTTCCTTCATTAAAAAAAAAATAGGTGCTGTTACCTTACCTCTTCTTTGATGCTCTTCTTCAGTGATTTCCAATTCTCGGTCTATATTGATATTGTATCCCAAGCTATCTCTAATCCTTCCTTCATCTCTCTGCCTTCTGCTTTCTGTTGTGGTTCTTAGACACCACGCTTTTTCATTAGCCCACAAACTAAGGGTGCCAATTTCTATTCTATTTTTTTTCACTTCTTATTTTCTTAATATGAACTTTTTACTATAAGCCCCTTTTTTACTCTTTCTCTTCCTCTTCATCATTCTAGCCTTCTAAATCATTATATATATATTCCTCTATTTGGTTCCCCAGCCCATTGTGGGCATACCACTTTTTTTCCTATTACTGTACATTGCCTACTCAGTTAATATTCATTTCACTAAGTCCTATTTGGCCCCTTTTCTAACTTTTATCAATATTACTATTATCCTCCTTCCTTTCTCACATCTTTCAATCCGTCTGGCACTAATTTTTTTCCTTCAAGGTAACATAGAAAGAAGCAAGGAAACAAAATAAGAATAAAAGGTGTCAAAGAGAAAACACACACACAGAGCCACCAACTAAATAAAACTTGAGAGGAGTGAGAGAAGCTAATCAACTGAATAAACCCAGGAAGATAAAATGATGACCAGAGGGCAACAAAAAATTACAAACCACACTGAGAAACAAGAAGATATGGACCACTCCAATGAACAAACTAAAAACCAGGAATATATGCAGAACATTGAAAAACTAATCAAAGATTCCCAAACAAATATCATGAAACAAATTAATGAAGTGAAAGAAGACACTGGGAGAATATACTGAAGAAATTGGAAACATACCCAAAAAGATAACAGATATGATGGTGATCAATGGCACAATCCAAGAAATCAAAAGGATGCTGGATTCACATAATAAGAGATTTGAAAAGGCAGAAGAAAGAATTAGTGATGTGGAAGACAGTACAGCTGAAATCAAACAGATAGTAGAACAGAGAGGCAAAACAAATATAAAAAATCCAACAGGGACTTGGGGATTTAACTGACAACATAAAACACACAAACATATGCATTATGGGCATCCCAGAAGGAGAAAAGAAGGGAAAGGGAACAGAAGGAGTGTTGAAGGAAACAATGGATGAAAACTTCCCAACCCTATTGAGAGAGATGGATGTCCAGATCCAGGAAGCAAAGCGCACCCCAAACAGAATAAATACCAACAGGCCAACTCCAAGACATATACTTGTGAAAATATCCAATGCTCAAGACAAAGAGAAAATACTCAAGGCAACAAGAGAAAAGAAAACCATCACATACAAGGGATGCACAACAAGATTAAGTGCTGATTTCTCATCTGATACCATGGAGGAAAGAAGACAGTAGTATGACATAGTCAAAGTACTAAAAGAAAAAACTTCCAGCCACAAATTCTGTATCCAGCAAAACTGACATCCAAAAATGATTAGAGTTCAAAATATTCACAGATAAACAGAAATTAAGAGAGTATGTCAATAAGAAATTGTCACTTCAAGAAATACTAAAGGAAGTTCTACAAGGTGAAAGGACAAATCAAGAGTTAGGAGAGTTTAAAAACAGCCAAAAAGATAAAAACAGAAACAAAACAACATATGACATACATTAATCCAAAGATAATATGGCTGAAGTAAGGAATTCATTGCGAGTAATAACACTGAATGTTAATGGATTAAATTCACCACTGAAGAGACACAGATGGGCAGAATGGATAAAGAAATATGATCCATCATATTCTTTCTACAAGAAACCCACCTTCGACCCAGGGATTCAAGAACACTGAAAGTAAATGATGGAAAACTATTTTACAAGCTAACAATAGCCATAAAAGAGTAGTATCTATACTAATATCAGATAGAATAGACTTTAAATGCAAAACTATTGTAAGAGACAAAGATGGACACTATATATTAATAAATGGGGTAAACTCTCGAGAAGAGAGAAAAATCATAAACATTTACACACTTAATTGAGTTGCCTCAAATTTCATGAGACAAACTATGGAAAAGCTAAGTGGAGAAATAAAAGCCTCTACAATTATAACAGGGGACTTTAATACACCATTATCATCATTAGACATAACATCTAGACAGAGAATCAACAAAGAATCAAAGACTCTCAACAATACATTAGAGTACCTGGACTTAATAGAAATATACAGAACTATATGCCCCAATACATCAGGATTTACATTCTTCTCGAGTGCACATGGATCATACTCCAAGATAGACCACATGCTAGGCCACAGAAAAACTCTCAATGAATTCAGAAAGATGAGATTATACAAAGTAATTTCTCTGATGACAATGGCATTAAATTGGAAATCACTAAGGGCCAGAGAAATAAGTTATGCACAAGGATATGGAAGTTAAACAACACACTCTTAGACAAACAGTGGGTCAAGGAGGAAATCTCAAAAGAAATCAATAAGTACCTTGAAACTAATGAAAATGATAACACAACCTATAAAAACCTATGGGGTGTAGCCAAAGCTGTCCTGAGAGGGAAGTTCATAGCCAAAATACATATATTAAAAAAGAAGAAAGAGCTAAAATTGAAGACCTAACTGCACGCTTGGAGGAATTGGAAAAACAACAACAAACTAAACTTAAAAGAAGTAGAGAGAAGGAAATAACAAGGATTAGAGCTGAATTAAATGAAATAGAGGATAAGAGAGCACTAGAAAATATAAACAAAACCGAGAGCTGTTTCTTTGAGAATATCAATAAAATTGACAAACCCTTAGCTAGACTAATAAAGAAAAATATAGAACAGATGCAAATACACAAAATAAGGGACGAGCAAGAGGATATCACTACTGACACCACGGAAATAAAGAGCATCATAAGAGGATACTTTGAAAAATTATATGCCAACAAGAATGACAATTTAGAGGAAATGGACAAGTTTGTAAAAACTAACGAACATCCTACATTGATGAAAGAAGAAATTGATGAACTCAACAGTACAACTACGGTAAAGAGGTATATTCACTCATCAAAAAACTCCCAACTAAGAAGGGCTCAGGACCAGATGGCTTGACAGCTGAATTCTACCAAACATTCCAGAAAGACCTAACAGCCATTCTACTTAAGGTCTTCCAAAGAATAGAAATAGAAGGAATATTGCCTAGCTCATTCTATGATGCCAACTTTACCCTAATACCAAAACTAAACAAAGATACCACATTAAGGAAAATTACAGATTAATTTCTCTAATGATCCTTGATGTTAAAATCCTCAACAAAATACTTGCTAATTGCATTCAACAACATATCAAAAGGATTATACACCACGACCAAGTGGGTTTCATCCCAGGTATGCCAGGATGGTTCAATATAAGAAAATCAATCAATGAAATACACCACATAAACAAACTGAAAGAAAAAAACCACATGATCCTCTCTATAGATGCAGAAAAAGCATTCTGCAAAATACAGCACTCTTTCCTGATAAAAACCCTGCAACTGATAGGAATAGAAGAAATTTTCTGAATATGATAAAGGGTATATATGAAAATCCAAAGCTAACTCATCTTCAATGGTGAAATACTAAAAGCCTTCCCTATGCCATTGGGAACAAGACAAGGATGCCCACTATCACCACTATTATTTAACATTGTCTTAAAAGTACTTGTTCTAGCACTGAGCCAAGAAAAGTACATAAAAGGCATCCAGATTGGAAAGGAAGAATGTAAACTTTCATTATTTGCAGATGACATGATCCTATACATAGAAAGCCCAGAGAAAGCCCCAACAAAGCTTCTGGAACTTATAAATGATTTCAGTAATGTTGCAAACTATAAGATCAGTGCTCAATAATCAGTAGCATTTCTGTACACGAATAATGAGCAATTGGAGGAGGAACTCAAGAAAAAAATGCCATTTACAATACTAACTAAAATAATCAAATACATAGGAATATATTTAACTAAAGATGTAAAGGACGTATATACAGAAAACTACACAATACTGTTAAAGGAAATCAAAGAAGACTTAAATAAAGGGAAAAATATTCTCTGTTCATATATTTCAAGACTAAACATCATCAAGATGTCTATCTTGCCCAAACTACTATACAGATTTAATGCAATCCCAATAAAAATCAACACTATATTTTTTAAGGAACTGGAAAAACTAATACAAAATATATTTGGAAAGGTAAGAGGCCCCGAATTGCCAAAGACATTGAAAAAAATAAATGAAGTTGTAGGTATCACGTTACCAGACTTTAAAACATATTACAAAGCTACAGTGATCAAAACTGCATGGTATTGGCACAAGGATAGACCTACTGACCAATGGAATTGAATTGAGAGTTATGATACAGATCCTCACATATACAGTCATCTGATATTCCACAAGATTACCAAGGCCCCTCAGTTGCGAGAGAATGACCTCTTTAACAAGTGGTGCTCGGAGAACTGGATATCAATATTCAAAAGAATGAGAGACGAATATTATCTCACAGCTTATACACAAATCAACTCAATATGGATCAAAGATCTAAATATATGAGCCCAAACCATAAAGAACTTAGAAGATAATGTAGGAAAGCATCAACAGGACCTTGTGATAGGAAATGTTTTCATGAACTTCATAGCCAAAGCATGAGCAGCTAGAGAAAAAATAGATAAATGGAATCTCCTCAAAATTAAAAACTTCTGCACCTCAAAAGACGTTATTAAGAAAATAAAAAGGCAGTCTACCCAATGGTAGAAAATATTTGGTAACAATATATCTGATAAGAGCCCAATATCCAGCATATATAAAGAAATCCTACACCTTGAAAATAAAAAGACAAACAACCCATTTTAAAAAAGGGCAAGTGACCTGAAAGACACTTCTCCAAGGAAGAAATCCCAAGGGCTAAAAAAGCACGGGAAATAGGCTCCACATCGCTTGATATCAGGGAAATGCAAATCAAAACTACATTGAAATATGATTCACACTCATCAGAATGGCAGCTATTAAAAAAACAGCAGACTCTAAGTGTTGAAGAGGATGTGGAGGAATAGGAACACTCAAACCCAGATGGTGGGATTGTGGAATGGTCCATCCACTGTGGAGGACAGTTTGATGGTTCCTCAGGAAACTAACAATAGATCTTCCATATGATCCAGCCATTTCACTGTTGGGTAAATACCCAGAAGAACTGAACGCAAAGGCACTAACAGACATATGCACACCAATGTTTATACCGGCATTGTTCACCATTTCCAAAAGTTGGAAACAGCCCTGGTGCCCATCAAGAGATGACTGGATAAGCAAAACGTGGTTCATACATACAATGGAATATTACTCAGCTGTAAGAAGGAATAAAGTGCTAACACACAGAATAACGTGGATGAATCTTGAAGACCTTATGTTGAGTGAAGCAAGCCAGGCATTGATAGATGAACAGTATATGACCTCACTGATTTGAACTGAGGAAAGTGAGCAGTCTGTGAGAACCATTGTATGAAAGATAGTCTAACAAGGGAGAGAAAGAGAAGAGTAGGCTGTGAGCCATCACCCATATGGACATAATCTATGGCAAAAGGATAGAGTATTGTTGCATAATTAAAGATAAGACAGATTGGTACAGACATTCCTGGGTTTGGTGGCACAAGGTTGACAGGTGTTTAGATTAGGAAGGTCAGGTTGGAATACCCAGGGTACGTAACTATGAATCTTGTCATTCCTTGAGTCAAGATAGGAGAGTGTCATAAACCGCAGGGGGATTTGGAGGAAGGAATAGTTAAGATCAAATGGGGTATTTAGTGGTCATGGGAAGGGTTTTTCATTACCTTACATTAATGGACACAGGACATGGTAAATATCCTCAAAAATTATTAAACTGTACTGTCTAAATTATAAACTATTCTATAAACCATTGACAATGTTTAGTTGCTATATTTTACTATCTGTATAAGAGTTATAACAATGCTAACATCCATTTTTTAAAAAGGAGTTAATATGGGGTGGGGAAGTGGGAGGGAGGTGGGGTATGTGACAGTCTCTAGTATTGAGTGTGTGACTTTGCTGTGACCTAAAACTTCTTTGAAAATTAAATGAAGATTTGGAAGACATTGGGGAATGTGAGAGGGAAGGAGTCACGGTACACTAGACATCTGATAATGCAGTGATAAAATGAAAAAAGAATAATTATTTTTAAAAAAGGACTTTTAAAAAAAATAAAAAATAAAAAAGGACTTTTTCCCCATGTTTTGAAAGTTCCAATCTGCTAATTATATTTTATTTTTAGTTTACTTTTTTTTCTTCTGATTTTCCTTGTATTTGTCTCTTGCATTAAAGCTTATCATTATTATTTTTTTATTCTTTTAATTGTATTTGGTTTTTATATGGGCTCCATATTCAAGGAAGGTTTAGCTCACAGAAGGGTTACAATGGGGGCTGCAGAGGATCATTTGTGGTGGGTGTGTGGGATGGGGGATTCTTGGGAGTAAGTTCATCTGAATATACAGTAAAGTTATATGAATTTTTTTAAATGATCAAGAGATGGGGCATGGTCACGGTGGGTAGACAATCACTCAATAAATGAGGGAATCTGAATTCCCAGCCTGGAGAGCTTTGCCACATTCTCCAAGGGAGCAGCAACAGTCCCCTGATTGAAGGAGCAATGTCTGCTAAAAGAGGATGGCCCACTGATGGGTTCTTGTTATTGATGACTAGCCTCATGAGTCTTCGCTCTTGTACCTGAAACTTAGCCTACTGTTAAGGGGTGCCTAAGGGTTGTCACCTGAGAGCCTCCTTGTTGCTCAAACGTGGCCTCTGTGAGCCAAACTCAGGATATGAATGCCTTGCCTTCCCCCTAATGTGGGACATGACTCCGGGGACGAAGTTCCCTGGCAACGAGAGATTAATACCAAGTGCCAACTGGCAACATGATTGGAAAATATCTTTGAATAAAGGGGGAAAAGGTAAAGAAAAGTGAGTTCATGTCACTAAAGGACTTCAAAGAGAGTAGGGAGGTCATCCCAGAGGTAAAGCTTACGCACACCTCAGTAGGATATCATAGAACATGAAAGTGGATATCACCCCACCCAGAGGGTCTCCTGAGGGCTCTGGAGACACACAGGTCCTATATAAGTGGGGATAGCCACAGAAATTGATGCCTTATTAGTGGGCTCTACTTTGGAATCTGTGCTTCTGAGAGTGACAGAGTTGGACTCAAATAAGTCCTGCCTGCACATGGTCCATCAGTCCCTTCTATTCAAACCTATATGTGATGCTGGAGTTTTTAGGTGTACTTCCAGAGACTGGAGCCTCTGGCCTACCTATGTGCTGTTGTGCATGGAATCTCGGTGGACCTACAACTCCTACCCTACAGCTCAATGGACTCATCCAAATCACCTGGCGAGGAGACAATGATGGGCAACGGCCATCCCAGGGAATGGAGAGGGCCTGCAGTGGCAGGCAGGAAAATCCCATCCACTGTATCCATGGGATATAAGCCCTCTCTCACTTAGGGGTGGAGTGGACATCACCATGCCATTCCCCTCAGGATTGGGGGAAGTGCTATGGACCAGAGTGGACTTAATGGTATTCTGTTGTAGACACACTGTGAATCAAGCAATGGAAAAATTATAACATTTAGTTGGAGCCAGTGGCCCCTGAACACTTTTGGGACAGGAAGGCAAAGGGCAGTTGAAATACAGGTTTTTTTTTGGGGGGGGGACTTGGGACTTGTCCTGAGTGGAATAGTAGCGATGGATGTAGGCCACTTTACATCAGCATATACCATGCAGAACTGTGTGGGAGAGAGTGTGGTCTACAATGTGAACTGTGGTCTATGCTTGGTGGCAAGACCCCAGGATGTGTATATCCATTGTGGGTGATGTGCCACACTAATGAAGGATGTTTGTGTGGGATGGTGTGGGAGGTTGGGAACATGGGAAACACTGTAATTTCTGTGTAATATTTGGTAATCTAAGCACCTTTAAAAAATATATATATATATATATATATATAGAAATAACATTTATGTAAGCTAATGCACATAGATTCCCTCATGCTTAGGTAAGCATGATGCAAATTCCTTCAAAGTGAAGTTACATTCTTAGAAGTGTTATTTTGAGGAAACAGTGCTTGCAGTCAGAGAACATATTTTCCCAAATTTTTTACATTCTCTGCCTTCATCTTAAGACTGTACTGTTGTGGAAGTGGATATAGCTTCACTCACAAGCCTTTTGTTATGTGGTTCTTTCTTCTTCTCTAATGTCCTATGCTTCTTCATAGTTTGTTCAGTACAGCAAAAGCTGTGCTTAGAGAGAAATTTATAGCATTGAATGCATTCATTAGAAAAGAGGGAAGATCCGATATCAGTCATCTAAACATCCAAATTTGGAAGTTCAACAATATCTACTTTTTTTAAAATTCTATTATTCACGGCTATTATTGCTTCAAATAAGCATCACATCCACTTTGATGACTTCATAACTTGGAAATGGGGCAGTGATACAGCACTTGATTTATGATGGGGACAAAACAAACCCCATAAATCAATCGTGGTTCCTTCAGTCTTCTGAAGGATAAAGAATGTGCAGCTTCCAAAGATGCATGAGTAAGGTGGCCCCAAACAAAAAGCCAAAATGGCAACCCAGGAAGTCCTGAACACTTTGTTTGGACTGACTATTTTTCTCAATTTTTCTTCTTCTATTTATTTAAATGAGATGCACTATTTTATATTTTTTAAAGTTTACCGAGGAAATTATAATACTTTTCCTTGCCTTGCCAAATCTGCACTTATTATTGATTTGCCAAATAATTTATTTTTAAATATTTTATATCCTGTATTAGTCAGCCAAACGGGTGCTGATGCAAAATAGTAGAAATCTGTAGGTCTTTATAAAAGATATTTATTGGGGTAGAAGCTTACAGTTACCAGGCCATAAAGCATAAGTTTCTTCCTTCACCAAATTCTCTTACTCCATCTTGGAGCAAGACAGCTGCCAAAATTTGCCAGGACCCAGGCTTCTTAGGTTCCTCTCTTCTCATGACGGAGTTTCTCTCTGGGCTCAGCTCTTCTGTTTACTCCACAAGGTCAGCTGTAGACTATGAGTCTCTCTAAGCTTTGCCTCTCTCCACAAGGGCAGCTGTGAACAGTCAGGTGAATTGCTTGTCTCTTTACCCCGGGGTTTTCTTTTGTTGCTCATCAGAACTCCAACCTCAAAAACTACTCCAACTCTGTCCTTTGCCATGTATTTTTATGTCTGAGAGCCCACCCACCAAGGGAGCGGGCTCAACATCCTACTGACTCTGGCCCAGTCAACTCACTTATCCTAACTTAATCATGTCCAGGTTAACAGACCAGTTTACAAGCAAATCCAATATCTATTTTTGGAATTAATAATGAAATCAAACTGCTACATATCCATTTCCCCATCTTATGCTATATATTATTTTATGGTGCACTTGAACACTTTATTAATGCCCTAGGCCATGTACATCATTATTACTTTATTGATTCAATGTTCAATCATATATATTAATTTAATTAACAGATATTGTTCTTCAGTCCATCCTGAATCTTGAAACTTCTGAGATTATTTTCTTTCTGCCTGAAGAATATTCTTTTACATTTCTTTTAAAGTGAGTTGCTGCCAGCAAACTTTATTAGTTTTTACTCATCTGTAATAGTATTTATTTCAATTCTTCCTGAAGGATTGAGATGAATTAAATCTCAGGCCCCTATGATCTCCACTACATTTGAGAGCTCCTTAAAGGTTGAATTTCTCCATTCTGTTGTAAATTTAATCAGTTCTTTGGAGAAGAAAATAGGGGCTTTCAGTTTTACAGCCTGATTCCTGCCCCCCCCCATTTCTCCAGGCAAAATTTATGTGCTCTGGCTCTGGGGATGGGAATAATGGAACACCTCTCTGAGTTACAGACCTGATTTTGGAGTTAATATTTGGGGAAAAAGCACAGTATATTGAGTTCTTCTTTGAACCATTCTCAGGAGCAGTGCAACAGTGGTCAGCACCCCATTTTACTCAATGATGGCCTCACTCAAAGTACAGCCACTGCTTTATGAGTTCCCATTTCTCCTGGAATTAGGAGATCCCTTTTGATCCCTCTGCCCTGGTTTAATGCCCTCGTTTGGGTCTTGTGTGAACCACTTGAAAAGTATGTTCTTACCTACCCATTGCTGTGTGTGTAAAACCCTTTTGTAAGTAGGACATTTTGGTTAGATTCACATAAGGGAACTTTCTATTAGGTCACTTTTTGTTAGAATGCTTTAGTTTAGTTAAGGGACTCTGATTAGATATCAGGCACCAGTATGGACCACAATCATTATGTGGACATTCTACATACAAGGAACAGACAGAGAAAGAGTGCTGCCATGTTTACCCTGCCATGTGGGAAAGGGCTGTAGGATCTCCTACAGCTGTGGAGAGACAGAGAAACCCTGAGAGGCTGAGGGAGAGTAGAGGCTACATGGAGACATGGAGCAGCTTGAATCTGAAGACATCCAGGCCAGAGGATAAGGGAGAGGTGTGAGCACTTCTGTATGATGTCCCAGTGCTGAGCTCAGGGACAAAGTGAGTTTGAAGGAGAAGGCAGAGAGAGACAGGAAGGCTGAAAATTTTACCTTAGGAGGAGTCCAGCTGCAGGTGACCCTTGTTAAGACAGCATTTTTGATGAAGCCTTGATTTGGACATTTTCATGGCCTCAGAACTGTAAGCTTTAACCCTAATAAATTCCAATAAAAGCCAACCTATTTCTGGTATTTTGCATTCGCAGCATTTGGCAAACTCAAACAGCTAGCGACACAGGGTTGGAGAGCTGCCCTGTTTCCAAAAGGCAGTGTTATCCTGCTGTTCAGTGAATTCACCTGTAAACTGTGGGTGTCTCCAGACTAAGCAGGATTGAGTATTGGTAAGATGGAGGGGGAAGTGCTCTAGACCAGTAAGACAGGGAGTCAGGAAGGGGTGTCACATTGTTTGGTGAGTTGTGTAAAGTCACAGTTGTACCTGGTTCAGGCAGGGTTTGGGAGGTGGGTAGGGGCAGATAAAAGCATGGGAACTAGGGTCTGGTGCAGCAGAGGAGTCAGGGCACGGAGAGGAAACTTTCTGCTCCTGCTCCCTTTGCCCTTTCTTCCTTCCCTTGACCTCCAGTATTGACACTCTGAGGAGGCTGTTCTTACTGTACCACTTCTGGGTCTCAGACACAGATTCAGGTGTTCTGTTTCCAGTTCTACATTCACCTTCTCCAATCTTGGGGCAGCTAAAGAAAGAGCATGCCAAGATGAAAACTGTTGGTGTCAGGAAGGAAATGTCAAAATTCACATTACAGCATTGACTACACCAATAACATCACCAGAATGAGCAACATTAGGCTAGTGACCATCAAAAATAGTACAGGAATCCCAGAAAATCCTGGGACATATGGCTGACAAGAATCAGAGTGAGGTTGTGAGATGGTGTAATGTTTGCAGAAAACCTCAGAGGGTGTGGATGCCAGATATTTCTCAGACTAATTAAATATTAAATTTTCAACACATTTTAACAGTGTTGAAAATGATGCAGGCCTCTTCAATCCCAGAGGAGATTGGAGGCTTTCGATGGGAAGAAGCTGATGAGCAAATGAAGAAGTTGGAATGTAACATGTGTTCACTGCAGTTCCCCAAAGGCAGAGAGGGAACATCCTGTTTGGGAACCAAACTCTCAGAGCCCCAATGAAAACCACCATCATGGGTTCTGAATCCACAAAGGAGGACAGGGAGACAGCCCTGCTCAGCACTCACAGCCTCAGTTAGGGATGTGACTCACTGTAGTGGTTCTTCACTGGGGAGTAAGCAGTAGGTAGTCTGTCTTCTCCTGTGTTGCTAACAGCCCTCTAACTGGACATGTGTAGAGAGCAGTGTGGACTTAACATGGTCACGTCCATGCTCTTCGTCTCTGTGCTCACTCTTGCTGAGGTAGGCGTCCACATATCCTGGCAGCTGGGGAGGAGCCCGAGGCAAGTGAGCACTTTTCTTTTATGGGAGATTGTATTTACAAAGGGTGAGGAGCAGTGTCCCCCCAGTAATGCTGCAGATACAAAAGAATATCTTCAAATCAACCACTTTGTATGATTTCATTGTGTGCTATTTTCATAATTTCTTTTAAATTATAAACAAATTATCCGTGCAAAGAGTATAAAAATAATTTAGGTCTGTTATGGCAAACAGCCTTCTCTAGCCTCAACCCACATTCCTCCTTCCTCAGTATTATCTGCATTGCAGATTCTTTTGGGTACATATTTCTGTTTGTAAATACATGCATTCTCTAGTTTCATCCATTGCACACCCTATCACATATGAGAAAAATATTGGAGAAAACCTTAAGAATATAAATATTCTAACTTCTTAAAATCCTTGAAAGCAGAAGTATATCAGCTAATTATGAAAGGATCATTTCTGATTTAAAATAACAATGAAAATTGGAGTGAAGTAGAAAGCAGGCCACTGTAGTTCAGTGGCTGTTAAACTTGCACTCTAATAAGAATCAGATGAAGAAACTGAAAAAATACAAATGGTTTGGATACCTTATAAGAAAATGCTACAATAATGTGCAGCATTATTTTTTAAATGGTAATTTTTAAAATGCTTACACAGAATGTAATAGATTGAAGAATCAGTGAAAACAACCAGGATAATTTGAAATAAGTGTAAAGCCCATCTTTACATTAACTAAGAGAAATCTTGATTTCTGATGCATGAATAAGTGGTAAGAAATTGAACATAGATGAGTGTGGAAGAAGATGCGGGTGGAGCAGATCAAAGAACAAACTGCAAGTGCACTTTTCCAAGAGGAGAAAGACATGGTGTATTCCACATTCACAACCGCTTCCTTCAAAAATTGGCAACAAGTTGCACAGCCTGGAGGTGGAGATTCTTTGGAGATTCACATTCATTACTTTCACAGGGTTTCTCTCCAGTATGAATGTTGTAATGTTTAATGAGATACTGCCTCTGGATGAAGGCTATTCCACATTCCTTACATATATAGTGTTTCCTTCCACTATGAATTTTCTCATGGTCAATGAGATTTGATTTGCTACTGAAGGCTTTCCTACATTCCTTACATATGTAGGGTTTCTACCCAGTTTGTATTCTCTGGTGTGTAATGAGGCTTGATTTCTGAATGAAAGCTTTCCCACATCCATCACATTCATAGGATTTCTCTCGAGTACGTATTCTTGGAAGTTTAATGAGGTTTTCCTTTTGGTTGAAGGCTTTTCCACATTCATTGTATATATAGGGTGTTTCTCCAGAATGAATGCTCTGATGTTTAATGAACTGTTCCTTTTGTCTGAAGGCTTTTTTGCATTTTTTACTTTAATTTTTTTTCTGTCCACTATGAGTTTTTTCATGTATGTGAGATATGATTTGTACCTAAAAAATTTTCACATGACTTGCATGCATAAGGTTTCTTTGCAGTAGAAAATCTCTTGTATCTGAGATTTGCATTTGAATTAAGTCTTTACCACATATATATGATTTCTCTTCAGTAAGATTTTTCTGATGAATAAAGATGTTTTCTGTCAGGTTGAAAATTTTCCCACATGTATTACATTTCTATGCTTGTTCCCTGTGTGGCTTTTAAAATGAGTTAAAAATGACTGTGAAAAGCAGAATACATTCAGGACTCACATATGCTTTCTATCTGGTTTGAATTTTCTCATGTTCCATGAGGTTTTGTGTCAATGAAAGCATTCCCATGCTCATTACAATACTAACTAATGTTTGTCTATTTCATGCTCAATGAGATTTAATGCCTGGCTGAAGGATTTCCAATATTCTTTACATACACAGGGTTTCACTCCTGCATATTTCTTTGATGTGACTCTAGGTTTCACAAATTCATGAAATCCCAAATGGTTTCTCTGAAGGATTAATTCTCAGGTATCTCATGAGACTGAATTTCCAAGAAAACTTCACAAAAATTGCCCTTAAATGGGAGGACTACCATGTGGGGCAACCTGGAAAAAGTCATTGTCTTCCTTCTTTTTTCCTTACATAGATTCCCTCATGCATTTGTAAGCATGGTGCAAATTTCTCCAAAGTGAAGTTACATTCTTAGAATTGTTATGTTGAGGATACAAAGCTTGTGGTCAGAGAACATATTTTCCCAACTTTCTTACATTCTCTGCCTTCATCTTAAGTCTGTACTGTTGTGGAAGTGGATCAAGCTTCATACACCTTTTGTTTGTGGTTCTTTCTGCTACTTAATGTCCATTGCTTCTTCACAGTTTGTGGGGTGCAGTAAAAGCAGTGCTTAGAGAGAAATTTATAGCATGGAATGCATTCATTAGGAAAGAGCAAAGATCCTATATCAATCATCTAAGCATCCAATTTAGGAAGTGCAACAATATCTCCTTTTTATTGTTACAATCATTCATGGCTCTTCTTGTTTCAAATGAGCATCACATCCAGATTGGTTACTTCATAACTAGGAAATGGGGAAGCGATACAGCACTTGATCCATGATGGGGACAAAACAAAACCCCATAAATCACCCCTGGAACATTCAGGCTTCTGAAGCATAAGAAAGGTGCAGCTTCCAAACATGCACAGGTAGGTCGGAACCAGAACAAAGGATAAATTGGCAACCCAGGAAATCCTGAATATTTTTTTTTGACTGACTCTTTTTGTTCAATTTTTAAATATTTATTTGGATGAGATGGACTTTTTAATATTCTTTAAAGTTTACCAGGGAAATTATAACACTTTTGCTTGCTTTTCCAAATCTGCACTTATTATTTGTTATTGCCCTGCCTAATAATTTTTTAAAGCTTTTTATAACCTGTATTAGTCAACCAAAGGGTGCTGATGTAAAATGTCAGAAATCTGTGGGTCTTTAAAAGGGGTATTTATTTGGGGTAGAAGCTAACAATTACCAGACCATAAAGCATAAGTTTCTTCCTTCCCCAAAGTCTGTTATCCTGTCTTGGAGTGAGACAGCTGCCAGTATTTGCCAGGGTTCAGGCTTCTTGGGTTCCTCTCTTTGCAGGTCTGCATTTATCTCTGGGCTCAGCTCTTCTGTTTCCTCCACAGGGTCAGGTGTAGACTATGAGGCTCTCTCAGCTTTGCCTCTCTCCACAAGTCCAGCTGTGAATTGTCAGGTGAATGGCTTGTCTGTTTTCCCGTGGGCCTCCTGTCCTTGCTCATCAGAACCCCAATTCAAAAACTACTCTAGCTCTGTCCTTTGCCATGTCTTTTTATGTTTGAGACCCCAGCCACCAAGGGGCGGTACTCAATGCCATACCAACTGTGGCCCAGAAAATGCCCTTATCATAACTTAATCATGCCCTGATTAACAGATCAGTTTACAAGCATAATCCAATATCTATTATTGGAATTCATAACCTTATCTAACTGCTACATATCCACTTACACATCTTATGCTATATATTATTTTATGCTGTATTTTAACCCTTTATTGATGTCCAAGGCCACGGATATCATTATTTCTTGATCCATTCCGTAGTCATTTAGATATATGAATTTAATTAACAAATATTGTTGTTCAATCCATCCTGAATTTTGAATCTTCTGAGATTATTTTCTTTCTGCCTGAAGAATATTCTTTTACCTTTCTTTTAAAGTGTGTTGCTGCTAGCAAACTTCATTAGTTTTTACTCATCTGTAAAAGAATTGATTCCACTTATTACTGAAGGATTGAGATGAATTAAATCTCAGTCCCTTTATGACCTCCACTACTTTTGAGAGCGAACTTAGGGTGGAATTTCTCCATTCTGTTGTAAATGTCATCAGTTATTTGGAGAAAAATTTTGGGCTTTTAGTTTTACAGCCTGCTTCCTGTCACCCACCCCACAGGCAAAATCTGTGTGCTCTGGCTCTGGGGATTGAAATAATGGCACACTTCTCTGAGTTACACACCTGATATTGGAGCTAAGATTTGGTGGAGAAAGCACAGTATATTGAATTCTTCTTGGGCCCATTCTAGGGGCCGGTGCAATGGTGGTCAACACAATTTTGTTCAATGATGGCCACACCCAAAATACAGTCACTGCTTCATGAGTTCCCATTTCTCCCAGACTGAGGAGACCCCTCCTGATCCCTGTGCCCTGGGTTAATGCCCTCGTTTGTGTCTTGTGTGGACCCCAGAATATATATTCTTATTAACCCATTGCTTTGTGTGTAAGCCTTTTGTATGTGGGATAATTTGGTTAGATTCAGATAAGGGAACTTTCAGTTAGGTCACTTTTTGTTAGATTGCTTTAATTTAGTTAAAGCCTCTTATTAGATTTCAGGAACCAGGATGGACCACATTCATTGTGCTGAAGTCCTACATACATGGAACACACAGAGAAAGAGTGGGGCCATGTTTACCCTGTCATGTGGGAGAGGGTTCCAGGATCTCCTAGAGCTGTGGAGAGACACAGAAACCCTGAGAGGCTGAGGGATATGCCAGAGCCTGGAGTCATGGAGTAGCTTGAAGCTGAAGATATCCAGGCCAGAGGAGAAGGGAGATGTGTAAGCAACTGTGTCTGATGGCCCACTGCTGAGCTCAGGGAGAAAGTGTGTTTGGAGGAGAAGGCAGAGAGAGAAGGCAGGCCCAACATTTTGTCTTGGCTGGAGTCCAGGAGCAGCAGACGTATGTTAAGACAGCATTTTTTATGATGCCTTGATTTGAACATTTTCACAGCCTCAGAACTGTAAGCTTTAACCCTAATAAATTACAATAAAAGCCAAACTATTTCTGATATTTTGCTATGGCAATCCTTGGCAAACTCAAACAGCTGGGGACACAGGGCTGGAGAAGTGCCCTGTTTCCAAATGGCATTGTGATGCTGCTGCCCAGTGAATTCACTTGTAAGATGTGGGTATCTCCAGACTAGGCGGGAAAGAGTACTGGAAAGATGGAGGGGGAAGTGCTCTTGGCCAGCGGGCAACAGGACAATGAGTCAGGCAGGGGACTAACATGGTTTTGGGACTAGAACAAAGTAAGAGATGCCCCACTATGATGTACCTGCCTTAGGCAGGGATTGACCAGGTGGGCAGGGGCAGATAAAAGCATGGGATCTGGGGTAGGCTGCAGCAGTTGTCATGGCACAGAGGGGAGACATCCTTTTCCTCATCCTTTTGCCTTTCGCTCCTTCCCTTGCCTCCACCATTGACCCTCTGAGGAGGCTGCTCTTACTATACCACTCCTGGGTCTCAGGCACAGACTCAGGTCTTCTGCTTCCAGTTCTACATTCATCTTCTCCAATATTGGGGCAGCTAAAGAAAGTATAATGCCAAGATGAAACCTGTTGGTGTCAGGAAGGAAAGGTCAAAATTCACATTACAGCATTGGCTACAGCAATAACATCACTAGAATCAGCAATATTATATCAGTGACTCTAATGAATAGCATGGGAATCCCAGAAAGTACTGGGACCTATGGCTGATAAGAATTGAAATGAGATTTTGAGATAGTGCCATGATTCCAGAAAACCTCAGAGGGTGCAGATGCCAGATATATCCCAGAATAAAGATAATATTTTCAACACATTTTGAACAAAGTTGAAAATGATGCTGACCTCTTTAATCCCAGAAGAGAATGGAGAGGTTGGATGGGAAGAAACTGATGAACACCTGAAGAAGCTGGAATGTAACATGGGTTCACTGCAGTTCCCCCAAACCAGAGAGGGAGTGTCCTGTTTGGGAACCAAACTCTCAGAACCCCAATGAAACCATCATCATAGGTTCTCAATCCATGAAGGAGATCAGGGATAAATCCCTGCTCAACACTCACAGTCTCAGTTAGTGATGTGTGTCACTCTAGCGGGTCTTCACTGGGTAGTAAGCATAAGGACGTCCGTCTTCTACTTTGGTGCTAACAGTCCTCTAACCAGACACATGTAGAGAGCAGTGTGGCCTACACTTGGTCACGTACATGCTCCACGTGCTCCATCCTCACTCTTGCTGTGGGAGGCCTCCACCTGTCCAACCAGCTGGGGAGAAGGCTGAGGGGAGTGAGCACTTTTCCTTTATAGGGGACTCTATTAACAAAGGATGAGGGGAAGTAATGTTGCAGATACAAATTGATATATTCAAACCAACCACATTGTATGATTTCATTATGTACTATTTTCATAATTTCATATTTTTTTCATAATTTCTTTTAAATTATATTCAAATTATTCATGCAAAGAGTATAAAATAATGTAAGTGTGTTATGACAAACAGTCAAATTCCTTCTCTATCCAAAACCCCCATTCCTCCTTCCTCAGAAGTATCTGCATTGGCAGATTTTTTGGGTACACATTTCTGGTTGTAAATACATGCATTCTTTAGATTCATCCGTCCCATAATGTATCACGTATGAGAAAAATATTGGAGTACAACTTAAGAATATAAATAAATTTTCTAACTTCTTAAAATATGTGAGATTAGAAGTATATCATCTAATTATGAAAGGATCGTGGGAGATGTTTGTATGGGATGTGGTGGGAGGTGTGGGAGGTGGTCAACATGGGAATCCCAGTGGGTTCCGTGTAATATATTGGGTAATCTAAGCACCTCTTAAAATATATGTATATATACACATATAAATAACATTTTTGTAGGCAAATACACATATATGCATATATATTTATATATCATTTTGCAAATATTTGTATGTATTGTGAAAATTTTGAATTTTACCCACAATTAAAAAAAAACAATACTAACATATTTACTCAAGGATTATAAAAATCAAATGTATATACTGGTTAAGTAAATAAGTGAATAAATGTGAATTTTGTAGAGGAAAAAAAAAAGTAAGCAAAATTGGAGTTAACTATAAAGTAGGCCACTGTAGTTCTGTGGCTGTAAAACTTGAATCCACATGAGAATCAGGTGAAGAAATGGAAAAAAAATATCAATGGTTGGGGTGCATTATAAGAAAATGCTAAAATAATGGGGAGCAATATTTTTTAAACGGTAACTTTTTTATATATATATAAATATATATGCATATATGTGTATTTGCTTACAAAAATGTTATTTATATATATATATACATATATTTTAAGAGGTGCTTAGATTACCCAAAATATTACATGGAACCAACTGGGATTCCCATGTTCCCCACCTCCCACAGCTCCCACCACATCCCTCACAAACATCTCCCACAGTGTGGCCCACCACCCTCAATGAACTTACACATCCTGGAGCCTTGCCACCAACCATAGACCACAGTTCACACTGTAGACCACACTCTCTCCCACTCAGTTCTGTGTGGTGTGTGCTGATTTAAAATGGCCTACATCCGTTGCCACAATAGTATTCAGGATAACCTCCAACTCCCAAAGAAGCCCCTGTATTTGAACTGCTCATCCCTTCCCTACCCTAAAAGTGTCAAGTGGCCACTGGCTCCACCTCATTGTTATAATTTCTTGCATTGCTAGAATCACCATATGTGAACAAGAGAATACCATCAAGTCCACTCTAGTCCATAGTTCTTCCCCCAATCCTGAGGGGACTGGGATGGTGATGTCCACTCCAACTCCAAGTGAGAGAGGGCTTATATCCCATGGATAAGGTGGGTGGGATGATCCTGTCTGCAGATGCAGGCCCTTTCCATTACCTGGGATGGACATTGCCCATCGTTCTCTCCTCACCAGGTGACTTGGATGAGTCCATTGAGCTGTAGAGTAGGAATTGCAGCTCCACCTAGATTTCATGCACACCTGGCACATAGGTAGGCGGGAGGCTCCAGTCTCTGGAAGTATACCTAAAAACTCCGGCATCACATTTAGGTTTGAATAGAAGGGACTGGTGAACCATGTGCAGGAAGGACTTATTTGAGTCTAATTCTGTCACTCTCAGGAGCACAGATTACAAAATAGAACCCACTGATAAGGCATCAGTCTCTGGGGCTATCCCCCCTTACATAGGACCAGGGTATCTCCGGAGCTCTCAGGAACCCCAATGAGTGGGGTGATAGGCACTTAGATGTTCTATGAGCTCCTACTGAGGTGTGCATAAGAGCTACATCTGGGATGACCTCCCGAATCTCTTTGAAGTCTCTTAGCCACTTGAACTCATTTGACTTTACCATTTCCCCCTTTTATTCAAGGTCTTTTTCCAGTTGTGTTGCCAGTTGGCACTTGGTATTAATCCCTCGTTGTCAGGGAGGCTCATCCCCGGGAGTCATGTCCCACGTTGGGGGGAAAGTAATGCACTCATATGCTGATTTTGGCTTAGAGAGAGGCCACATTCGAGCAACAAGGAGGCTCTCAGGTGGCAATACTTAGGCACCCCACAACTGCAGGCTAAGTCTCATTTACAAGAGCAAAGACTCACAGGGGTAGTCATCAATAAAAAAAACACATCAGTAGGTCATCCTATTTTTACAGGCACTGTCCCTACACTCAGAGGACTATTGGTGTTCCCTTGGAGACAGTGGCAGTGCTCTCCAGGCTAGGAATTCATATTCCCTCATTTATTGTGTGATTATCCACCCATCGTGACCATGCCCCATCCCCCAATCCTTGGAATGATTTTGTGTATCTTTCATGTATATTCGGATGAACCAATCCCCACGAAACCCCCCCAGACACCCCCCACCAATAATCCCCCGCAGTACCCATTGTAACCCGTCTGTGATCCAAATCCTCGATGAACATTTAGTCCATAAAACAATCAAATACACTTACTAGGAAAAAGAAACAAGTGTGATAAGCTTACATGCAAGAGACAAACATAAGGAAACTCAGGGGAAATAAAAAGAGAGAGAGAAGGAAAAAAAACAAATAATCAAACAAAGAACAAAACAAAATAAAATATAATTAGTGGATTGGGACATTAAAAAAATGGGCAAAAAAGCAAAGGAAATGCCTTTAAAAATATATATATATTCATTTTTTTCCTTTCTCTTTTCTTTTTTCCCTTTTATCCTTCCCTTTATCACTGTGTTATCAGATGTCTGGATTGCCATGACACCTTCCTCCTCTCATACCCCACTGTCCCCAATTTTTCATTTAATTTTCAAAGAAGTTTTAGGTCACAGCAAAGTCACACATGGAGTGCCGTGGACTCCTAGATACCAAACCACCACCCTTCCCCACCCCATGTTAACTCCCCCCCCCTCTTCTTTGGTTGTTAGTATTGTTATAATTTTTATGCAGATAGCAAAATATAGCAACTAAACATTGTCAGTGATTTACAGTATAGTTTACAATTTAGATGATACAGTTTAATAATTTTGATGATATTTACCATGTCCTGTGTCCATTACTGTAAGGTAATGAAAAACCTTCACCATGACCACCAAACAACCCATTAGATCTGGACTGTTCCCTTCTCCCCAGCCCCTCAGGGCCCGTGATACCCCCTCTCCAAACCCATGGAATGTCAAGATTCACAGTTACATGCCCTGAGGATTTGAACCAGCCCTTCCTAATCCACCCGCCCCCCAGTGCTGCACCACCAAACCCAGGAATACCACCACTCATCTGCCCCATCCCCCAACATGCAACCACACTATATCCCTTTACCATAGATTATGTCCATATGGGTGATGGCTCAAAGCCTGCTCTTCTCTTACTCTCCTTTGTTAACCTATCTTTCAGACAATGGTTCTCAGAGACTGCTCACTTTCCTCAGTTCAGATCAGTGAGGTCACATACTGTTCATCCTTCAGTGCCTGGTTTGCTTCACTCAACATAAGGTCTTCAAGATTCATCCACGTTATTCCATGTGTTAGCACTTTGTTCCTTCTTACAGCTGAGTAATATTCCATTGTATGTATGTACCACATTTTGCTTCTCCATTCGTCTGTTGATAGGCACCGGGGCTGATTCCAACTTTTGGCAATGGTGAACAATGCCGCTATGAACATTGGTGTGCATATATCTGTTTGTATTTTTGTTTTCAGTTCTTCTGGGTATATACCCAGCAGTGGAATTGCTGGATCATACGGAAGATCTATTGCTAGTTTTCTGAGGAACCGCCAAACTGTCCTCCACAGTGACTGGACCATACCACAGTCCCACCAGCAGTGGATGAGGGTTCCTATTTCTCCACATCCTCTCCAACATTTAGTGTCTCCTGTTTTTTAATAGGTGCCATTCTGATGAGTGTAAGATGGTATCTCATTGTAGTTTTGATTTGCATTTCCCTGATAGCAAGTGAAGTTGAGCATTTTTTCATGTGCGTTTTAGCCATTTGTATTTCTTCCTTGGAGAAGTGTCTTTTCAGGTCACTTGCCCATTTTTTATATGGGTTGTTTGTCATTTTATTTTCGAGGTGAAGGATTTCTTTATATATGCAGGATATTAGGCTCCTATCAGATATATGGTTGCCGAATATTTTTTCCCATTTGGTAGGTTGCCTTTTTATTTTCTTAATAACATTCATAGAGGTGCAGAAGTTTTTAATTTTGAGGAGATCCCATTTTTCAATTTTTTCTCTTGCTGCTCGTGCTTTGGCTGTGAAGTTCATGAAACCATTTCCTATTACAAGGTCCTGTAGATGCTTCCCTACATTATCTTCCAAGGTTTTTATGGTTTTGGCTCTTATATTTAGATCTTTGATCCATCTTGAGTTGATTTTTGTATAAGGTGTGAGATGGTATTCTTCTCTCGTTCTTTGGATATGGATATCCAGTTCTACAGGCACCACTTGTTAAAGAGGCCACTCTCTCCCAACTGAGTGGGTTTCGTGGCCTTGTCAAATATCAGATGACTGTATATGCGAGGATCTATATCAGAACTCTCAATCCGGTTCCATTGGTCAGTAGGTCTATCCTTGTGCCAATACCACACAGTTTTGATCACTGTAGCTTTGTAGTATGTTTTAAAGTCAGGTAATGTGATACCTCCAACTTCATTTTTCTTTTGCAATATATCTTTGTCAATTCGGGGCCTCTTGCCTGTCCAAATATATTTTGTGGTTAGTTTTTCTAGTTCCTTAAAAAATATAGTGTTGACTTTTAGTGGGATTGCATTAAATCTGTAGATTAGTTTGGGTAGGATAGACATCTTGATGATGTTTAGTCTTCCCATCCATGAACAGGGAATATTTTTCCATTTATTTAAGTCTTCTTTGATTTCCTTTAACAGTGTTGTGTAGTTTTCTGTATATAAGTCCTTTACATCTTTAGTTAAATTTATTCCTAGGTATTTGATTCTTTTGTTTACTGTTGTAAATGGTATTTTTTTCCTGATTTCCTCCTCAGTTTGCTGGTTATTGGTGTACAGAAATGCTACTGATTTTTGAGCATTGATCTTATAGCCTGCAACATTACTGAACTCCTTTATAAGTTCTAGAAGGCTTGTTGTCGATTCCTCAGGGCTTTCTATGTATAGGATCATGTCATCTGCAAATAATGAAATTTTTACTTCTTTTCCAATCTGGATGACTTTTATGTCCTTTTCTTGTCTCAGTGCTCGTGCAAGTACCTCTAAGACAATGTTAAATAGGAGTGGTGATAGTGGGCATCCTTGTCTTGTTCCCAATCACAGAGGGAAGGCTTTTAGGATTTCACAGTTGAAAATGATGTTAGCTTTGGGTTTTTCATATATACCCTTTATCATTTTCAGAAAGTTTCCATCTATTTCTATATTTTGTAGTGATTTTATGAGGAAAGAGTGCTGTATTTTGTTGAATGCTTTTTCTGCATCTATAGAGATGATCATGTGATTTTTTTCTTTCAGTTTGTTTATGTGGTGTTTTACATTGATTGATTTTCTTATATTGACCATCCTTGCATATCTGGGATGAAACCCACTTGGTCATGGTGTATAATCCTTTTGATATGTTGTTGAATGCGATGAGCAAGTATTTTGTTAAGGATTTTAGCGTCTAGGTTCATTAGAGAAATTGGCCTGTAGTTTTCCTTTCTTGTGGTATCTTTATTTTATTTTATTTTTATTTTTTTGGTATTAGGGTAATATTGGCATTGTAGAATGAGTTAGGCAATATTTATTCTACTTCTATTTTTTGGAAAAGCTTTAGTAGAATTGGTGTTAGCTCTTTCCTGAATTTTTGGTAGAATTCAGCTGTGAAGCCATCTGGTCCTGGGCTCTTCTTAGTGGGGAGGTTTTTGATGACTGAGTCTATCCCTTTACTTGTAATTGGACTGTTGTATTCATCGATTTCTTCTTTCGACAATGTAGGTTGTTTGTGGGTTTCTAGAAACTCGTCCATTTCCTTTAAATTATCATTTATGTTGGCATATATTTTTTTCAAAGTATCCTCTTAGAATACATTTTATTTCTGTGGAATCAGTAGTGATATCCACTTGCTCATTCCTTATTTTATCTATTTGCATCTGTTCTCTCTTTTTCTTTGTTAGGCTGGCTAAGGGTTTGGCAGTTTTATTGACATTCTCGAAGAACCAAGTTTTGGTTTTGTTTATTGTTTCCAGTGCTTTCTTATTCTATATTTCATTTAGTTCTGCTCTAATCTTTGTTATTTCCTTCTTTCTACATCCTTTAGGTTTAGTTTTTTGTTGTTTTTCCAATTCCTCCAAGTGTGCAGTTAGGTCTTCAATTTTAGCTCTTTCTTCTTTTTTAATATATGAATTTATGGCTATGAACTTCCCTCTCAGGACTGCTTTCGCTGCATACCATAGGTTTTGATATGTTGTGTCGTCATTTCCAATAGTTTCAAGGTAGTTACTGATTTCTCTTGACATTTCCTCTTTGATCCACTGTTTGTCTAAGAGTGTGTTGTTTAACTTCCATATCCTTGTGCCTAACCTGTTTCTCTGGTCCTTAGTGATTTCCAATTATATTCCGTTGTGGTCAGAGAAATTACTTTGTATAATTTCAATCTTTCTGAGTTCATTGAAAATTGTTCTGTGGCCTAGCATGTGGTCTATTTTGGTGTATGTTTTATGTGCCTAGAGAAGAATGTAAATTCTGCTGTATTTGGGTGTAGTGTTCTGTATATATCTATTAAGTCCAGGTATTCTAATATATTGTTGAGTGCCTTTATTTCTTTATTGATTCTCCATCAAGTTGTTCTGTCTAATGATGATAGTGGTGTGTTGAAGTCCCCTTCTATTCTTGTAGAGGCATTTATTTCTCCTCTTATTTTTTCCAGAGTTTGCTGCACATATTTTGAGGCACCCCGTTTAGGTTCATAAATGTTGATGATTGTTCTCTCTTCTTGAGAGATTACCAATCTTACTAAGATATAATGCCCATCTTTGTCTCTTACAATAATTTTGCATTTAAAGTCTATTTTCTCTGGTATTAGAATAGCTAGTCCTGCCCTTTTTTGGCTACCTTTAGCTTGTAAAATGGTTTTCCAACCATTCACTTTCAGCATCCTTGAATCCCTGGGTCAAAGGTGATTTTCTTGTAGACAGCATATAGATGGATCATATTTTCTTATCTGTTCTGCCAATCTGCGTCTCTTCGTTGCTGAATTAAATCCATTAACATTCAGTGTTATTACTCATAACTAATTTCTTACTTCAGCCATTTTTTCTATGGGTTAATGTATGTCATATGTTGTTTTGTTTCTCTTTTTGTCTTTTCAGTTGTTTTTAAACTCTCCTCCAACTCTCTCTCCTTTGTTTTTTCCTTTCAACTTGTAGAGGTTCCTTTAGTATTTCTTGAAGTGCTGGTTTCTTCTTGACATACTCTCTTAATTTCTGTTTATCTGTGAATATTTTGAACTCTCACTCATTTTTGAATGCCAGTGTTGCTGGATAGAGAATTCGTGTCTGGAAGGTTTTTTATTTCAGTATTTTGACTATGTCATACCACTGTCTTCTTGCCTCCATGGTTTCAGCTGAGAAACCAGCACTTAATCTTATTGTGCTTCCCTCTTATGTGATGGTTCTCTTTTCTCTTGCTGCGTTGAGTATTTTATCTTTGTCTTGAGCATTGGACCTTTTGACAAGTATATGTCTTAGAGTTGGCCTGTTGGGATTTATACTATTTGGGGTGCACTGTGCTTCCTGGATTTGGACATCCATCTCTTTCAATAGGGTTGGGAAGTTTTCAGCTATTATTTCCTTCAACACTCTTTCTGTTCCTTTCCCTTCTCTTCTCCTTCTGGGATGCCTATATTGCATATGATTGTGCATTTTTTGTTATCGGTTAAATCCCTGGTCCATGCTGGTTTTTTCTATCTTTTTGTCTATCTGTTCTACTATCTCTTTGATTTCAGCTGTATTGTCTTACATATCACTAATTCTTTCCTCTGCCTGTTCAAATCGACTGCTATGTGAATCCAGCGTCTTTTTGATTTCTTGGATTGTACCATTGTTCACCATCATATCCATTATCTTTTTAGGCATGTTTGCAATTTCTTAAGTATATTCTTCCAATTTCTTCTTTATATCCTTAATCTCTTCCTTCACTTCTTTAAGTTGGTCCATGATATTTGTTTGGATAGCTTTGGTTAGTTGTTTGATGTTCTGCATTGCTTCCTGGTTTTTAATTTGTTCATTGGACTGATCCATGTTTTCCTTTTTCTCAGAGTCATTTATATTTTTTTGTTGCCCTCTGGTCATCATATTATCTTGATGGGTTTGTTCAGTTGATTAGCTTTTCTCTATGCTCTAAAGTTTTATTTAGCTGGTGGTTCTGCATGTGAGTTAAATTTTCTCCTTGGCACTTTTTCTTCTTCTTTTATTTCCTTATATCTTTCTTTGTTCCCTTGAATGCAAAAGATTAGGGCCAGAGGAATCAAAGATGTAAGGAAGGCAGAAGGATAATAGTAATATTGATCAAAGTTAGAAGAGGGGCCAAATAAGACTTAATTAGATGAATATTTAACTTGTGCTGGCAGTGTAGGGTAATAGGAAAAAAGTGGAGTTCCTACAATGGGCTGGGAAAACAAATGGAGGAGTATATATATAGTGATTTAGAAGGTTAGAATTATGATGAGGGAGAGAAATAGTAAAGAAAGGGCTGAAAGAAAAAAGTTAATACTTGTAAAAAAAGAAGAAAACAAAATAGATGGAATAGAAATTGACACCCTTAAGTTGTGAGCCTATGAAAAAAATGTATCTAAGAGCCACAACAGAAAGCAGAAGGCAGAAAGATGAAGGAAGGATAAGCAGTAGTTTGGAATGCAAAATCAATATCGACAGTGAGTGGGAAATTACTGAAGAAGAAACACAGCAAAGAAGTGACAAGCTAGAAGCACCTAATTTTTTTAAAACTGAAAGAAAAAATAAATAGGGGAGGAAAGAGGAAAGAAAAGCAAGAAACCAGAAATAAACAGAGAAAAACCAAAGAACCACAGAGGCAAACAGTCAAACAAAGCTAAGGGGAGTCAATGATTCCCCTAAGGTCCAGGTGGATCCTCTCTGCCTGCTTGTGTTTATCAATCATTTTCCCCACAGGGTTCTATATGCAGGTCCTGAATCAGCTTTTGGTTATTAAACTAAATTAAAAAGAATTTATTTTTCATTTATTGAAGTGACCTTCTCACTTTTTTGGGGGGAAAAATACAGGACCGAAAATAATTCCTCCTCTACACCAACCCACTTATGGAGGGGACCCAATGGAAATTAATCAAGCACATCCCACTTTCTGGACTCCCCAGGGTAGCTGTAGCTCTGATGTTAGTCAGTGTTGAGTGCTAAAGACAGCCAACTCTGCCCCTTCTGGAGCCGAACCCCAGTGTCACCAGGTTGCTTTATAAATCAGTTTGACTCTGCAGTTTCGCCTCTTCTCTCAGCCTGATGCTGCTTCAGGTCAACTTATCTTCTCCCCAAAGCTATGAGGCCTTCCAGGCAGCCAGATTGATGGCAAAAAAATGAAAAAAAAAATCCCTTCCCTGTCCTCCAACAGAAACCTCCCTCTTTTGGAGAGTGTCCCCTCTTCCTGGATCCATGGAGGCCTGGGTCTTATCCGTGGATAGCTAGGCAAATCAACTCCTTCCCCGAACAGAATCACCCCTTCCCTCCACTGAGTGATGATTCGCTCCAGCTGTTCTGTTCCCCAAGGTCCAAGGGGCTCCAGGCAGCCAAATCCCCAGAAAATAAAACTCTCTTGCCCTTTTACCAGAGCCCTCCCTCAGAGAGTGCCACATCCCACTAGGCCCTGACTCCTGGTTGCTGAGCCCTGCTCACAGCTCTAATCAGCCATTTTATTTTTTTTTTATTTCTTCCTAACCATGGGGCTCAGCCCTCAGGACCAACCACCACCAGCAGACTTAAATCTCACAAATCTCTGCCGTTCCATCCACACCATTGATCCATGCAGATAGATGTCCCAAGCTTCTCATTCCATGCATGCACAGCACAGAGCCCAGGGCAGGACCCTGTCCACAATCCACCTTGCTCTGTGATCTTACAGTGTGTGCCCTCCTGCACTAACGCCATCTTGGCCTAAGCTTGACACATGAATCCTCTTATTACTTTTCAGGCACCAGGATGAACCACAATCATTGTGCTGAAGTCCTACATACATGGAACACACAGAGAAAGAGTGCTGCTCTGTTTACCCTGCAATGTGGAGAGGGTTCCAGGATCTTCTAGAGCCTTGGAGAGACACAGAAACCCTGAGAGGCTGAGGGAGATGCCAGAGGCTTGAGTCATGGAATAGCTTGAAGCTGAAGACATCCAGGACAGAGGAGAAGGGAGATCTGTGAGCAACTGTGTCTGATGGCCCACTGCTGAGCTCAGGGAGAAAGTGAGTTTGGAGGAGAAGGCAGAGAGAGACAGGCAGGCCCAACATTTTATTTTGGCTGGAGTCCAGGAGCAGCAGACCTATGTTAAGGCAGCATTTTTTATGATGCCTTTATTTGGACATTTTCTCAGCTTCAGAACTGTAAGTTTTAACCCTAATAAATTACAATAAAAGCCAACCTATTTCTGGTATTTTACTATGGCAAAGCTTAGCAAACTCAAACAGGTGGGGACACAGGTTTGTAGAGGTGGCTTGTTTCCAAATGGCTTTGTGATGCTGCTGCCCAGTGAATTCAACTGTAAACTGTGGGCATCTCAAGACTAGGCGGGAATGACTAAAGGAAATATGGAGTGGGAAGTGCTCTTTGCTAGCAGGGCCTATAAGACAGGGAGTGAGGCAGGGGAGTCACATGTTTTGGGGACTAGTCTCAAGTAACACATACCCCAGTATGATGTACCTGGTTTAGGCTGTGGTTACCCGGGTGGGCAGGGGTAGATAAAAGCATGGGACCCTGGGGTCCGGTGCAGCAGAAGAGTCAGGGCACAGAGAGACTTCCAGATCCTGCTCCTTTTGCCCTTTCCTCTTTCCCTTGGCCTCCAGCATTGAGCCACTTAGGAGGCCACTCTTACAGTACACCTCCTGGGTCTTGGTCACAGACTCAGGACTCCTGCTTCCAGTTCTACATTCATCTTCTCCAATCTTGGGGAAGCTAAAGAAAGTACAATGCCAAGATGAAACCTGTTGGTGTCTGGAAGGAAATGTCAAAATTCAAATTACAGCATTGGCTACACCAATCACATCACCAGAATCAGCAACATTAGGTCAGTGACCCTAATAAATAGTACAGAAATCCCAGAAAGTCCTGGAACCTAGGGATGACAAGAATAGAAGTGAGGTTGTGAAATGATGAAATTTTTGAAGAAAACCTCAGAGGGTGCATATGTCAGATATTTCTCACACTAATTAAATATTAAATTTCCAACACATTTTTTAGAGTGTTGAAAATGATGCAGACCTGTTCAATCTCAGAAAATAATGGAAGGGTTGGATGGGAAGAAGCTGATGAAAAACTGAAGAAGCTGGAATGTAACACATGTGCACTGCAGTTCCCCCAAGCCACAGTAGCAATGTCCTGTTTTGGAACCAAACATTCAGAACCCCAAAGAAAACCAACCTCAAAGGATCTGGATCCCCAAAGGAGGACAGGGAGAAAGCCCTGCTCAGCACTCATAGACTCAGTTAGTGATGTGAGTCACTCTAGCCAGTCTTCACTGGGCTTTAAGCAGCAGGAAGTACATCTTCTCCTGTGAAGCTAACAGCCTTTAACAGGGCACATGTAGAGAGCAGTGTGGACTTCACATGGTCGTGTCTATCCTCCTCATACTCCGTGCTCACTCTTGCTGAGGGAGACCTCCAACCTCAGCTGGGGAGGGGGCCGAGGGGAGTGAGCACTTTTCCTATATGGGGGACAGTATTTGCAAAGGTGAGAGGAAGTGCCCCCCCATTAATGTTTCAGATACAAATCAATATGTTGCAATCAACCACTTTGTATGATTTCATTGTGTACTATTTTCATAATTTCATTTAAATTATAACCAAAACATCCGTGCAAATAGTATAAAAATAATTTATGTCTGATATGGCACACAGTCAAATTCCTTTTCTAGACTCAACCCCCACTCCTCCTTCCTCAGATTTATCTGCATTGGCAGATTCTTTTGGGTACAAATTTCTATTTGTAAATACATGCATTCTCTCATTTCATGCATTCCACATCCTATCACATATGAGAAAAATATTGGAGTGCAGGTTAAGAATATAAATATAATTTCTACCTTCTTAAAATACTTGAGATTAGAAGTATATAATCTAATTATGAAAGGATCATTTTTAATTTAAAATTACAAGGAAAATTGGAGTAAAGTAGAAAGCAGGCCACTGTAGTTCAGTGGCTGTTAAACTTGAATCTACATCAGAAACAGGTGAAGAAACTGAAAAAAAAAAATCAATGGCTGGGGTGCCTTATAAGAAAATGCTACAAAAATAGGAAGCATTATTTTTAAAATGGTAATTTTTAAAGGCTTAACCAGAATGTAAGGGATTGAAGAACCAGTGAAAACAAGCAGGATTATTTGAAATAAGTAGAAAGCCCTTCTTTACATAAACTAAGAGAAATCTCGAGTTTTGATGCATAAATTAGTGGTAACAAATTGAACACAGATGAGTGTGGAAGAAGGTGTGGGGGAGCAGATCTGAGAGCAAACTGCAATGCACTTTTCCAACAGGAGAAATACATCCAGAATTGCAGAGTCACAGCTGCTTCCTTAAAAGATTGGCCATAAGTTGCACAGACTGGAGGTAGAGATTCTTTGGAGAGTCACATTCATTACATTCACAGGGTTTCATAACAGTATGAGTGTTGAAATGTTCAATGAGATCACCAGAATCCATGAGTTCTGGTTATTGATGACTACCCTTTGAGACTTTGTTTTTGAAACTGAAACTTAGCCTACAGGTAAGGGGTGCCTAAGGGTTGCCACCTGAGAGCCTCCTTGCTGCTCAAATGTGGCCTCTCTCTAAGCTAAACTCAGCATATGAATGCATTACCTTCCCCCCAACATGGGACATGACTCAGGGGGGATGAGCATTCCTGGCAACAAGGGATTAATACTAAGTGCCAACTGGCAACACGACTGGAAAAATACCTTGAATAAAAGGGGATAAAGGTAAAGACAAATGAGTTCAAGTGGCTAAGAGACTTCAAAGAAAGTCGGGAGGTCATCCCAGAGGTAATGCTTACACACATCTCAGTAGGATGTCATAGAACACGAAAGTGCATATCACCCCATACAGAGTGGCTCCTGAGGGCGCTGGAGACACCCACATCCTATATAAGGGGGGATAGCCCCAGAGACTGATGCCTTATCAGTGGGCTTTACTTTGGAATCTGTGCTCCTGTGAGTGTCAGAATTGAACTCAAATAAGTCCTCCCTGCACATGGATCATCAGTCCCTTCTATTCAAACCTATATGTGATGCTGGAGTTTTTAGGTATACTTCCAGAGACTAGAGCTTCTGGCCTACCTATGTGTCAGGTGTGCGTGGAATCTCAGTGGAGCTGCAACTCCTACCCTACAGCTCAATGGACTCATCCAAGTCACCTGGTGAGTAGATGATTATGGGTAACGGTTATCTCAGGGAATGGAGAGGGCCTGCAGCTGCATGCTGGATAATCCCACCAACCATATCCATGGGATATAAGCCCTCTCTCATTTGGAGATGGAGTGGACATCACCAGGCCAGTCCCTTCAGGATTGGGGGAAGAACTGTGGACTAGAGTAGACTTAATGTTATTCTGTTGTACACATATGGTGATTCTAGCAATGGAAGAAATTATACCAGTGAGGTGAAGTCGGTGGACAGTGGACAATTTCGGGGCAGGGAGCAGAAGTGCAGTTGAAGTACAGGGGCTTTTCTGGGACATGGGGGTTGTCCTGAGTGCCATTGTGGTGACAGATGTAGGTCATTTTAAATCAGCACACACCATTCAGAACTGTGTGAGAGATAATGTGGTCTACGATGTGAACTGTGGTCTATGGTTGATGGCAAGGCCCCAGGATGTGTAGGTCCATTGAGGGTGATGGGCTACATTTGTGGGGAATGTTTGTGTGGGATGTTGTGGGAGGCATGGGAGGTGGGGAACATGGGTATCCCTGTAGTTTCTGTGTAATATTTAGGTAATCTAAGCACCTTTTAATATATATAACATTTTTAAAGCAAATGCACATATATGCATATATATTTATATATCATTTTATAAATATTGGTATGTATCATGAAAAATTTGTTTTATACCCACACACAAAAAAATAAGTGGAAAGCCCATCTTTACATAAATTAAGAGAAATCTCGAGTTCTGATGCTAAAATTAGTGGTAAGAAATTGAACACAGATGACTGTGGAAGAAGATGTGGGAGGAACAGATCTGAGAACAAACTGCAAGTGCACTTTTTCAAGAGGAGAAAGGCATCCTGAATTGCACAGTCACACCCGCTTCCTTAAAAGACTGACAAAAATTTGCACAGAATGGAGGTGAAGATTCATGGGAGATTCAAATTCATTAAATTCACAGGGTTTCTCTCTAGTATGAATGTTGTAATGTTTAATGAGATACTGACTCAGATTGAAGTTTATTCCACGTTCCTTACATATATAGGGTTTCTATCCAGTATGAATTTTCTCATGGTCAGTGAGATTTGCTACTGAAGGTTTTACTACATTCCTTACATATATAGGGTTTCTATCCAGTTTGTTTTCTCTGGTGTTTAATGAGGCTTGATATCTGAATGAAAGATTTCCCACATCCGTCACTTTCAAAAGGTTTCTCTCCAGGATGTATTCGCAGATGGTTAATGAGGTTTTCCTTCTGGTTGAAGGTTTTTCCACATTCATTGCATAAAGAGGGTTTTTCTCTTTATGATGCTCTGATGTTTAATGAGCTATTGCTTTTAGCTGAAGGCTTTTCTGCATTCTTTACATTCATTTTCTTTCTGTCCACTATGAGTTTTTCATGTTCTGTGACATATGATTTGTACCTAAAGGATTTTTCACATGCTTTACATGCATAGGGTTTCTTTGCAGTAGGAATTCTCTTGTATCTGAGATATGTCATTTGAATTAAAGCTCTCCCACTTATATATGATTTCTCTTCAGTAAGAATTTTCTGATGAATAGAGGTTTTCTGTCAAGTTGAAAATTTTCCCACATGTATTACATTTCTATGTTTGTTCACCTGTGTGACTTTTAAAAGGAAGAGTAAAAAATGACTGTAAAGAGCAGTCTAAAGGGAGGCGGCTGTGGCTCAATCAGTAGGGTTCCCGTTTACCATGTGGGAGGCCCCGGGTTAGGTTCCCGAGGCCTCCTGGTGAAGGCAAGCCCGCCCACATGGCGTGGTTAGCTGACCCAGCGAGCACAAGCAGCAAGGGGGGGATAAATAAATGAATAAATAAATAAAGTATTAAAAAAAAAAAGAGCAGTCTACATTCAGGAAACGCATAAGGTTTTTCTCTAGTTTGAATTTTCTCATATTCCATGAGGCTTTATTTCAGTTGGAAGCATTCCCATGTACATGACAATACTAACTTATGTATGACTATTTCATGCTCAATGAGATTTAATGCCTGGTTGAAGAATTTCCAATATTCCTTTCATACACAAGGTTTTACTCCTGCATGTTTCTTTGATGTGACTCTAGCTTTCCCAAATTCATGAAATCCCAAATGGTTTCTCTGAAGGATTAATTCTCCGGTATCTCATGAGGTTGAATTTCCAAGAAAACATCACACTCATTACACTTAAAGGGGAGGATTACCATGTGGCACAAACTGGTAAAATTCATTGGTTTCATTCTTTTCTCCTTATATAGATTCCCTCATGCTTAGGAAAGCATGATGGAAATTCCATTACAGTGAAGGTACAGTCATAGAAGTGTTATATTGAGGAAAAAATGCTTGCAGTCAGAGAAAATATTTTCCCAAATTTCTTACATTCTCTGTGTTCATCTTACATCTGTAGTGTTCTGGAAGTGGATTTAGCTTCACCCACAAGCCTTTTGTTATTTGGTTTTTTATGCTTCTTAATGTCCTACGTTTTCTCCTAGTTTGTGGAGTGCAGAAAAAGCAGTGCTTTGTGGGAAATTTATAGCATTGAATGTGTTCATTAGAAAGAGGAAATATCCAATATCAATCATCTAAGCATCCAATGGGAGGCACACAACTAATATATCCTTTTTATTTGTTCTATCTTTCATGGCTTTCCTGTTTCAAATGAGCAAAATATCCAGTTTGGTGACTTCATAACTAGGAAACGGGGAAGTGATACAGCACTTGATTTATCATGGGGACAAAACAACAGCACATAAATCAACCCTGGAACCTTCAGTCTTCTGAAGGAGAAGTAATATGCAGCTTCCAAAGATGCATGAGTAAGGTTGCCCCAGAACAAGACCAACATGGCAAACCACAAAATCCTGAAAAATTCGTTTTGTAATATTTTTGTTCAATTTTTTTCCTTCTATTTATTTGGTTGAGATGCAGTATTTAATATTCTTTAAATTTTACCAGGGAAATTATATCAGTTTTATTTGCCTTTCCAATTCTATACTTATTATTTATTATTGACTGGCCAAACAATGTATTTCTTTTTTATATATATATAATTTATTTATTTTTTATTGTGGGTAAAAATCAAAATTTTCACAATACATACCAACATTTGCAAAATTATATAAAAATATATATGCATATATGTGCATTTGCTTACAAAAATTTTATATATATATATATATATTTTTTTAAGAGGTCCTTAGATTACCCAAAATATTACATGGAACCCACTGGGATTCCCATGTTGCCCACATCCCACACCTCCCACACATCCCTCACAAACTTCTCCCACAAGTGTAGCCCACCACCCTCAATGGACTTACACATCCTGGGGCCTTGCCACCAACCACAGACCACAGTTCACGTTGTAGACCACACTCTCTCCCACACAGTTATGAGTGGTGTATGCTGATTTAAAATGGCCTACATCTGTTGCCACAACAGTACTCAGGACAACCTCCAAATCCCAAAGAAGCCCCTGTATTTCAACTGCTTGTTCCCTCCCTGCCCAAAAGTGTCAAGTGGTCACTGGCTCCACCTCATTGTTATACTTTCTTCCATTGTTAGAATCACCATATGTGAACAAGAGAATACCATCAAGTCCACTCTAGTCTATAGTTTTTCCCCTGATCCTGAGGGGAATGGGATGGTGATGTCCACTCCACCTCTAAGTGAGAGAGGGCTTATATCCCATGGATATGGTGGGTGGGATGATCCTGCCTGCAGATGCAGGCCCTCTCCATTCCCTGGGAAGGCCGTTGCCCATCGTTGTCTCCTTACCAGGTGACTTGGATGAGTCCATTGAGCTGTAGGGTAGGAGTTGCATCTTCACCAAGATTCCATGCACACCTGGCACATAGGTAGGCCAGAGGCTCCAGTCTCTGGAAGTATACCTAAAAACTACAGCATCACATATAGGTTTGAATAGAAGGGACTGATGGACCATGTACAGGAAGGACTTATTTGAGACGAATTCGGTCACTCTCAGGAGCACAGATTCGAAAATAGAGCCCACTGATAAGGCATCAGTCTCTGGGTCTATCCCCACTTATATAGGACCTCGGTGTCTCCAGAGCTCTCAGGAGCCCCTCTGTGTGGGGTGATAGGCACTTAGATGTGCTATGAGCTCCTACTGAGGTGTGCATAAGAGTTACCTCTGGGATGACATCCCGACTCTCTTTGAAGTATCTTAACCACTTGAACTCATTTGTCTTTACCTTTTCCCCCTTTAATTCAATGTCTTTTTCCAGTTGTGTTGCCAGTTGGCACTTGGTATTAATCCCTCTTTGCCAGGGAGGCTTATCCCCGGGAGTCATGTCCCACATTGGGGGGAAGGTAATGCAATCATATGCTGTTTGGTTTAGAGAGAGGCCACATTTGAGCAACAAGGAGGCTCTCAGGTGGCAACCCTTAGACACCCCACAACTGCAGGCTATGTCTCAGTTACAAGAGCAAAGACTCACAAGGGTAGTCATCAATAAAAAGAACACTTCAGTGGGTCATCCTCTTTTGACAGACACAGTTCCTGTACTCAGAGGACTATAACATTTTATATCCTGTATTAGTAAGGCAAAGTTGTGCTAATGCAAAATAACAGAAATCTATGGGTCTTTATAAAGGGTATTTATTTGGGGTAGAAGTGTACAGTTACCACGCTATGAAGCATGAGTTTCTTCCTTCACCAAAATCTGTCACCCCATCTTGGAACAAGAAATCTGCTATCGTTTGCCAGGGTTCAGGCTTCTTGTGTTCCTCTCTTACCAGGCCTGCATTTCTCTCTGGGCTCAACTCCTCTGTTTCCTCCACAAGGTCAATGGTAGACTATGAGGCTCTCTAAACTTTACCTCTCACCACATGGCCATCTGTGAACTGTCAGGTGAATGGCTTGTCTCTTTTCCCCAGGGCCTTCTGTCCTTGCTCATCAGAACTCCAATATCAAAACTGCTCCAGTTGTGTCCTTTGCCATGTCTTTTTATGTTTGATACCCCACCTACCCTACAGACTGTGGCCCAGTCAATGCCTTTATCATAACTTAATCATGCCCAGATTAAGAGAACAGTTTACAAACATAATCCAATATCTTTTTGGAATTCCTAACGATATCAAACTGCTACATATCCATTTACCCATCTTATGCTACATATTATTTTATGGTGCATTTTAATGCTTTATTGATGTCCTAGGCCATGGATATCATTATTACTTTATGCATTTAGTAGTCATTGAGATATGTGGATTTAATTAAGAGATATTGTTCTTCAATCCCTCCTGAACCTTGAACCTTCTGAGATTATTTTCTTTCTGCCCGAAGAATATTCTTTTACAATTCTTTTAAAGTGAGTTGCTGCTAGCAAACTTATTAGTTTGTTGTTGTTATTGTTTTTGATCTGTTTATTTTTTTATTTTTATTGAAAATTTATTTGTACATTTAATAATTGAAAATATAAACAATTAAAAACTAAAAAAAAAACACAAATGAATATATATATATACATTTCTCAATTAAATGTAATGGATATATATATATATTTTTTGGATCAAACAAGATGTTACACAATATATTTGGTTCATAGTAATGCATTTATACACTATTTGTCCTTTTTAGTCTGGCTTGCTTCACTCAACATAGTGTCCTCCTGGTCCATCCATGTTGCCATATGCTTTACGACTTCATTTCTTCTTAGAGATGCATAATATTCTATAGTGTGAATAGACCACAATTTGTTTATCCATTCATCTTTTGATGGACACCTGGGTTGTTTCCAACTTTTGACAATGGTGAATAATGTTGCTATGAACATCAGTGTGCAGATGTCTGTTCTTGTCACTGCTGTCAGTTCTTCTAGTTATATACCCAGTAGTGGTATTGCAGGGTCACGTGGCAAGTCTACATTCAAATTCTTTGGGAACTACCAAACAATCCTCCATAGTGGGTGTATCATTCTGCATTCCCACCAACAGTGAAGAAGTGTTCCTATCTTTCCACATCCTCTCCAATACTTGTAGTTCTCTGTCTTTTAAATAGCGACCATTCTGATAGGAGTAAAATGACATCCCATTGTAGTTTTGATTTGCACTTCCCTAATCATGAGTGATGTTGAGCATTTCTTCATGTGGTTTTTTGCCATTTGTATTTCTTCTTTGGAGATTTGTCTATTTAAGTCCTTTGCCCATTTTTTAATTGGGTCATTTGTCTTTTTATTGTTGAGTTGTAACAACTCTTTGTGTATCCTGGATATTAAATCCTTATCAGATATGTGATTTCCAAATATTTTTTTCCATTGAGTTGGCTGCCTTTTCACCTTTCTGACAAAGTCCTGTTAGTTGCAAAAGTGTTTAATTTTGAGGAGGTCCCATTTATCTACTTTTTCTTTTGTTGCATGTGCTTTGGGTGTAAAGTCCAAGAAACCACCAACTACTACAAGTTCTTGAAGATGTTTCCCTACATTTTCAACTAGTAGTTTTATGGTCCTGGATTTTATATTTAGATGTTGGATGTATTTTGAGTTGATTCTTGTATAGGGGGTGAGATACGGTTGCTCTTTCATTCTTTTGGTTATAGCTATCCAGTTCTCCCAACACCATTTGTTGAATAGACGGTTTTTTCCCATTAGTGTGGGCTTGATAGGTTTGTCAAAAACCAATTGACCACTCCAACTCTGAGGGAGATGTTTGTGTGGGATGTGGTGGGAGGTGTGAGAGGTGGGCAACATGGGAATCCCAGTGGGTTCCGTGTAATATTTTAGGTAATCTAAGCAACTCTTAAAATATATGTATATATATATATATATAAATAACATTTTTGTAAGCAAATACACATATATGCATATATATTTATATATCATTTTACAAATGTTTGTATGTATTTTGAGAATTTTTATTTTTACCCATAATAATAAAAAAAAAAAAGATGTTTTAACCAAAAAAAAAAAAAAAAAAAAAACCAATTGACTATGTAGGTGAGGGTATATTTCTGGGTTCTCAATTCTATTCCACTGATCAATGTGTCTATCTTTATGCCAGTACCATGCTGTTTTCACCACTGTAGCTTTGTAATATGTTTCAAGGTCAGGAAGTGAAATTCCTCCCACATTGCTCTTCTTTTGTAGAATGCTTTTGGTAATTTGGGTGCACTTACCCTTCCCAATGAATTTGGTAATTGCCTTCTCTAATTCCGTAAAGTAAGCTGTTGGGATTTTTATTTTTATTGCATGGAATCTGTAAATCAGTTTGGGCAAGATTGCCATCTTCACGATATTTATTCTTCCAATCCATGAACATGGAATCTCTTTCCATTTGTTTTGGTCTTTTTTCAATTCTTCCAGCATTGTTTTATAGTTTTCTGCATATAGGTCCTGTACTTATTTGGTTAAATTAACTCCTAGGTATTTGAGGCTCTTTGTTGCTATTGAAAATGGAATTTTCCTCCTGATTTCCTCCTCAGGTTGTTCAATACTAATGTACAAAACATTACCGATTTTTGCGTGTTGATCTTGTATCCTGCTACTTTGCTTACCTCATTTATTAGTTCAAGTAGCTTTGTCGTGGATACTTCAGGATTTTCTAAGTACAGGATCAAGTCATCTGCAAACAGTGAGAGTTTTACTTCCTCCTTTCCTGTTTGGACGCCTTTAATTTCTTTGTCATGTCTAATTGCCCTAGCTAGAACTTCTAGTACAATGTTGAATAACAATGGTGACAGTGGGCATCCTTGTCTTGTTCCCGATCTTAGAGGGAAAGCTTTCAACCTTTCCCCATTGAGTATGATGTTGGCTGCAGATTTTTCATATATGCCTTTTATCATATTGAGAAATTTTTCTTTTATTCCTATCTTTTGAAGTATTTTTATCCAAAAAGGATGTTGGATTTTGTCGAATGACTTTTCTGCATCTATTGAGATGATCATGTGGTTTTATTCCTTCAATTTGTTAATGTGGTGTATTATATTGATTGATTTTCTTATGTGAAAGCAGCCTTGCATAGGAGAAATAAATCCCACTCTGTCGTGATGTATAAGTCTTTTGATATGCTGTTGGATTTGATTTGCAAGTATTTGGTTGAGAATTTTTGCGTTTATGTTCATTAGAGTGATTAGTCTGTAATTTTCTTTCCTCATGGAATCTTTACTGGCTTTGGTATTAGGATGATGTTGGCTTCATTAAATGTGTTGGGTAATTTTCCCTCTTCTTCAATTTTTTGGAAGAATTTAAACAGCATTGGTGTTAATTCTTTTTGAAATGCTTGGTAGAATTCACCTGTGAAGCCATCTGGTCCTGGGCTTTTCTTTGCTGGGAGATTTTTGATGATGGATTCAATCTCCTTCATTATGATTGGTTTGTTAAGTTCTTGTATTTCTTGTAGCGACAGTTTAGGTTGGTCATGTGTTTCTAGAAATTTGTCCATTTCATCTAGGCTTTCTGGTTTGTTGGCATATAGTTTCTTGTAATATCCTTTTATTATTCTTTTTTATTTCTGTGAGGTCATTTGTAATTTCCCACTTTCATTTCTGATTGTGTTTATTTGCATCTTCTCTCATTTTCTCTTTGTTAGTCTAGCGAGGGATTTGTCAGTTTGATTGATCTTCTCAAAGAACCAGTTTTTGGTTTTGTTGATTTTCTCTATTGCTTTTCTGTTCTCAATTTCATTTATTTCTGCTCTAATCTTTGTTATTTCTTTCCTTCTGCTTGCTTTGGGATTGGTTTGCTTTTCTTTTTCTAGTTTCTCTAGTTGTTCAGATAAATCTTTGAGTTTAGCTCCTTCTTGTTTTTTTAATATAGGCATTTAGGGCAATGAATATCCCTCACAAGACTGCCTTCGCTGGATTCCATAGGTTTTGATACCATTTATTCTCACTTTCTTTTTTTTGTCAATATATTTATTGATTTCACTTGCAATTTCTTGTTTGACCCACTGAATATTTATGAGTGTGTTGCTCTGTATCCACACATTTGCAAATTTACTTTTTTCCTGTCAGTTATTGATTTCTAGTTTCATTCCTTTATGATCTGAGAAGTTGCCTTGTATAATTTCAATCTTTTTTATATTTATTGAGAGCTGAATTGTGACCTCACATGTGGTCTATCCTGAAGAAATAGCCATGGGCACTTGAGAAGAATGTATAACCCGCTGAGTTTGGATGAAGTCTCTGTATATGTCTATTAGGTCTAACTTGTTTATCATATTGTTCAAGTTCTCTGTTTCCTTGTTGATTTTCTGTCTAGTTGTTCTATCTAATGATGTGACAGAGGTGTTGAAATCTCCGACGATTATTGTAGAAATGTCTATTACTTTCTTTAGTTTTGCCAGAGTTTGGTTCATATATTTTGGGGCACCCTGGTTAGGTGCGTAAATATTTCTGAATAAATCTTCCTGGAGGATCATCCCTTTTATTAATATATAATGGCCTACTGTATATCTTATCATTTTTTTGCTTTTAAAGTCTGTTTTGTCTGATATTAGTATAGATACACCTGCTCTTTTCTCTTTACTATTCACGTGAAGTATCTTTTTCCAATGCTGTACTTTCAGCTGCTTTGTATTCCTGAGTCTGAGGTGAGTTTCTTGTAAGCAGCATATGGATGACTCATGTTTTTAATCTATTCTGTCAGCTGTATCTTTTAATTGGAGAATTTAATCCATTCACATTCAATGATATTACTGAAAATGCACTATTTATTTGTTCCATTGTATTCTTTGGTTTTCATATGCCATCTTGTTTTTTGTCTCTTTTTACTCCTTTGGTTATCCTTTCTCTTTTCTTTCTTCTATACAATCCTCCAAGCCTCTCTCTCCTGTATTTTCTTTCAGGTTCTAAGGCTTCCTTTAATATTTCCTGCAAAGGTGGATTCTTTTTTTGCAAAGTCTCTTAGTTTCTGTTGGTTTTTGAATTTTTTATACTCACCTCCATATTTGAAGGACAGTTTTGCTGGATAAAGAATTCTCGGCTGGCAGTTTTTCTCTTTCAGTTTCCTAATTGTATCATACCACTGTCTTCTCGTCTCCATGGTTTCTGAAGAGAAATCTGCACTAAGTCTTACTGGACGTCCTTTGTACGTGATTGTTTGCTTCCCTCTTGCTGCTCTGAGAATTTTCTCTTTATCCGTCACATTTGACGTTCTGAATAGTATGTGTCTTGGCATAGGTGTATTTGGATTTATAATCACTGGGGTATGGTGTGCTTCTTGGACACGTAAGTTCATTTCTTTTGTGAGAGTTGGGAAATTTTCAGCTATTATTTCCTCAAATACTCTTTCTGTCCCTTTTCCTTTCTCTTCCCCTTCTGGAACTCCCATGACACGTATGTTATTGTGTTTTGTGTTATCATTCAACTCTCTGAAACCCTGCTCAATTTTTTCCATTCTTTTCTCTCTCTGTTTTTTTCTCTCTTCAATTTTAGCTGCTCTGTGTTTGGTATCATCTATTCTTCCTTCTATCATTTCGAGTCTGCTGTTGTATGCCTCAAATATGTTTTTGACTTCACCTATTGTGCTTTCATTCCCATGAACTCCGTTACTTTTCTGTCAGGATTTCAAATTCTTCTTTGCATTCACTCAATGTCTTCTTGATGTCATTTATCTCTTTAACTATATTGCCTTACATCTCATGAATTTGATTCTGGAAATTTGTGCTCATCTCGCTGATTAGTTCTCTCATATTCTACAGCTATTCTGGGATTTTAAAGTATTCCTTTTCTTGTGCCATATCTTCTATTTTCTTAGTATGGCTTTTAATTTTTTGCTTGTGTTTAGGCATCTGGTTAGGTTGTATTTTACTGAGATGATCTATCTCTTTTCTTGAATAGGGTTTTAGTGGCAGGAAGCTGTGAGTTACCACAGCTCTTTGATTTTTTGGCTCAACCTTGATTGTTAGGATTGTCCATCTGGTTGCTCAAAGCTGGGCACTGGAATCAGTAGTTGCTTGTAGGTTCTCTTGGGCAAGGAGGCTATATAGGCCAGGAAAATCCTCTCCTACTTATTAATTTTCTTATGTGCACTTCCTTGGTCTGCCAGGGGATGGCGCTCATTGGCAGCTCTCAATTCAAGGCCTGGTCAGAGTGTATTTGTTGTGAAACAGACTAGATCAATGTGGTAGAGCTTCCTGTCTGGGGACTAAGAGCCTTGTAATTCAAACTTTATGAGACAGTTCTCCAGTCTTCTCTGGTAGCTCCCTCCCTTTTCCCAGCTAGGAAATATATACTTGCTCCTCTGAATCCTCAATAATCAGTCCCTGTTAGTAGTGCAGGAGATTGGGAGGTTTGTATATCTTTAGCCCCTTGCAGGCTCCAAGGCAAACAATGGTGCAGCCCCAACCATCCTGGAAGGGCTCTTTGCATAGGGAAGACCAAACCTGTGAGCCAAAAGCTGGGTCAGCACCCGGCTCTCTCTCCCCTCTCCTGTGGAATCCTCAGCAATTACTCCAGGCTAGAAGAGAGGGAGGTTGCAAGAGTCGTATTTCTCCAGTCCTTCCTAGGCTCCCAGGGCAAACCGCCATGTGGAAGGGTACATAGGGCTCTGCAGTGCAATTTGCAGATCAGAACCTGAGTCAGCCTAAGGCTTTGTCCCTCTCTCTACCCTTTCTGGGAGTGGTAGATCCCTGGAGCCCACTTTGTCTGTAGTCACAGGCCCAGGGGCCCAAGAATTCTAAAAGGAGTGGTGGAGGGCACTGACAGCAGCAGCCACTGCTGGTTCAAACCCTCAGTTCTGGTTCTGTCATTGTGATTTCCCTATTTTGCCCCACTCTCCTCTTGGTGGTGTGAAGACTTCACCTGATGTTGTAAACATTAAAAGATCTATTTTGGCGTGGTGTCATCCTGTTCTCTAGCTATTTTTCTGGAGAAGAGATTCCCGTGTATTACTAGTCTGCCATCTTCCCAGAAGTATGACTTTATTAGATTTTACTCTTCTGTAAAAGTATGTATTTCACTTCTTCCTGAAGGGTTGAGATGAATTTAATCTGAGGCCATCGATGATCTCCACTGCTTTTGACAGCACCCTTAGGTTGAATTTCTCCATTCTGTTGTAAATGTAATCAGTTATTTGGAGAAGAAATTAGGGGCTTTCAGTTTTACAGCCTGATTCCTGTTCCCCCACCACCCATGCAAAATCTATGCACTGTGGCTCTGGGGATGGGAATAATGGCACACTTCTCAAGTTACACACCTGATTTTGGAGCTAAGATTTGGGGGAGAAAGCACAGTATATTGAATTCTTCTTGGGCCCATTCTAGGGGCCGGTGCAATGGTGGTCAACACAATTTTGTTCAATGATGGCCACACCCAAAATACAGTCACTGCTTCATGAGTTCCCATTTCTCCCAGACTGAGGAGACCCCTCCTGATCCCTGTGCCCTGGGTTAATGCCCTCGTTTGTGTCTTGTGTGGACCCCAGAATGTATATTCTTACTAACCCATTGCTTTGTGTGTAAGCCTTTTGTATGTGGGATATTTTGGTTAGATTCAGATACGGGAAGTTTCAGTTAGGTCACTTTTTGTTAGATTGTTTTAATTTAGTTAAAGCCTCTTATTAGATTTCAGGCACCAGGAGAGACCCCAATCATTGTGATGAATTCTTACACACATTGAGCACAAAGAGAAAGATTGCTGCTATGTTTACCCTGTCATGTGGGATAGGTCTCCATGATATCCTACAGCTGTGAAGAGACACATTAAACCTGAGGGGCTGAGGGAGAGGCCACAGGCTAGAGTCATGGAGCAGCTTGAAGCTGAAGAACTCCAGGCCAGAGGAGAAAGGAAAAATGTGAGCAATTATGTCTGATGGCCCATTATTGGGCTCATAGAGAAAGTGAGTTTGGGTGAGAAGGCAGAGGGAGACAGGCAGGCCCAACACTTTGCCTTGGCAGGAGTCCAGGAGCAGCTGACCCTTGCTAAGACAGCATTTTTGATGATGCCTTGATTTGGACATTTTGACAGCTTCATAACTGTAAGCTTCAATCCTAATAAATTCCAATGAAAGCCAACTTATTTCTGGTATTTTGCATTGGCAGCACTTGGCACACTCAAACAGGGACAGTGTTGGAGAGATGCTGTGTTCCCAAATGGCAGTGTGATGCTGCTGCCTATTGAATTCACCTGTAAACTGTGGTTGTCTCCAGACTAGGCAGTAATGAGTACTAGTAAAAGAGAAGAGGAAGTGGACTTGGCCAGAAAGGTCTACAAACGGAGTCAGGCAGGGGAGTCACATGGTTTGGGGACTAGACTAAAGTCACAGATGCCCCACTATGATGTACCTGCCTCAGGAAGTGGTTGGCCAGGTGGGCAGGGGCAGATAAAATCATGGGACCTGTGATCTGGTGCAGCAGTGTAGTTAGGGCACAGACAGGAAACTTCCTGCTCCTGCTCCTTTTGCACTTCCCTCCTTCCCTTGGTCTCCAGCATGGACCCTCTGAGGAGGCTGCTCTTACTCTACCCCTCCTGGATCTCAGGCACAGACTCAGATCTCCTGCTTCCAGTTGTACATTCACCTTCTCCAATATTGGGGTGGCTAAAGAAAGAGCAATACCAAGATGAAAAGTGTTGTTGCCAGGAAGGAAATGTCAAAATTCACATTAAAGCACTGGATACAGCAATAAAATCAACAGAATGAGCAACATTAGGCCAGTGAGCCTAATAAATAGTATGGGATCCCAGAAAGTCCTGGGACCTGGGGAGGACAAGAATAGAAGTGAGGTTGTGGGACAGTGCCATGTTTGCAGAAAACTTCAGAGGGTGCAGATGCCAGATATTTCTCAGACTAATATAAAATTTTCAACACATTTTGAACAGAGTTGAACATGATGCAGACCTCTCCAATCCCAGAAGAGAATGGAGGGTTTGGATGGGAAGAAGCTGATGAACAGATGAAGAAGTAGGAATATAACATGGGTTCACTGCATTTCCCCACGCCAGAGAAGGACTGATCTGTTTGGGAACCAAACTCTTAGTGTCCCAATGAAAACCATCATCATAGTTTGTGGATGTGCAAAGGAGGACCGGAAGAAAGCCCTGCTCAGAACTCACAGCCTCAGTTAGTGATGTGAGTCACTCTAGCAGGTCTTCACTGTGGTGTAAGCCACAGAAAGTCCGTCTTCTCCTGTGGTGCTAACCGTAATCTAACGGGACACTGATAGAGAGCAGTGTTGCATTCACATGGTCACATCTATGCTCCTCGTGGTCCATGCCCACTGTTGCTGAGGGAGACGTCCACCCGTCCAGGCAGCTGGGAAGGGTGCCAAGGTGAGTGAGCACTTTTCCTTTCAGGGGCGACTGTATTTGTGAAGGGTAAGGGGAAGTTCCCCCGCAGTAATGTTGCAGATACAAATCAATATCTTCAAATGAACCACTATGTATGATTTCATTGTGTACCATTTTCATAATTTCTTTTAAATTATAACCAAATTTTCCGTGCATAGAGTATAAAAATAATTTATGTCTGTTATGGCAAACAGCAAACTTCCTTCTCTAGCCTCAACTCCCATTCCACTTTCCTCAGAATTATCTGCATTGGCAGATTATTTTGGGTGCACATTTCTGTTTGTAAATGCATGCATTCTATAGTTTCATCCATCCCACAACCCATCACATATGAGAAAAATATTGGAGTACAACTTAATAATATAAATAAAATTTCTAACTTCTTAAAATACTTGAGATTAGAAGTATATCATCCAATTATGAGAGGATCATTTCTGATTTAAAAGAATAAGGAAAATTGGAGTTAAGTAGAAAGCAGGTCACTGTAGTTCACTGGCTGTTAAACTTGAATCCACATCAGAATCAGCTGAACTAACTGAAAAAAATATAAATGGTTGGGGTGCCTTAGAAGAAAATGCTACAATAATGGGCAGCATTATTTTTAAAATGATAATTTTTTAAATGCTTACCCATAATGTAATGGACTGAAGAACCAGTGAAAACAACCAGGACAATTTGAAATAAGTGGAAAGCCCATCTTTACATAAACTAAGAGAAATCTCGAGTTCTGATGCATAAATTAGTAGTAACAAATTGAACACAGATGAGTGTGGAAGAAGATGTTAGAGGAGCAGATCTCAGAACAAACTTCAAGTGCACTTTTCCTGAGGAGAAAGACATCCCGGTTTTCACAGTCACAGCCGCTTCCTAAAAAAGATTCGCAAGATGTTGCACAGAGTGGAGGTGGAGATGCTTTGGAGATTCACATTCATTATATTCACGGGTTTCACTCCGGTATGAATGTTGTCATGTTTAATGGCATACTGCCACTGGCTGAAGGATATTCCACATTCCTTACATATAGAGGGTTTCCCTCCACTATGAATTTTCTCATGGTGAGATTTGATTTGCTACTGAAGGGATTCCTACAGTCCTTACAGATATAGGGTTTCTCTCCAATTTGTCTTCTCTGGTGTATTAGTCAGCCAAAGGGGTCCTAATGTGAAATACCAAAAATGGGTTAGTCTTTATAAAGGGTATTTATTTGGGGTAGAATTCCACAAATACCAGGCCGTAAAGCACTAACTTTCTTCTCACCAAAGTTCATTGCTACGTGTTGGAGCAAGATAGCTGCTGACATTTGCCAGCGTTCAGGCTTCTTCTGTTCCTCTCTTCCTGGGGCTGCATTTCTCTCTGGGCTTAGCTCTTCTGGTTCCTCCACAAGGTCAGCTGTAGACTATCAGGCATATGGTTCACTTCTCTTCTGTGGCCTTATCTTCAACATCAAAACTGCTTCTCAAAAAAACACTGCTTCAACTGTCCCTTGCCATGCCTTTTATATTCGACTCCCCCACCCACTAAGGGGAGGGTTCGATGCCCTCCTGACATGGCCCAGACAATGCCATTACCATGGCCAGATTAACAGATCAGTTTACAAGCATGATCCAATTATATTTTTGGAATTCATATTTACGTCAAATTCCCCAAAGGTTAATTTCCATCCTCTATTTCCAAAAATATATTACAATTCTAAAAAAACTTAAATCAGTAACAATTCAAGTTCAGAATCATATCATAGGCATTTTAAAGAAATACAGTTCATCTTGAGGCAAAGTCCCATCTGCTATCGACCTCTGAAACTTACAAAACCATTTAACTGCTTCTAATACACAAATGGAAAGAAAATGATAAACATTTCAATATCCTAAGGAGAAATTGGGATGTTAAGGATGAGTCATGGATCCTCTACAATTCAGTAAACCTGCAGATTAGCAAAAATATGCACAGACTGGAGGTGGAGACTCTTTGGAGATTCACATTCATACCATTCACAGGGTTTCTCTCCAGTATGAGTGTTGTAATGTATAATGAGATACTGCCTCTGGCTGAAGTCTATTGCACATTCCTTACATATATAGGGTTTCCCTCCACTATGTATATTCTCATGGTCAGTGAGATTTGCTTTGCTACTGAAGGCTTTCCCACATTCCTTACATATATAGGATTTCTATCAAGTTTTTCTTCTGTGGTGTGTAATGAGGCTTGATTTCTGAATGAACGATTTCCCACATCCATCACATAGATAGGGTTTCTCTCCAGTATGTATTCTCAGATGGTTACTGATTTTTTTCTTCTGATTGAAGGCTTTTCCATATTCATTGCATATATAGAGTTTTTCTTCAGAATGAATCCTCTGATGTTAAATGAAATATTGCTTTTGGATGAAGGCTTTTCTGCATTCTTTACATTCATTTTGTTTCGGTCCACTAAGAGATTTTCATTTTCAGTGAGGTATGATTTGTACCTAATGGCTTTTTCACATACCTTACATGCACAGGGTTTCTTTGCAGGAGGAAATCTCTTGTATCTGAGATTTGACATTTGAATTAAAGCTTTCCCACATATATATGATTTCTCTTCAGTAACAATTTTCTGATCAATAAAGAGGTTTTCTTTCAGGTTGAAAACTTTCCCATATGTATTACATTTCCATGCTTGTTCCCCTGTATGGTTTTAAAATGGGGAGTAAAAAAATGACTGGAAAGAGCTGACTACATCTAGGACACTCTTATGATTTCTCTCTAGTTTGAATTTTCTCATATTCCATGAGTTTGGTTTCAGTTGGAAGCATTACCATGCTCATTACAACACTTACTAATATATGAATATTTCATCCTCAATGAGATTTAATCCCTGGGTGAGGATTTCAGAATTCCTTACATACACAGGGTTTTAATCCTGCATATTTCTTTGATTTGACTCTAGCTTTCCCAAATACATGAAATCCCAAATGGTTTCTCTGAAGTATTATTTCTCATGTATCTCATGGGTTTGAATTTCCAGGAAAACTTCACACTAACTACTCTTAAAGGGGAGGACTGGCATGTGGGGCAAAGTGGCAAAACACATTGGCTTCATTCTTTTTTCCTTACATAGATTTCCTCATGCATAGGTAAGCATGATGCAAATTCCTTCAAAGTGAAGTGACATTCATAGAAGCATTATCTTGAGGAAACAATGCTTGTGGTCAGAGAACATATTTTCACAACTTTCTTACATTCTCTGGGTTCATCTTAAGTCTATGCTGTTGTGGGTGTGGATACAGCTTCACTCACAATCTTTTGTTATGTGGTTCTTTCTGCTTCTTAATGTCCTATGTTTCTTCATAGTTTGTGGGGTGCAGCAAAAGCAGTGCTTAGAGTGAAATTTATAGAATTGAAAGCAATCATTAGAAAAGAGGAAAGATCCAATATCAATTTTCTGAGTGTTCAATTTGCGAAGTGCAAAAATATATCCTTTTTATTTCTTCTACCATTCATGATCCTTCTTGCTTCAAAAGAGCATCACAATCAGTTTGGTGACTTCATAACTAGGAAATGGGGAAGTGATAGAACACACTTGATTTATGATGGGGACAAAACAACAGCTGATAAAACAACCCTGGAACAATCAGGCTTCTGAAGTATAAGAAAGGTGCAGCTTCCAAAGTTGGATGAGTTAGGTGGCCCCAGAACAAAGGCCAAAATGGCAACCAAGGAAATCCTGAATATTTTATTTTGGGCTATTTTTGTTCAATTTATTTTTCTTCTATTTATTTGGATGAGATTCACTCTTTAATATTCTTTAAAATTTACCAGGAAAATTATAACACTTTTGCTTGCCTTCCCAAATCTGCACCTGTTATTTGTTATTGACTTGGCAAATAATGTATTTTAAAACATTTTATATCCTGTATTAGTCAGCCAAAGGGGTGCTGATGCAAAATACCAGAAATCTGTTGGTCTTTATAAAGGGAATTTATTTGGGGTAGAAGCCTACACTTACCAGGCCATTAAGCATAAATTTCTTCCTTCACCAAATCTGTTACCCTGTCTTGGAGCAAGACAGCTGCTGACATTTGTGAGTGTTCAGACTTCTTGGTTTCCACTCTTCCCAGGGCTGCATTTCTCTCTGGGCTCATCTCCTCTGTTTCCTCCACAAGAAAAGCTGTAGACTATGAGGCTCTCTAAGCTTTGCCTCTCTCCACAAGTCCAGATCTGAAATGTCAGGTGAATATCTTCTCTCTTTTACCCTGGGCCTTCTGTCCCTGATCATCAGAACTCCAACATCAAAAACTACTCTAGCTCTGTCCTTTGCCATGTCTTTTTATGTTTGAGACCCCACCTACCAAAGGGTGGGGCTCAATGCCCTATGGACTCTGGGCCAGTTAACACCCTTATCATAACTTAATCATGCCCAGATTAACAGACCAGTGTACAAGCATAATCCAATATCTATTTTTGGAAATCATAATGATATCCAACTGCTACATATTCATTTATCCATCTTATGCTATATATTATTTTATGATGTATTTTAAACACTTTATTGATGTCTTAGGCCATGGATATCATTATTTCTTTATCAATCCAATAGTCATTTAGATATATGAATTTATTTATTTATTTATTTTATATATATATATATTTTAAGGTGCTTAGATTACCTAAATATTATACAGAAATTACAGGGATTCCCATTTTTCCCACCTCCCACACCTCTCACAACATCCACACAAACATCCTTCATCACTGTGGCTCATCACCCTCAATGGATATAAACATCCTGGTGCCTTGCCACCAAGCATAGACCACAGTTCACATTTTAGACCACATTCTCTCACACACTGTTCTGAATGGTGTGTGCTGTTTTAAAATGGCCTACATCCATCACCACAACGGCACTCAAGACACTCCCAAGTCCTGAAAAATCCCCTGTATTTCAACAGCAATTCCTCTCCCTGCCCCAAAAGTGACCAGTGGTCACTGGCTCCACCTCACTGTAAAAATTACATCCATTGCTAGAATCACCACATATGTTCAACAGAATACCATTAAGTTCACTCTGGTCCATAGTTCTTCCTCCAATCCTGAGGGGACTGGGATGGTGATGTCCACTCCAACTCCAAGTGAGAGAGGGCTTATATCCCATGGATATGGTAGGTGGGATTATCCTGCCTACAACTGCAGGCCCTCTCCATTTCCTGGGATGGCTGCTACCCATCGTTGTCTCCTCACCAGGTGACTTGGATGAGTCCATTGTGCTGTAGGGTAGGAGTTGCAGCTCCACCGAGATTCCAGCCACAGCTGGCATATAGGTAGGCCAGAGGCTCCAGTCTCTGGAAGTATATCTAAAAACTCCAGCATCACATATAGGTTTGAATAGAAGGGACTGATGAATCATGTTCAGGGAGGACTTATTTGAGTCCAACTCTGTCACTCTCAGGATCACAGATTCCAAAATACAGCCCACTAATAAGGTGTCCGTCTCTGGAGCTATCCCCCCTTATATAGGACCTGAGTGTCTCCAGAGCCCTCAGGTGTCCCTCTGTGTAGGGTGATATACACTTTGCTGTTCTATGAGAACCTACTGCCGTGTTCATAATTGTTACCTCTGGGATGATCTCCTGAATCTCTTTGAAGTCTCTTAGCCACTTGAACTCAAATATCTTTACCTTTCCCCATTTTCTTCAAGGTCTTTTTCCAGTCATGTTGCCAGTATGCACTTGATATTAATCCCTCATTGCCAGAGAGGCTCATCCTTGGGAGTCATGTCCCACATTGGAGGGAATGTAATTCATTCATATGCTGAGTTTGGCTAAGAGAGAGGCCACATTTGAGCAAGAAGGAGGCTCTCTGGTGGCAACCATTAGGCACCCCATAATAGTGGGCTAAGTTTCAATTACAAGAGCAAAGATTCATAAGGCTAGTCATCAATAACAAGAACACATCAGTGGACCATCCTTTTATGACAAACACTGTCCCTGCACTCAGAGGGCTGTTGTTGCTCCCTTGGAGAATGTGGCAGAGCTCTCCAGACTGGGAATTCAGATTCCCTCATTTATTGAGTGACTGTCCACCCACCGTGACCGTGACCCATCCTTTGATTATTTGAACAATTTTATATATCTTTCATGTATATTTAGGTGAAGTTACTCCCATGAATCACCCATCCCAGACACCCCCAACAATCATCCTCTGCAGCTCCCATTGTAACCCTTCTGTCAACTAAATATTCCCTGAACATTTAGCCCATATAATAACCAAATACACCTAATAGGAAAAAGAAACATGAATGATAAACTTAAATGCAAGAGATAAACACAAGGAAACTCAAGAAAAACAAAACAAACAAACAAACAAAATATAATTAGTGGATTGGGACATTCAAAAATGGAAAAAGAAAAGAAATTCCCTTTTTAAAATAATATCCTTTTTTCCTTTTATCACTGTATTATCAGATGTCCACTGTACCGTGACACCTTCCCACTCTTATTCCCCAGTGTATCCCAAATTTTCATTTACATTTCAAAGGAATTTTAGGTCACAGCAAAATCACACACGGAATACTAGAGACTCCCACATACCCAAACACCCTCCCACTCCCTCACCCCGTATTAAAACCTTTTTTGGGGGGATGTTAGCATTGTTATAATTGATATACATAGAGTAAAATATAGCAACTAACCATTGGCAAAGTTTACAGTATAGTTTACAATTTAGATGATACAGTTTAATATGTTTTGATGACATTTACGATTACCTGCGTCCATTACTGTAAGTTAATGTAAAACCTTTCCCATGACCACTAAATACACCCTGTTTGTTATTTTCTGTTCCTTCCTCCCCTTCCCCCTGGGGCATATGACACTTCCCTGTCTTGACTCATGGAAAGACATGATTCATAGTTACATACCTTGGGTATTCCTTCCTGCCCTTCCTAATCTACCCACCTGTCAACCCTGCACCACCAACACCAGTAATATCATTACCAATGTGTCCTATCATTCAATATGCAACTATAAACTATCCCTTTACCAAAGATTATGTCCATATGGGGGATGGCTCACAGCCTACTCTTCTCTTTCTCTCCATTGTTAACCTAACTTTCAGACAATAGTTCTCAGAGACTGCTCACTTTCTCAGTTCAAATCAGTAAGGTCATATACTGTTCATCCTTCAATGCCTGGCTTGCTTCACTCAACATAAGGTCTTAAGATTCATCCAAATTATTCCATGTGTTAGCACTTTATTCCTTCTTACAGCTGAGAAATATTCCTTTGTATGTATGTACAACATTTAGCTTATCCATTCTTCTGTTGATGGGCACCGGGGCTGATTCAAATTTTGGCAATGGTGAAAAATGCTGCTATGAACATTGGTGTGCATATATCTGTTTGTGTCTTTGCTTTTGGTTTTTCTGGGTGTATACCCAGCAGTGGAATTGCTGGATCATGTGGAAGATCTATAGCTTGTTTTCTGAGGAACTGCCATACTGTCCTCCGCAGTGGTTGGACCATACCACAGTCCCACCAGCAGTGGATGAGTGTTCCTATCCTCTCCAATATTTAGTGCCTGCTGTTTTTTTAATAGCTGCCATTCTGATGGGTGTAAGATGGTATCTCATTGTAGTTTTGATTTGCATTTTTCTGATAGGAAGTGATGTTGAGCATTTATTCATGTGCCTTTTAGCCATTTGTATTTCTTCCTTGGAGAAGTGTCTTTTCAGGTCATTTGCCCATTTTTAAATGGGTTGTTTGTCTTTTTATTTTCAAGGTGTATGATTTCTTTACATATGCAGGATATTAGGCTCCTGTCAGATATATGATTGCCAAATATTTTCTGCCATTGGTTAGACTGCCTTTTTATTTTCTTAATAACATCCTTTGAGGTGCAGAAGTTTTTCATTTTGATGAGATCCCATTTATCTATTTTTTCTCTAGCTGCTCGTGCTTTGGCTGTGAAGTTCATGAAACCCATTCCTATTACAAGGTCCTGTAGATGCTTTCCTACATTATCTTCCAAGGTCTTTATGATTTTGGCTCTTATATATAGATCTTTGATCCATTTTGAGTTGATTTTTGTATAAGGTGTGAGATGGTATTCTTCTCTCATTTTTTGGATATGGATATCCAGTTCTCCAAGCCACTTGTTAAAGAGGCCATTCTCTCCCAACTGAGTGGGCTTCATCACCTTGTCAAATATCAGGTGACTGTATATGCGAGGATCTATATCAGAACTCTCAATTTGGTTCCGCTGGTCAATATGTCTATCCTTGTGCCAATACCACGCAGTTTTGATCACTGTAGCTTTGTAGTGTGTTTTAAAGTCAGGACGTGTGATACCTCCAACTTCATTTTTCTTTTTCTATATGTCTTTGGCAATTAGGGGTCCCTTACCTCTCCAAATACATTTTGTGGTTAGGTTTTCCAGTTCCTTAAAAAATACAGTGCTGATTTATATTTTGGATTGCATTAAATCTGTAGATTAGTTTGGGTAGGATAGACATCTTGATGATGTTTAGTGTTCTTATCTATGAACAGGGAATATTTTTCCATTTATTTAGGTCTTCTTTTATTTCCTTTAAAAGTGTTGTGTAGTTTTCTATATATAAATCCTTTACATATTTCGTTAAATTTAATCCTAGTTATTTTATTCTTTAATTACTATTGTAAATGGTATTTTTTTCTTGATTTCCTCCTCAGTTTGCTCGTTATTGGTGTACAGAAATGCTACTGATTTTTGAGCATTGATCTTATAGCCTGCAACATTACAGAACTACTTTATAAGTTCTAGCAGCCTTGTTGTAGCTTTCTCAGGATTTTCTATGTATAGGGTCATGTCATTTGCAAATAATAAAGTTTTTACTTCGTCTTTTCCAATCTGTATGCCTTTTATGTCCTTATCTTTCCTCAGTGCTCATACAAGTACTTCTAAGACAATGATAAATAAGAGTGGTGATCCTGGACATCATTGTCTTGTTCCCGAACTCAGAGGGAAGGCTTTTAGGATTTCACCATTGAAAATGATGTCAACTTTCGGTTTTTCATATATACCTTTTATCATATTCAGAAAGTTTTGGTCTATTCCTATCTTTTGTGATGTCTTTATGAGGAAAGAGTGCAGCATTTTGTCGAATGCTTTTTCTACATCTATAGAGATGATCATGTGATTTTTTTCTTTCAATCTGTTTAGGTGGTGTATTACATTGATTGATTTTCTTATATTGAACCATCTTTGCATACCCGGGATTAAACCCACTTAGTCATGGTATATAATCCTTTTGATATGTTGTTGAATGTGATTAGCAAGTATTTTGTTGAGGACTTTAGCATCACGGTTCATTAGAGAAATTGGTCTGAAATTTTCCTTTCTAATGGTATCTTTATTTGGTTTTGCTTTAGGGTAATGTTGGCATCGTACAATGAGTTAGGCAATATTCCTTCTACTTCTATTTTTTGGAAGAGCTTAAGCAAACTTGGTGTTAGCTTTCTCTGGAATGTTTGGTAGAATTCAGTTGTGAAACCATCTGGTCCTGGGCTTTTCTAAGTTGGGAGGTTTTTGATGTCTGAGTCTATCTCTTTACTTGTAATTGGACTGTTGTGTTCATCAATTTCTTCTTTCATCATGTAGGCTGTTAGTGAGTTTCTAGAAACTTATCCAGTTCCTCTAAATTATCATTCTTGTTGGCATATAATTTTTCAAAGTGTCCTCTTATGATACTCTTTATTTCTGTGGGGTCAGTAATGATATCCCCTTGCTCATTCCTTATTTTATGTATTTGCATCCGTTCTCTCTTTTTCTTTGTTAGTCTGGCTAAGGGTTTGTCAGTTTTATTGACATTCTCGAAGAACCAGCTTTTGGTTTTGTTTATTGTTTCCAGTGCTTTCTTATTCTCTATTTCATTTAGTTCTGCTCTAATCTTTGTTATTTCTTTCTTTCTACTTCCTTCAGGTTTAGTTTGTTGTTGTTTTTCTAATTCCTCTAGTGTGCAGTTAGGTCTTCAATTTTAGCTCTTTCTTCTTTTTTAATATATGAATTTATGGCTATGACCTTCCCTCTCAGGACTGCTTTTGCTGCATCCCATAGGTTTTGATATGTTGTGTTGTCATTTTCATTAGTTTCAAGGTAGTTACTGATTTCTTTAGTGATGTCCTCTTTGACCCACTGTTTGTCTATGAGTGTGTTGTTTAACTTCCATATCCTTGTGCCTATCATGTTTCTCTGGCCCTTAGTGATTTCCAATTTCATACTGTTGTGGTCAGAAAATTACTTTTTATAATACCCATCTTTCTGAATTCATTGAGAGTTGTTCTGTGGCTTAGCATGTTGTCTCTTTTGGAGTACGATTCTTGTGCACTTGAGAAGAATGTAAATCCTGCCCTATTTGGGTGCAGTGTTCTGAATATGTCTACTATGTCCAGGTCCTCTAATGTATTGTTGAGAGCATTTGTTTCTTTATTGATTCTCTGTCTAGATTTTCTGTCTAATGATGATAATGGTGTATTGAAGTCCCCTGCTATAATTGTAGAGGCATTCTCTTCTCCTCTTAGTTTTTCCAGACTTTGCCTCACGTATTTTGAGGCACCCTGATTAGGTGCGTAAATGTTGATGATTGTTCTCTCTTCTTGAGAGATTACCCATCTTACTAAGATATAGTGTCCAGCTTTGTTTCTTACAATAGTTTTGCACTTAAAGTCTATTTTGTCTCATATTAGAATAGCTAGTCCTGCCCTTTTTTGGCTATTGTTAGCTTGTAAAATGGTTTTCCAGCCATTCACTTTCAGCATCCTTGAATCCCTGGATCAAAGTTGGGTTTCTTGTAGACAGCATATAGATGGATCATATTTCCTTATCCATTCTGCCAATCTGTGCTCTTCAATGGTAAATTTAGACCATTAACATTCAGTGTTATTACTCATAATGAATTTCTTACTTCAGCCATTTTTTCTTTGCATTAATGTATGTGTTTAATTAACAGATATTGTTCTTCCATCCATCCTGAATGTTGAACCTTCTGAGATTATTTTCTTTCTGCCTGAAGAATTTTCTTTTACATTTCTTTTAAAGTGAGTTGCTGCTAGCAAATGGTATTAGTTTATACTCATCTGTAAAATATTTATTTCACGTCTTCCTGAAGGATTGAGATGAATTAAATCTCAGGCCCTCAATGATCTCCACAGCATTTGAGAGTACCCTAAGGGTTGAATTTCTCCTTTCTGTTCTAAATATAATCAGTTCTTTGGAGAAGAAATTAGGGCCTTTCAGTTTTACAGCTTTCTTCCTGCCTCCACACTCTCCAGTCAAAATCTCTACACTCAGCCTCTGGGGATAGGATTAATGGCTGTATTAGTCAGCCAAAGAGGTGCTAATGTGAAATACCAAAATTAGTTTGGTCTTTATAAAGGTATGAATGTGGGGTAGAAGTCCCCAAATACCAGGCCATAAAGGATAAGTTTCTTCTCACCAAATTTCATTGCCACGTGTTGGGGCAAGACAACTGACAAAGTTGGCCAGGATTCAGGCTTCTTGTGTTCCTGTCTTCCCGGGCCAGCATTTCTCCTGGGCTTAACTATTCTGGTTCCTCCACATGGTCAGCTGTAGACTATTAAGTGAATGGCTCACTTCTCTTCTTCTCGGGCCCATTCTCCAACATCAAAACTGCTTCTCAAAAACTGCTTCAACTCTCTTCTTGCTGTGCCATTTATATTCGATTCCCCACCCACCAAGGGGTGGGGCTTGGTGCCCTACATACATGGCTAAGTCAATGCCCTAATCATAACTTAGTCATGCCCAGATTAACAGGTCAGTTTACAAGCATGATCCAATTATATTTTTGGAATCCATAGTTACATCAATCTGCCCAACTGCAACACTCCACATTCTGAATACCAAAAATATATTACAATATAAAAAAACCTTAAATCAGTAACAATTCAAGTACAAGATCATATCATAGGCAATTTAAAGAAATACACTTTGTCTTAAGGCAAAATCCCATTTGCTACAGACCTCTGAAACATACAAAACCATTTAACTGCTTCCAATACACAAATGGAAAGACAAAGGATAAACATTTTCATTATCATAAGGAGAAATTGGGATGTTAGACATGAGTTAGGTATCCTCTACATCTCAGTAAACCTGCAGGGTATCCTCCATTCGAATTCAAAGTCTGAGTCCTTCTTAAGATGATGATTTCTTCTCCTTGGGGCCACATGGAAACCCACCCTGGCCAGTCTTGCCCAATGGCCATTTTCTTGGTTCCACCCTCATCAAGCATCTGGGTGATAACCAAGCTCCAGACCTCAACCTGCAAGAGTTTTGGGGTGATTGCCACACCTTACTCAATCTCTGGGTTAGAGTATTAGCTGCCTTAGTACAGTGAGATGAAGAGACTATTCCCCCTAACATATGGCATACAGATTCAACCTTCTCAGAAGAATGAGTTGACCACCTTGCATTCCTTAACTTTTGGCATACAGATTCAAGCCTCTCTGAGCAACGAGTTAATTACCTGGCCTTCTATAATCCATGAGGGACAGGTACACCCCTATCAGACCTATGGGGTGTTGACCTTAACCACTCTAATATTTGAGGAATGTGCTCCACCCTCCCTACACTCTGGGGTGGCAAAACTCTCCCAGAACATCGGGTGGAGACATCCATCCTCTTCAACTGCTGGGGAAACTCACCCTCTATACATATCTGTGGGGCTCCTCTCTTGGCCCAAGTTGTCTTATTCCCAGATATCTGCTTCCATGTTTTTCTTCTTAAAAATGTTTCTCTTTCAATCTCTCCTTTCCATGTCTTCTTTTGTCCAAGCTGACAGTGGTTATGTTCATACAGCTCTCTCAAAAACTTTGTTGGTTTAGCATTCAGGAAGCAGGTGTCCAGGCCATCAGACAGTAAGACTTTCTACAAGTCCTTCCGAGATAACTGCATCTTCAATTCTTATTTACAAGTTCCAGTTTTTGCTAAGTCTTCAAAAGGGGCACTTTCATCTGGGAATTTGATTTCCAGAAACTTGGAAGATCCGGAATCAGTTTCTGTTTACTTTGTGCCCAGAAGTTCAGTCCTTAGTGTATTTCATTCATCTAGTATTTTCTTGTAAGCTGCTAGGTAAAGCCAAGACACATTCACCTCTTTGGCTGACTAATACAGCCATTATTCCCATCTCTAGAGATTTAGACTGGCGGGTGGAAAGTTCTTCAACTAAATGCTTCGGTTCACCATTTTCAAATTCTGTCTTCCATATAATACCAGGAGTTAATCTTTCTAAGTTCTCTGCAACTTTAAAACATGGATTGCCTTTCCTTCTGTTTCAATAATAGTTTCATCATTTACTTCTAAGGCATCATAGAAAGTCTCTTTAGTGTCCATATTACTACCAACAGTCTCTTCAAAGTGAACTAGGCCTTTTCCATCAAGCATTTCACAATTCCTACAAAAAATACCCCTTACCCATTTATAAAACCGTCCCAACCTTTTGGTATATGCAAAAGCACTTCCCCACTCCTTGGTACCAAATTCTATATTAGTCAACCAAAGGGGTGCTAATGTGAAATACCAAAAATGGGTTGGTCTTTATAAATTGTATTTATTTGGGGTAGAAATCCCCAGATACAAGGGCATAAAGCATGCATTTCTTCTCAACAAAATTCATTACCACGTGTTTGAGCAAGTCATCTACCAACGTTTGCCAGTGTTCAGATTTCCTCGGTTCCATTCTTCCCAATGCTGCATTTCTCTCTGGGCTCAGCTCCCCTGTTTCCTCCACAATGTCAGCTATAAACTATGAGGCTCTTTAAGCTTTGCCTCTCTCCACAAGTCCAGATCTGAAATGTCAGGTGAATATCTTCTCTCTTTTACCCTGGGCCTTCTGTCCCTGATCATCAGAACTCCAACATCAAAAAGTACTCCAGCTCTGTCCTTTGCCATGTCTTTTTATGTTTGAGACCTCACCTACCAAGGGGCAGGGCTCAATATCCTATGGACTCTGGCCCAGTCAACGCCCTTATCATAATTTAATCATGCCCAGGTTAACAAACCAGTTTACAAGCATAATCCAATATCTATTTTGGAATAACAATATTAAACTGCTACATATTCATTTACCCATCTTATGCCATATATTATTTTATGGTGTATTTTAACACTTTTCTGATGTCCTAGGCCATGTATATCATTATTTCTTTATCCATTCAATAGTCATTTAGATATATGAATTTAATTAACAGATATTGTTCTTCCATCCATCCTGAATGTTGAACCTTCTGAGATTATATTCTTTCTGCCTGAAGAATATTCTTTTACATTTCTTTTAAACTGAATTGCTGTTAACAAATTTTTATTAGATTTTACTCATCTGTAAAAGTATTTATTTCACTTCTTCCTCAAGGATTGAGATGAATTAAATCTCAGGCCCTTGATGCTCTCCACTGCATTTGAAAGCACTGTAAGGGTTGAATTTCTCCATTCTGTTGTAAATGTAATCAGTTCATTGGAGAAGAAATTAAGGCCTTTCAGTTTTACAGCCTGCTTTCTGCCTCCCCACCTACCAGTCAAAATCTCTGCGCTCTGCCTCTGGGGGTGGGAATAATGGCTGTATTAGTCGGCCAAAGAGGTGCTAATGTGAAATACCAAAAATGGGTTGGTCTTTTTAAAGGGTATTTATTTGGGGTAGAACTCCCCAGATACAAGGCCATAAAGCCTAAGTTTCTTCTCACCAAATTTCATTGCCACATGTTGGAGCAAGACAGCTGCCGATGTTTGCCAGGGTTCAGGCTTCTTGTGTTCCTCTCTTCCTGGGGCTGCGTTTCTCTCTGGACTTAGCTCTTCTGGTTCCTCCACATGTTCCTCTGTAGACTATCAGGCAAATGGGTCACTTCTCTTCTTCTGGGGCCTTTTCTCAAACATTCAAACTGCTTCTCAAAAACAGCTTCCACTCTTTTCTTGCCTTGTCTTTTATATTTGATTCCCCACCCACATAGGGGTGGGGCTCAATGCCCTACTGATATGGCCAGGTCAATGTCCTAATCATAACTTAATCATGCCCAGATTAACAGATCAGTTTACAAGCATGATCCAATTATATTTTTGGCACTCATAATTACATGAAACTGCCCAACTGCAACAATGGCAAATCATTCTGAGTTGCACACCTGATTTTGGAGCTAAGATTTGGTGGAGAAAGCACAGTATATTGAGTTCTTCTTGGGACCATTCTAGGGACCACCGAAATTGTGGTCAGCAATTCTTTTTGCTCAATGATGGCCACACCCAAATTACAACCACTGCTTCATGAGTTTCCATTTCTCCTGAACTTAATAGACCCCTCCTGATCACAGTGCCCTAGCTTAATGCCCTCATTTGGAACTGCTATGGACCCTGTATAAGTATTTTCTTACTAACCCATTGCTGTGTGTGTAAGCGTGTTGAGATTCAGATAAGGGACCTTTCAATTAGTTCACTTTTTGTTACATTTCTTTAGTTTAGTTAAGGGCCTCTGATTAGATTTCAGGCACCAGGATGGACCACAATCATTGTGCTGAAGTGCTACATACATGGAACACACAGAGAAAGAGTGTTCCCATGTTTACCTTGCCATGTGCAATAGGGTTCCAAGATCTCCTACAGGTGTGGAGAGACACAGAAAACCTGGGAGGCCAAGGGAGAGGTCAGAGGCTGGAGTCATGGGGCAGCTTGAAGCTGAAGACATCCAGGCCAGAGGAGAAGGTAGAGATGTGAGCAGTTGTGTCTGATGGCCCACTGTTGAGCTCAGGGAGAAAGTGAGTTTGGAGGAGAAGGCAGAGAGATACAGGCAGGCCCAACATTTTGCCATGGCAGGAGTCCAGCAGCAGCTGACCTTTGTTAAGACAGCATTTTTTATGATGCCTTGATTTGGACCTTTTCACAGGCTCAGAACTGTAAGCTTTAACTCTAATAAATTCCAATAAAATCCAACCTATTTCTGGTATTTTGCATTGGCAACGCTTGGCAAACTCAAACAGCTAGGGACACAAGGTTGGAGAGCTGCTCTGTTCCCAAATGGCAGTGTGATGCTGCCCAGTTAATTCACCTGTAAGCTGTGGGTGTCTCCAGAGTAAGTGGGAATGAGTACTTGTAAGATGGAGGGGAATGTTCACTTGGCCAGCAAGTCTTGTAAGACAGAGAGTCAGGCAGGAGAATCACATGTGTTGGGGTCTAGTATAAAGTCACAGATGACCCAGTATGATGTACCTGAGTCAGGCAGGGTTTGGCCAGGTGGGCAGGGGCAGATAAAAGCATTGGACCTGGGGTCTGGTGCAGTAGAGGAATCAGGGCACAGAGACGAGACTTCCTGCTCCTGCTCCTTTTGCCCTTCCCTTTGCCTCCAGCATTGACTCTCTTAGGATGGTGCACATACTGTATCCATACTGGGTCTCAGGCACAGAATCAGGTCTCCTACTTCCAGTTCTACATTAAACTTCCCCTATCTTGGGGCAGCTAATGAAAGAGCAGTGCCATGATGAAACCTGTTAGTGTCTGGAAGGAAATGTCAAAATTCACATTACAGCATTGGCTACAGCAATTTTCAGAGGTCTGAAAATGATGCAGACCTCTTCAATCCCAGAAGAGGATGGAGGGGTTGGATGGGAAGAAGCTGATGAACACCGGAAGAAGCTGGAATATAACACGTGTTCACTGCTGTTCCCCAAGCCAGAGAGGGAATTTCCTGTTTGGGAACCAAATTCTCAGGGCCCCAATAAAAACCATCATTATAGGTTCTGGATATGCAAAGGAGGACAAAGAGAAAGCCCTGCTCAGCACTCACATCTCAGTTAAAGATGTGAGTCACTCTAGCCGGTCTTCACTGAGAATTAGCAGCAAGAAGTCTGATTTCTCCTGTCGTGCTAACAGCCTTCTAACCAGACATGTGCAGAGAACAGTGTGGCTTTCACCCAGTCACGTCCATGCACCTTGTTCTCCGTTCTCACTCTTGCTGAGAGAGGCCTTCACCCGTCGAGGCATCTGGGGAGGGGGCCGAGGGGAGTGAGCACATTTCCTTTATGACTGACTGTATTTGCAAATGGTGAGTGTAAGTGCCCCCCCCCCCAGTAATGTTGCAGGCACAAACCGATATCTCCAAATCAACCACTTTGTATGAGTTCATGGTGTACCATTTTCATAAGTTCTTTTAAATTATAACCAAATTATCCATGCAAAGAGTATAAAAATATTTTATGTCTGTTATGGCAAACAGCCATATTGCTTCTCTAACCTCATTCCCCATTCCTCCTTCTTCAGAATTATCTTCACTGGCAGATTCTTCCGTGTAAACATTTCTGTTTGTAAATACATACATTCTCTAGTTTCATCCATCCGATGCCCTATCACATTTGGGGAAAATATTGGAGTACAACTTAAGAACATGAATAAATTTTCTAACTTCTTTTAAAATACTTGAGATTAGAAGTATATCATCTAATTATGAAAGGATCATTTCTGGTTTAAAATAGTAAGGAAAATTGGAGTGAAGTAGAAAGCAGGACAATGTAGTTCAGTGGCAGTTAAACTTAAATTCACATCCGAATCAGGTGAAGAAACTGAAAAAATATAAATCGTTGGTGTGCCTTATAAGAAAGTGCTACAATAATGGGCAGCATTATTTTGAAAATGGTAATTTTTGATGCTTATACAGAATGTAATGGATTGAAGAACCAGTGAAAACCACCAGGATAAATTGAAATAAATGGAAAGCACATCTTTACATAAACTAAGAGAAATCTCGAGTTCTGATGAATAAATTAGTGGCAATAAATTGAACACAGATGAGTGTGGAATAAGATGTGGGAGGAGCAGATCTCAGAACAAACTGCAAGTGCAATTTTTCAAGAAAAGAAAGACATCCTGAATTGCACAGTCACAGCTACTTCCTTAAGAAGTTGGCAAGAAGTTGCACGGACTGAAGGTGAAGATACTTTGGGGATTCACATTCATTACATTCACAGTGTTTCTCTCCAGTATGAATGTTGTAATGTTTAATGAGATACTGCCTCTGCCTGAAGGCTATTCCACATTCCTTACATACACAGGGTTTCCCTCCACTATGAATTTCCTCATGGTCCATGAGATTTGATTTGCTAATGAAGGCTATCCTGCATTCCTTACCTATATAGGGTTTCTCTCCAGCTTGTCTTCTCTGGTGTGTAAAGAGGGTTGATTTCTGAATGAAAGCTTTCCCACATCCATCACATTGATAGGGTTTCTCTGTTCTATATATCCTCAGATGGTTAATAAGGTTTTCCTTCTGGTTGTAGGTTTTTCCACATTGATTGCATACATAAGGTTTTTCTCCAGAATGAATACTCTGATATCTAATGAACTATTGCCTTGGCTGAAGGCTTTTCTGCATTATTTTCATTCATTTTGTATCATTCCAATATGAGATTTTTCATGTTCTGTGAGATAGGATTTGTACCTAAAGGTTTTTCACATGCCTTATATGCATAGGGTTCCTTTGCATTAGGAAACCTCTTGTATCTGAGATTTGACATTTGAATTAAAGCTTTCCCACATATACATGATTTCTCCTCAGTAAGAAGTTTCTGATGAATAAAGATGTTTCCAGTCAGGTTGAAAACTTTCCCAAATGTAAGACATTTCTATGCTTGTTCCCCTGTATGGCTTTTAAAATGAGGAGTAAAAAATGGCCGTAAAGTGGAGAGTACATTCAGGACTCTCATATGGTTTCTCTCAAGATTGAATTTTTTCATATCCCATGAGATTTTGTTTCATATGGAAGCATTCCCCTGTTCATTACAATACTAATTAATGTATGAATATTTCATATTCAGTGAGATGTAATGCCTGGCTGAATGATTTCCAATCTTCCTTACATACATAGGGTTTTACTCCTGCATGTCTTTAATGTGACTCTAGATTTCACAAATTTGTAAAATCCCAAATGGTTTCTCTGAGAGATTAATTTTAGATATCTCATAAGGTTGAAAGTCCAAGAAAACTTCACACTCATTACACTTAAAGGGAACGTCTACCAGGAGGGGTAAACTGGCAAAACTCATTGTGTTCATTCTTTTTTCCTTACTTAGATTCCCTCATGCTTGGACAAGCATGATGCAAATTCCTTCAAAATGAGAGAGTTAGGAGAAACCAGTGCCTTGAAGATGATTTTAAGTGAAATCAGTTGCAAAGCAGCCTATAAAACCAGTTTCTTTATTGGTTTTCTAAACTGAAGGATTGCCTGCATTCACCCAGTATTAGGGTAAAGAAGTGTTATGAAGTTGATTGTAAGTGAAAACAAGGGCATAGCAGCAAGAGGATGAAACTGACTTAGATTTCCAAATTTAAGAAACTGCAACATTGGCATCATAAGAGTAGGGTTTTGACCTATTGGGTGAAAGAAAGTGTATAACAGCCAAATAAACAAGTACCTTACTTAACTTTCGATGTTGCATTTCCTCTTGAATTCACAGCGTGTTAGGTAAAACCAGTGTTTTGAAGATAATTGTAAATGAAAACACATGCATAGCAGCAAATAAAACACTAATCTTATTCAGATTTGTAAAGTAAAGGAACTACTGCATTGGCATAGCATTAGGAAAAAGCATTCAGTTTGCTTGGATTTACACATCTTCAAAATCCTGGTTTTAACCTAAAGCTCTGTGAATCAAGATGGGCTTCACATTTGTAAAGTAAGAAAGATACTACTTTCTTTGGCTTCTATACCTTACAACCAATGTCAAAACACTGATTTTACATAATGATATGCCATTGAAGTTGTTCCTTCACTTTAGAAATCTAAGTAAGATTTGCATTTAATTTCCTGCTATGCATGTTTTTTCACTTACAATCACCTTCAAAACACTGGTTTTGCCAGTGTTACAGTTCCATTGGCTTCAAGGGCCACACAGACATCCACAGGCAATGCATGTCTCATGGACTCCATGGCCTCCAAGGCCTCCATGGCATCCATGTGCCTGCCCAGGCTCCCCAGACTCCTTAGTCTTCACAAGCTCCATGAGCATGCACAGCCCCAAAAGCTCCATGGGCCAAAATGGACTCACCATGATCCTCATCCACCACAGCCTCCACAACCTCCACTGGCTCTGTGGGCCTACGTGACCTCCATGTGCTCCTTGGACTCCACATTCTCCATGGGTTCAACAGACTATGCCAGCACCATGAGCCTGCACTGTATCATGGCCTCCATAAGATATAGAGGCTCTGCAGGCTCCACGGGCTCCATGTGTTCCATGGGTTCCATGAGCTCCTGTGACTCCACAGGTTCCACATGTTCCACAGGCCTGCACAGGTGCCATGGGCTCTAGGGGACTATAGGACTAAACAGGATCCACAGGCCTCCACGTGCTCCACAGGCTCCCCATTACTGCACAGACACTATGGACTCCACAGGGTCCTCTGGCCTGCATAGGCTCCACATACCTCCAAATGTTTCACAGCCTCAATGGGCTCCATCAGCTCAATGCTTTCCACATTCTCTATAGTGTCCTTGGGCTACATATCTCAACATACTCCATAGGCCCCATGGGCTCGACGAGCTCCCCAAGATCCACAGGCCTCTACAGGCTCCACAGGCTCCCTGGTCCTGCATAGGCTATACAGGCAGCACAGGCTTTGAGAACTCCACTTTCTCCACGGACTTCATGGCCTCCATTGCCTCATCCAAGTCCACAGGACTTCACAGGCTCCACAGGCCTCTATAGGCTCAATGGACTCCATGGGCTCCACAGGTTTGCATAGGCTCCATTGGTTACACAGGTTCCACAGGCTATAGGGGCCTCCACAGGCTACAAAGGACCCACAGGATCCACTGGCCTACACAGCCTCCATAGCCTCTATGGGTTCCATGGCCTCCACAGACAGCACATGCTCCACAGATGTCAATGGCCTCCAGGGGCCTGCATAGGTACCACAGGCCTCTATGACCTCCACAGACATCACAAACTCCATGGACTTCACAGGCATTCAAGGGCTGCATATGCTCCATTTGTTCCAGAGTCTCCATGGTCTTCTTGGCCTGCATACCTCAAAATGCTCCATGGTCCCCATGGCTCCATGAGTTCCACAGGCTCTGCAAGCCTCAAATGGCTTCACAGACTCCAAGGGCTCCACAGCTATACAGGACTCCATGGAATTCCTGATCTCCAAGGTCTCCATGCTCTCCATGGGCTCCACCTGCTCAACAGGCTCCATGTGTATGCACGGACTCCACATGCTCCACTCACTCTACAGGCTTCACAGATTTCACAGACTCCACAGTCTCCATGTGTTACATGGGTCTGCATAGACTTCACAAGCCTCCATGCATTCCAAAGTTTCCAAAGCCTCCATAGATACCACAGGCTCCATGCACCTGCAGAGACTCCACAGGCTTCCACAGGCTCCACAAGCTCCACAGGCTCCAAAGGCTCCATGAACACCACAGTTTACAAAGGTTCCAATTGTTTTTCCCTAATGCTCCGTGAATGCACTTGGATCTTCAATTTAAAGAACCAATAAAGGGACTTGTTTCATTGACTGCTTTGTATGTGTTTTCACTTAAAATCAACTTCAAGACACTGGTTTCACCTAACTCTATGTGAATGCAGGAGGTACTTGAAGTTTCAAAGGTAAGTAAGATACTTGTTTGTTTGGCTGCTATGCACTTGCTTTCACTCGCAATCAATGTGAAAACGTTGCTTTTACCTAATGGTATAACAATGCAGTGGTTTCTCCAGTTTTCAAAACTGAAAGTATACTCATTTCATTCACAGCTATGCATTATTTGGAGTTTCAACCTCAAAATCCTGGTTTAACCTACAGCTCTGTTGATCCAGGGGGTTCTTCATGTTTGTAAATTATGAAAAATAATTGTATCCCTGGCTGCTATGCACTTGCTCTCACTCACAATGTAAAAGCCTTCTATTACCTAATGCCCTGCCAATGCATAGTTTCTTCATTTTTGTAAAGTAAATGAGATACTTCTTTCCTAGGCTGCTATATCATTGTTTTCACTTACAACCACTGTCAAAACACTGCTTTTCCCTAGTGGTATGCCATTGCAGTTGTTTCTTGACTTTTGAAATGTAAATAAGATTTGTGCTTCATTTGATGCTATGCATGTGTTTTCACTTGTGATCACCTTCAAAATACTGGTTTTATTGAACACTGTGAATTCACGTGGTACTTCATCCTTGAAAGGTAAGTAAGATCCTTGACTCCCTGGTGTTATGCTCTTGCTTCACTCACAATGTCAAAATCCTGCTTTTATATAATGTTCTGCCAAAGCAGAGGTTCTTCACTTTTGTAAAATATATAAGATACTTTCCTTGGCTGCTATGCACTTGATTTTTTACACTGCTTTTTCTATGCCAATGCTGCAGTTACCTAACTTTTGAAATCTAAGTAAGATTCTTGTTTCTTTGGCTGCTATGCACGTGTTTTCACTTACAATCAACTTCAAGACACTGGTTTCACCTAACCCTCTGTGAATGCAGGAGGTACTTCAAGTTTGAAAGGGAGGTAAAATTTTGTTTTGGCTGATATGCACTTCCTTTCACTCACAATCAACATCAAAGCACTGCTTTTACCAAATTCTATGCCAATGCAGTGGTTTCTTCAGTTTTCACACCTAAGTAGGACACTCATTTCATTGGCATCTACTCACTTGCTTGGAGTTACAATCAACTTCACAATCCTGGTTTTAACCCAAAACTCTGTGAATCCAGGAGTTTTTCTCGTTCATAAAGTAGAAAGATATGTGTTTCCTTGGCTGCTATGCCCTTGTTTTCACTTACAACCAAAGTCAAAATGATGCTTTTACCTAACGCTATGCCAATGCAGTACTTTCTTAACTTTTGAAATCTAAGTAAGATTTGTGTTTCATTTGCTGGTATGCATGGGTTTATACTTACAATCAACTTCAAACCACTGGCTTTACCTAAAACTCTGTGAATGCAGGAGGTACTTCATCTTCGAACAGTAAGTAAGATACTTGTTTCCCTGACTACTATGCACTTCCTTTCACTCACAATGTCAAAACCCTTCTTTTATGTAATGCTCTGCCAATGCAGATGTTTTTCACTTTTGTAAAGTAAATAAGATACTTCTTTTTTGGCTGCTATGCATTTGTTTTCACTACAACCAATGTGAAAACACTGCTTTTTCTATTCCAAAGTTGCAGTTCCTTCACTTTGGAAATGTATGTAATATTCTACTTTCTTTTGCTGCTATGCACGTGTTTTCACTTACAATAAACTTAAAGCAATGCTTTTCCTTAATGTTCAGTGAATGCAGTTAGTTTTTCAGTTTAGACAACCAATAAAAAAATTGTTTCATTGTCTGCTTTGCGTGTATATCCACTTTCAATCAACTTCAAGACACTGATTTCACCTGTCTGTGAATGCAGGAGGTACTTCAAGTTTGAAAAGTAATAAATATACTAGTTTCTTTGGCTGCTCTGCACTTGCTTTCACCCACAATCAATATCAATACACTGCTTTTTACCTAATGCTATGCCAATGCAGTGCTTTCTTCAGTTTTCAAAACTAAGCAGTACACTCATTTCATTGGCAGCTATGCCCTTGCTTGGAGTTACAGATCCATGGGCCTGCAAAGGCTCTACAGGCCTCCACAGACAATGCATGTTACATGGGCTCCATCACCTCTAAGGCCTCCATGGCATCCATGTGCCTGCAAAGGCTCCACAAGTTCCCCATTCTCCACAGGCTCCATAAGGCTACATAGACCCTACAGACTCCATGGCCCAAAATGGGCTCCACAGACTCCACAGGCCTCCACATGATCCTCATCCTCCACAGTTCCATGGGTCGACATAAACTCCCTGGATACATGGGCGCCAATTCCTCAAAGAGCTCAACAGACACTGTGGCACAATAAGCCTGCACAGGCTCCATGACCTCCAACACAAATATAGATTGTGCAGATTCCACAGGTTCCATTGATTCATGGGCTCCGTGAGTTACAGTGGATCCACAAGCTCCACATGTTCCACAGGCCTACACAGTTGCCCTAGGATCCCTGGGACCTATAGGCCTGTACAAGCCTGCACAGGTGACAAGTGCTCAACAGGGAACATGTGCTCCACAGTCCTCTATGACTTCATGGGCTTGACCAACTCCCTCGTCTCCACAGGCTCCACAGGCTCCCTGAAAATTTACAGGCTCCACAGTCCTCAATGATCTCCACATCTCCACATGCTCTACAGGCTCCATGGGCTCCCCATGGGTCCATGGGCTACATGCAAACCACAGGCTCCGCATTCTTTGTAGTGTCCTTTGGCTCCATACATCAAAAGGCTCCATGGGATCGACGAGCTCCAAAAATCCACAGGACTGTATAGGCTCCACATGGTACCTGGGCCTGCACAGGCTGCATGGGATCCACGGGCTTTGTGAACTCCAAGGTCTCTGTGGACTTCATGGTCTCCATGGCATCAAACAGCCCCACAGGACTGCAAAGGCTCCACAGGCCTCTACAGGCTCCATGGGCTCTAGGGACTCAACAGGTCTACATAGGCTCCATGGGTTACACAGGCTCCACTGGCTTCATGGAGTTACACAGGCTCCAAAGCACCCTCAGGCTCCACTGGCCTCCATGGCAACCACAGGTTACAGTGACACTACGGTCTCCACAGGGAGCATTTGCTACACAGATAGCACTGGACTCCGGGACACTTCATGGCCTCCACAGGCCTCCCTGGCTCCAAGGACTCTACAGGCTACATGGGCTCCACAGGTATCCATTGGCTTCATATGTTCAATTGGCTCCAGAGTCTCCACAGTCTCCTCGATCTCCATACTTCAACATATTCAATGGACACCATGGGATCCATGAGATGCATAGATTTCACAGGCCTCAACTGTCTTCACAGTCTCCATGGGCTCCACAGATACACAGGACTCCATGGAATCCCTGATCTCCATGGTTTTCATGGTGTCCAGGGACTCCATGTACTCCTCAGGCTCCATGGGTAGGCACAGGCTCATCATGTTCCACTGACTCAATGAGCTCCACAGGCTCCAAAGGCTCTACAGTCTCCACAGGTTACATGGGCCTGCACAGGCTCCACAGGGCTCCATGCTTTCCAAAGTCTCCACAGGTTCAATAAGCTCCACAGGCGCCATGAACCTGCAAAACTCATCAGGCTTCCACAGTCTCCACAATCTCCACAGCTCCAAAGGCTCCATGGATTCCATAGTTTACACAGGTTCCAAGGACACCAGAGGCTTCCCAGCTCCACAGTTTCCACAGGCTCCATGGCCTTTATGGGTTACTTCACCTTCACAGCCTGAACAGGCTCCACATGTTGCACAACTCCACAAGCTTCCATGGGCTTTAAGGGCTTCACAGGCTACCATGGGCTCCACAATTCCAAAGGTTCCAAGGGCATGCACAAGCTCCACAGTCATCCATGGACTTCACGAGCTCCACAGGCTCCACAGGCATGCAGAGTCTCCATGGGCTCAATGGGCTCTACTGGCTCCATGGGTCTCCACATGATCCAAAGCTCCACAGGCCTCAATGGAATCAATGGGATCCACATGCACCAGGGGCTGCTCAGACTCTATGGTTTCTATTGGTTACACAGAAATCAACAGGTCTACTGGTGCCATGGTCTCCATGTGCTCCACTGACATCCACTAATTCCAGGGTGGCCATGGCTCCACAGGCCCCATGAGTCTGAAGAAGCTCCACACCGTCCATGGGGCCCACAGTCTCCACAGATTCCACTGGTCTGCACAAGCTCCACAGGCTCGATGGGCCTGAACAGGCTACACATGCTTCATGGGCTCCACAAACTTTATGTGCTCCACAGGCTCTACAGCTGTCCATGGGCTCCACAGGCAACACAGGCTCCAATGCATCCACAAAATCCATGGGCTCCATGAGCTCCATGGTCTGCACAGAGTCCACAGGCTTTGATTGGCTCCACAGGCATCACAGACTCCACAGACTCCACATTTTCCAAGGTCCTGCACAGGCCCCACAGTCTCCATGGCCTCAACCACCCTTTTTGAACTCAACAAATTGCATAGTCTCCACAATCCCCCTGGGCCTGCACAAGTTCCACAGGCTCCCTGGGTTCCAAATGCTACACACACTACACTGGCTGGCACAGGGTCCACAGGCCTACACAGTTGCCAGGGTTTTCATGGGCCCCACAGGGCTCCACATGCCCCACAGTCTCCAGAGTCCCCACAGGCTCCATGAACTCCACAGTTTACACAGGTTCCAAGGACTATTCCCTAATGCTCATTGAATCAGTTGGACCTTCAGTTTAGAGAACCAATAGAGAGACTTGTTCATTGGCTGCTTTGCATGAGTTTTTATTTAAAAACAACTTCAAGACAGTGGTTTCACATAACTCTATGTGAAAACAGGAGCAAATTCAAGTTTGAAATATAAGTAAGATACTTGTTTGTTTGGCTGTTGTAACCATTGGGGAATTTGATGTAATTATGAATTCCAAAAATATAGTTGGATCATGGTTGTAAACTGATCTGTTAATCTGGGCATGATTAAGTTATGATGAGGGCATTGACTGGACCACATCAGTAGGGCATTGAGCCCCACCTCTTGATGGGCGGGGGAATCAAATATAAAAGGCAATGCAAAGGACAGTTGAAGCAGTCTTTTGAGAAGCAGTTTTGATGTTGGAAACAAGGTCCCAGGAGAAGAGAAGCAAGCCTTTCACCTGATTATCTACAGCTGACCTTGTGGAGGAATCAGGAGTTAAGCCTGGAGAGAAATGCAGCCCAGCAAGAGAGGAACCCCAGAAGCCTGAACCCTGGCAAATGCCGGCAGCTGTCTTGTTCTAACAAGTGGCAATGGACTGTAGTGAGAAAAGAAACTTAACACTTTATGGCCTGGTATCTGTGGACTTCTACCCCAAATAAATACCCTGTATAAAGACCAACCCGTTTTTGGTATTTCCCATTAGCACCCCTTTGGATGACTAACACAGCTGCTATGCACTTGCTTTCATGCACAATCGATGTCAAAACACTGCTTTTACTTAATGCTATTTCAATGCAGTGGTTTCTTCAGGTTTGAGAACTAATAGGATATGCATTTCATTGGCAGCTATGCACTTGCTTGGAGTTACAATCACCATCAAAACCTGTTTTTTAATCTAAAGGTCTGTGAATCCAGTATCTTCTTCACATTTAAGAAAGATCCTTATTTCCTTGCCTGCTATTCCCTTGTCTTCACTTACAACCCATGTCAAAACAGGACTTTTACCTAACACTATACTAATGCAGTAGTTTCTTCACTTTTGAAATCTCAGTAAGACTGGTATTTCATTTGCTGCTATGCATGTGTTTTCCCTTGCAATCACCTTCAAACAATGGTTTTACTTAACACTCTGTGAATACAGGAGGTACTTCATCTTTGAAAAGTAAGTAAGATACTTCTTTCCTTGGCTGCTATGCACTTGTTTTCACTCAGAATGTCAAAACCCTGCATTTACCTAATGCTCTGCCAATACAGAGGCCTTCATTTTTTTAAGTAAATAAATTACTTCTTAACTTCGATGCTATGCACTGGTTGTCACTTACAACCAATGTCAAAACATTGCTTTTTCTATGTGAATGCTGCAGTTCCTTCCTTTTTGAAATCTATGTAAGAATCTCATTTCTTTGGCTGCTATGCACGTGTTTTCATTTACGCTCAGCTTCAAAGCACTGTTTTTCTCTAATGCTCAGTGAATGCACTCGCTTATTCACTTTAGAGAACCTATATAGAAACTTGTTTCATTGGCTGCTTTGCACGTGTTTTCTCTTACAATGAACTTCAAGACACTGGTGTCACCTATCTCTCTGTGAATGCAGGAGGTATTTTACGTTTGTAAGGTAGGTAAGATATTTCTTTTTTGGCTTCTATGCACTTACTTTCACTCACAGTCAATGTCAAATCCTGCTTTTACCTAATGTTATGTCAATGCAGTGGTTTCTTCAGTTTTCAAAATTAAACAGGATACTCATTTCATTGGCAGCTATGCACTTGCTTGGAGTTACAATGATCTTCAAAATCCTGGTTTTAACATAAAGGTTTGTGAATCCATGTGGTTTTCATGTTTGTAAAATAAGAAAGATACTTATTTCTTTGGCTTCTATAACCTTATTTTCACTTACAAGCAATGTCAAAACACCGATTTTACCTAACGATATGCCAATGCAGTAGTTCCTTCACTTTAGAAATCTAAGTAAGATTTGTGTTTTATTTCCTGCTATGCATGTGCTTCCACTTACAATCACCTTCAAAACACTGGTTTTACCTATTACTCTGTGAATAGTTTAGGTACTTCAACTTTGAAATTTAAGTAAGTTCCTGGTTACCCTGGCTGTTGTGCACTAACTGTCACTCACAATGTCAAAAGCCTGCATTTACCTGATACTATGCCAATGGAGTGGTTTCTTCAGTTTTCAAAACTAAGCAGTATACTCACTTACTTGGCAGCTTTGCCATTGTTTGGAGTTACAGCTCTATGGGTCTGCAGAGTCATCACAGGCTTCCACAGGCATTTCATACTCCATGGGCTCCATGTGCCTGCACAGGCTCCACAGCCTCCACAGTCTCCAGAAACTCCTTTAACATGCAAAGCCCGAAAGGCTCCTTGGCTCAAAATGGGCTCCACAGGCTCCACAGTCCTCCCCAAAACCCTCAACCTCTTCAGCCTCCACAGACTCCACAGTCTCCATGGGCCTACATAACCTCCATGTGCTCCATGGACTCCACATTCCTCCATGGGCTCAACAGAATATGCCCACACAATGAGCCTGCATTGTCTGCATGGCTTCCATTAGATACAGAGGCTCTGCAGTCTCCACAGTCTCCATGGGTTCCATGGGCTCCATAACCTCTTGTGACTCCATTGGCTCCAAATGTTCCACAGGCCAGCACAGGTGCCATGGGCTCTAGGGGGTTATAGGCCTAAACAGGATCCACAGGCCTCCATGTGCTCCACAGGCACCCCAGTACTGCACAGACACCATGGAATCCACAGTGTACCCTGCCCTGCACAGGCTCGACAGACCTCCATGTATTTCACAGCCTCCATGGGTTCCATCAGCTACCTGGGTTCCACCTGCCTCTACATTATCATAGACTTCACAGTCTCCCTCTCCTTCACGGACCTGCACAGGCTCCACAGGCCTCCTTGGGCTCCATAGTCATCACGGGCTCTTCATTCTCAGTGGCCTCCAGAAGCTACACCTGCTCCATGGACTCCATGGGCTTCACAGGTTCACAGGTTCCACTGGCCTGTACAGCATGCATGACCTCACTGGGCTCCATGAGCTCCATGTGTTCCACAGTCTTCTAGACTCCATGGGTTCCACCACTACTTTGGCTCCGCAGTCTCCACAGACTCTACTGGCTCCATGGGCTCCACAGGTGTCCATTGGCTACATGGTCTCCCCAGTCTGCACCTTCTCTATAGTGTCCTTGGGCGACATACTTCAAAATGCTCCATGGATCCACAGGCCTGTAAAGGATCCACAAGCTACCTGGGCCTGCACAGAAAGCTACTTGGGCTTTCTAAACTCCATGGACTTGACAGATTTCATGGTCTCCATGGCCTCAATCACCTCCACAGGCCTGCACAGGCTCCACATGCCTCTATAGTCTCCATGGGCTCCATGTGCTCCACAGTTCTCCATAGGCTCCATGGGTTACACAAGTTCCACAGGCTCCATGGACCTCCACAAGGTCCAAAGTCTCCACAGTCTCCACTCGCCTATAAAACTCCTCTGTTTCCATGAAATTTATGTTCTCCACAGGCGGCACATGCTACACAATTGTCAATGAACTCTATGTGCCTCTATAAGCTAAACATGCCTCCAGTGGCTGAACACACTCCAAAAACTCCATGGGCTCCAAATGATCCACAGGCTACACGGGTATGTACAGTCTCCACAGGCTCCAAGGGCTCCACAGGTTCCATGGGCTCCACATGCTCCACAGCTTCGATGGTCATGCATTGGCTCCACAAGCTCCACTGACTCCACATGCTCTACAAGCTCCACAGGCTACACATGCTCCTCAGGTTTCATTGGCCTGTACAGGCTGCGTGGACTCCAAGGGCTTCAAAGGCTCCACAGGCTCCATGGGTTCCTTGGCTCTTTGAGCTCCAGTGGCTCAACAGGCTCCACATATTCGGTAGGCCTGCACAGTTGCCTTTGGCTCCATGGGGTCTATAGGACTCTACAGGCTCCATGGTCTCCTCAGGCTACACGGGCTCAACAGGCTCCATGGGTATACACAGGCTCCACAGGTTCCACTGACACCAGAAGTTCTATAGGCTCTATGACTCCACAGGATCCATGGGCCTGCACAGGCTGCATGGTCTACAAGGACTTCAAAGTCTCAACACACTCCATGGGCTTTCAGAGGCTCCACAGGCCTCCAGGGGCAATGCATGCACCATTGGCTCCATGAACTCCAAGGCCTCCATGGCGTCCCTATTGCTTCACATTCTCCAGAGCCTCCCCAGTCTCCACAGTCTCCATGAGCCTCCAGAGACCTCACAGGCTCCAAGGCCCAAATTGCGGTCCACAGACTCCATAGGCCTCCACAAGATCCTCTGGTTCTTCAGACTCTACAGCCTCCAGAGACGTCATGGGCTTGCATAACCTCCATGGGCTCCTCGAAATCCAAATTCCTATATGGCCTCAACAGGCTCTGCAAGCACCATGATCCTGCACAGTGTCCATGTCCTCCATGAGATATACACACTCTGCAGTCTCCACGGGCTTCATGGATTCCATGGGCTCTATGAGCTCACTTGGCTCCACAGGCTCCACATGATTCACTGGCTTGAGAGTTGCCATAGGCTGCATGTGGTCTATAGGGTTTTACAGACTCCACAGTTCTCCATGGGCTCCACAAGCTCCCCAGGCCTGCAGAAGTACCATGGGCACCACCTTGTCCTCAAGCCTGCAAGGCTCCCTAGACCTGAAAGAGTTTCACAGCCTCAAAGGGCTCCATTTGTTTCCTGAGTTCCATAGACCTGTATATTCTCACAGAGTTCACAGTCTCCCTGTCCTTCACGGGACTGCACAGGCCCCACAGGCCTCCTTGGGCTTCACAGTCTCCATGGGCTTCTCGGTCTCCATGGTTTCCACAAACTCCACCAGCTCCAAGTACTCCATGGTCTTCACAGGTTGCACAGATTCCACTGGCCTACTCAGCATCCATGAGCTCCATGGGCTCCAGGGACTCCACAGGCTCCATTGGCTCTACACTCCTTTACAACTCCATGGGTTCACCCAGCTCCATCATCTCCACAGAATCCACAGGATCTAAGGTCTGTGCAGGCTCCACAAGCTCGCTGGGCCTGCACAGGCTTCAAGGGCTCCACAGGCTTTTTGAACTCCATGGTCTTAACAGACTTCATGGTTTCCATGACCTAAATGACCTCCACAGGACTGCACAGGCTCCACAGACTTTTGCAGTCTCCATGGGCCCCACAGTCTCCACTGGTCTACATAGTCTCCATGGATTACACAGGCTCCACAGTCTTCATGGGCCTCCACAGGCTCCAAAGGCCCCTCAGGCTCTACTGGCCTACACAGCCTCCAGAGTCACCATGGAATCTATGGTCTCCACAGACAGCACATGCTCCACAGGTATCAGTGGTCTCTAAGGGCCTGCATAGGCTTCAAAGGCCTCCATGGCCTGCATGGATTCCACAGGCTCCATGGACTCCATGTGCTCAACAGGATGCATGCATATGCACAGTTTCCACAGGCTCCATGGACTGCACAGGCTCCATGGATCCCACGTGCTCCACAGGCTCCATGGGTATGCACAGGCTCTACAGACTCCACGGACTCCACAGGCTCCATGGGTTCCATTGGCTTCATGAGCTCCAGTGGCTCCACAGGCTCCACAGCTTCCTCAGGCCAGCACACTTGCCATAGGCTTCATGGGGTCTATAGTACTTTACAGGCTCCACATGCCTCCATGGGTTTCACAATCTAGATGGTTCCATCAGCTTCATGGGTTCCACAGGCCTCTATACTCTCACAGATTTCATAGTATCCCTGTCCATCACGGGACTGCACAGGATCCACAGGCCTCCTTGGACTCCATAGTCTCAATGGGCTCCTCAGTCTCCATGGCTTCCAGAAACTCCACAAGCTCCACGGACTCCTGGCTTTAACAGTTTAAACAGGCTCCACTAGCCTACAGAGCCTCCACAATCATCATGGAATCTATGGTCTTCACATGCAGCACATGCTTCACAAGTGTCAATGGCCTCTAGGGGCCTGCATAGGCTCCACAGGCCTCCACGGGCTGCAGGAATACATAGGCTCCATCAGCTCCACATGCTCCACAGGATTCATGGGTATACACAGACTCCACAGGCTCCATGGGCTTATACAAGCTGCATGGTGTCTTAGTTCTTCAAAGACTCAAGAGGCTGCATGTACGTGCACAGGCTCCACAGGACTCCAGGAGTAATGAATGCTCCATAGGCTCCATGACCTCCAAGACTCCATGTCATCCATGTGGCTTCACTGTATCCAGAGGCTCCCCAGTCCCCACAGGCTCCATGAGCCTACTGGGCTCCACAGACTCCACAGACCTCCACATGATCTTCAGCTTTTTAAACCCTGCAGCCTCCACAGGCTTCATGGGCATACAAGACCTCCATGGGCTCCATTGGATCCACATTCCTCCAAGGCCTCCACAGCCTCTGCCAGCATGATGAGCATACACAGGCTCGATGGCCTCCATGAGATATGCAGACTTTGCAGGCTTCACAGGCTCCATGGGTTCCATAGGTTTCATGAGCTCCAGTGCCTCCACAGGCTCCACATATTCTGCCGGCCTGCACATTTGCCATAGGCTCTGAGGTGTCTATAGGCCTTTACAGGCTCCACAGACCTCCATGGGCTCCACAGACTCTGCAGGCCTGCAGAGCTACCATGGATTCCACAGGGTCCTCAAGCCTGCACAGGCTCCACGGGCCTCCCTGGGATTTACAGCTTCCTTGGTTTTCATCAGCTCCATGGTTTCCACAGGCCTCTATTCTCACAGATTTCACAGTCTCCCTGTTCTTCACGTGACTGCACAGGCTCCACAGGCCTCCTTGGGCTCCATAGTCTACATTGGCATCTTGGTCTCCATTGCTTCCACAAACTCCACCAACTCCTCTGTCTTGGTATCCATGACTTCACAGGTTGCACAGGATCCACTAGCCTACACGGCACCCACGAGCTCCATGGGGTCCATGGGCTCTACAGTCCTTTATGACTCCATGGGCTCCACCAGCTCCATCAGCTCCATAGAATCCACAGGCTCTAATGCCTCAATGGGTGCCACAGTCTCCACAGGCTCAACAGGCTCCATTGGGTCCAAAGGAGTCAATGGGCTACATGTCCTTAACAGGCTTCACATTCTCTTTAGTGTTCTTGGAGTCCATACCTCAACAAGATCCATGGGCCCCATGGGCTGGATGAGCTCCACAGGATCCACAGTACTGTACAGGCTCCACAAGCTCCCTGGGTCTGCACAGGGTTCAAGGGCCCCACAGGCTTTGTGAACTCCATGTCCTTGACAATCTTCATGGGCTCCATGGCCTCAACCACCTCCACAGGTCTGCACAGGCTCCACAGGCCTCTGTAGTCTCCATGGGCTTCACGGGCTCCACAGGTCTGCATAGGCTCAAAGGGTTACACACATTCCACAGGATTCACGGGCTTCCACAGACTCCATAGGGCCCATAGGCTCCACTGGCCTCCACAGCCTCCACAGCCTCCATGGAATCTATGGTCTCCAGAGGCAGCACATGCTGCACAGGTGTACATGGCATCTAGGGGCCTTCACATGCTACACATTCCTCCATGTGCTGCACAGACTCCACAGGCTTCTTGGGCTCCATATTCTCCTCAGGCTCCATGGGTATACACATGCTCTACAGTCTCCACAGACTCCACAGCTACTATGGCCTGTACAGGCTGCACATACTCCACAGGCTCCATAGTTATGTACAGTCTACACAGGCTCAACGGACTCCATAGACTCCATGGGCTTCATGTAATCCACAAGCTCATTGGGTGTACACAGGCTCCACAGGCTCCATAGGAACCACATATTACGCAGGCCTGCACATTGCCATAGGCTCCATAAGTTCTATAGGCCTCTACAGCCTCCACAACCTCCATGGCTCCATAGGTAACACATGCTCCACAGTCTCCATGGATATACACTGGCTCACAGTCTCCACTGACTCCACAGTTTCTATAGTCTCCACAAGATTCACATGCTCCACAGGTTCCATGGGCTTGCAAAGGCAGCATGGTCTCAAGGGTTTCAAAATATGCACATGCTCCATGGGCGTGGACAGACTCCACAGACCTCCAGGAGCAAAGCATGTTCCATGGGCTCCATGACCTCCAATACATCCATGGCATCCATGAGGCTTCAACATCTCCAGAGGCTCCACTTTCTCCAGAGTATTCATGAGCCTGCACATGCCTCAGAGACTCTGTGGCCCAAAATGGGCACCACAGACTCCACAGGAGTCCACATGAACCTCAGCTTCTTCAGACTCTGCAGCCTCCAGAGGCTTCATGGGCCTACATAACGTCCATGAGCTCCATGGGGTCCAGATACCTCTATGACCTCATCAGGCTCTGCCATCACCATGAGCCTGCATAGGCTCCATGACTCCCATGAGATATACAGGCTCTGCAGTCTCCACAGTCTCCATGGGTTCCATGGGCTCCTTGAGCTCCACTGGCTCCAGAGAAACCACATGTTCCACAGTCCTGCAGAGGTGCCATAGGTTCCATGGGATCTATAGGATTTTGCTGATTCCACAGGCCTCCATGGGCTCCACAGTCTCCCCAGACCTAGAGTTACCATGGGCTCAACAGAGTTCTCGAGCCTGCAGAAACTCCACAGTACTAAAAAGTTACACAGCCTCAATGGGCTCCATCAGCTCCATGGGTTCCACAGGCCTCTATATTCTCACAGAATTCACAGTCTCCCTGTCATTCACATGACTGCATAGACTCCACAGGCTTCCTTGGGCTCCCTATTCTCCTTGGGCTCCTCAGTCTCCATAGCTTCCAAAACCTCCACCAGCTCCACGGACTCCACGGACTTCACAGGATGCACAAATTACACTGGCCTACACAGCATCCATGAGCTCCATGGGCTCCATGGGCTCTACAGTCTTTTACCACTCCATGGGTTTCACCAGTTCCATTATCTCCACTGAATCCACTGGCTCTAAGGCCTCTACAGGCTCCACAGGCCTCAAAGGGCCACAGTCTCCACAGGCCAAACAGACTCAATGGGATACACAGTTGTCAATAGGCTACAAACACTTAAAAAGCCCTACATGCTCTATAGTGTCATTGGGCTCCATACCTCAACAGCCTCCATGGGCCCCATGGGCTTGTCAAGCTCCTCAGGATCCACAGGGCTGTACAGGCTTCAAAAACTCTCTTGGCCTTCACAAATATCAAGGGCTACACAGGCTTTGTGATCTCTATGGTCTTGACAGATTTCATTGGCTCCAAGTCCTCAACCACCTCCACAGGCCTTCACAGGCTCCACAGACCCCATGGTTATGCACAGGCTCCACAGACTACACAGGCTCCATGGGCTCCACATATTCCACAGGCTCAATGGATATGCACAAGCTCCACAGTCTTCACCGGTACATGGGCCTGAAAAGTTCCACAGGCCTCCATGCATTCCAAAGTCTACACAGGCTCCATAAGCACCACAGTGTCCATGCACCTACAGAGACTCCACAGGCTTCCACATTCTCCACTAGCTTCCCAGGCTCTACAAGCTCCATGGACACCACTCTTTACAAAGTTTCCCATAGCTCCACAGGCTTCACAGGCTCCAGGCTCCACAGGCTCCATGGGCTTTAGGGGCTCTGTGGCATTCATAGCCTGAACAAGCTCCACCAGTTCCACAAGCCCCACAGGCGTTCTTGGGCTCCAAGTGTTCCACAGGCTTCCACAGGTTCCACAGGCTCCAAAGACTCCAAGGGCATGCACCAGCTGCACAGGTGTCCATGGGCTTCATAAGATCCACAGCTCCACAAGCCTCCATGGGATCCATGGGATCCACACGTCCCATGGTCTTCTGAGGCTCCATGGGTTCCATTGGCTCCACAGAATTCAACTGGTTCACAGACCTCATGGGCTCCACTTGTACCACTATATCCACAACATCCACAGGCATCATGGCTCCATAGGCTCCTTGGGTCTGAACAATCTCCATAACCTCCATGGACTCATAGTCACCACAGATTCCACTGGCCTGCACAGGATCCACAGGTCTCCATTGGCTCCACAGGCATTATTGTCTCAAAAGGCTGCATAGTTTCCAAGGTCCTGTACAGCCACAACAGTTTTCATATACTCAACCGGCCTTCTTGGGCTCCACAAGTTCCAAAGCCTCCACCATCTCCCCAGGCCTGCACAAGAGCCATTGTTTCCACGTGTTCTACAGGACTGCACAAACTCCACAGGCTCCCCAAACTCCAGAAGTTCCATGAGCCTCACAGGCCCCACAGGCTCCGTGGCACAAAATGGGCTCCATAGACTCCACAGGCCTCCACATGATCCTCAGCCTCCTCAACCTCCACAGCCTCCTCAGGCTCCATGGGCCTACAAAACCTCCATGGTCTCCACGGGCTCCATATACCTCCATGGGCTCAACAGACACTGCCAGAACTATGAGCCTGCACAGACTCCATGGCCTCCATGAGATATACAGGCTCTGAAGTCTCCACAGTCTCCATGAGCTCCTGTGGCTCCACAGGCTCCACATGTTCCACAGGCCTGCACAGGTGCCATGGGCTCCGTGGGTTCTATAGGTCTGCACAGGCTCCACAGGCCTCCATAGGCTCCACAGACTCCCCAGGCCTATGGAGGCACCAAGGGCTCCGCAGGCCTCCACTGATTTCACAGCTTCTATGGACCCCATCATCTCCACTGGTTCCACAGTGCTGTATATTCTCAGAAACTTCACAGTCTCCTGCCCTTCATTAGCCTGATTTGGCTCCACAGGCCTCCTTGGACTCCATAGTCTACAAGGGCTCCTCAGTCTCCATGGCCTCCATAAGCTCCACCAGCTCCATGAACTCCATGTGTTTCACAGGTTGCACAAGTTCCACTGGCCTGCACAGCATCCACGATCTCCATGAGCTCCATTGAATCAACAGCCTCCATGGGCTCTACAGACCTCTATGACTGTGGCTACACCACCTCAATTTTGTCCACAGCCTCCACAGGTTCATGGGCCTGTACAAGCTCCACAGTTCTCAATGGGCTCCACAGTATCCACAGGCTCTACAGGAAACATGGGCTCCACACGTGTCCATTGGCTACAGGTACTCCACAGGCTCCACATACTCAGTAGTTTCCATTGGTTCAAACCTCAACAGGATCCATGGCCCCATGGGTTCAACGAATTCCGTAGGATCCACAGGCCTGCACAAGCTCAAAGGGTTCCATGGACTTCACAGGCTCAATGGGCTCCACAGCTTCTCAGGACTCCATGGAATAACTGATCTCCATTGGCTTCATGGCCTCCATGAGCTCTACGTGCTCCACAGGCACCATGGGTATTCACAGGCTCCACTGATTCCACAGGCTCCACAGGCTCCACAGGCTCCACTGGTTACATGTGGCTGCACAAGCTCCACAGGCTCCCTGGGATCAAAATGCTCCACATGCTTCATTGGCCTGCACAGGATCCACAGGCCTTCACAGCTGCGACAGGCTCCATGGGCTTGACAAGCCTCCACATGCTCTAAAACCTCAATAGGCTCCAGCAACTCAATGGAAATACAAACCTCCATTTAGGCTTCATCAGCACCATGGGCCTGCACAGGTTGTAAAGTCTCCAAGGGCTTCATGCCTTAAGAGGCTCCATGGGTCCCAGGGGCTCCATGAGCTCCACTGGCTACACAGGCCTCAACTGGCTTCAGAGGCTCCATGGGCTCCACAGCAACACAGCACTGAGCTTCATGGTATGCATGGGCTCCACAGGATCCATGGGTATGCACAGGCTGCACATTCTGCACTGACTCCATGGGCACCACAGGCTCCACAGGCTCCACAGGCTCCACAGTCTCCACAGGTTACCTGGGCCTGCACAGTCTCAACAGGACTCCAAACATTCCAAAGTTTCCACAGGATCCATAAGCTCCCCAGGCTCCATGTACCTGCAGAGACTCCACAGGATTTCACAGGCTCCCAAAACTCCACAGACTCCACAAGATCCATGAGCTCCACAGTTTACAGCGTTTCCAAGGGCTTTTTCTAATGCTCACTGAAAGCAATTGGATCTTCAGTTTAGAGAACCAGTAAAGAGACTTGTTTCATTGGCTGATTTGCACGTCTTCTCACTTACAATCATCTCCAAAACACTGATTTCACATAACTCTGTGAATGCAGGAGTTACTTAAAGTTTGAAAGGTAAGTAAGATACTTCTTTTTTGACTGCAATGCACTTGCTTTCACTCACAATCAATGTCAAAACACTGGTTTTACGTAATGCTATGCCAATGCATTGGTTTATTCAGGTTTCAAAACTAAGCAGAATACTCATTTCATTGGCAGCTATGCACTTGTTTGGAATTACAATGAACTCCAAAATCTTCGTTTAAACCTAAAGTTCTATGAATCCTGGAAGTTCTTCACATTTTTACAGTATGAAAGATAATTGTTTCCTTGTCTGCTATGTCCTTGTTTTCACTTCAACAAAGGTCAAACACTGCTTTTTCTATGTGAATGCTGCAGTTTCTTCTCTTTTGAAATCTATGCAAGATTCTAGTTTCTTTTGCTGTTGTGCATGTGTTTTCACTTACACTCAACTTCAAAGCACTGCTTTTCACTATGACTCGGTGAATGCTGTCAATTCTTCTGTTTAGAGAACCAATAAATAAACTTCTTTCATAGGCTCCTTTGCATGTGTCTCACTTACAATGAACTTCAAGACACTGGTTCACCCAACTCTCTGTGAAAGCAGGAGGTACTTCATCTTTGAAAGGTAAGTAAGATATTTATTTCCCTTGCTGCTATGCACTTGCTTTAACTCAAAATGGCAGAACCCTGCTTTTCCCTAGTGTTATGCCAATGCAGAGATTCTTCACTTTTGTAAAGTAAATAAGACACATCTTTCCTTGGATCTTGTGCCCTTCTTTTCACTTACAGTCATGTCAAAGCACTGCTTTTCCTATGCCAATCCTGAATTTCTTCACTCTTGTCATCTAAGTAAGATTCTAGTATCTTTTGCTGCTATGTACATGTTTCCACTTATAATCAACTTCAAAGCCCTGCTTCTTCATAATGCTTGGTGAATGTAGTCAGTTTTTTCAGTTTACAGAGGCAATAAGGAAACTTGTTTCATTGGCTGCTTTGCATGTGTTTTCACTTACATTCAACTTCAAGACACTGGTTTCACCTAACACTCTGTGAATGCAGGGGGTATGTCAAGTTTGAAAGGTAAGAAAGATACTTGTTTGTTTGGCTGCTATACACTTGCTTTCATTCACAATCAATGTCAAAACACTGCTTTGATCTAATGCTATGCCAATGCAGTGGTTTCTTCAATTTTCAAAACAAGGGAGGATACTCATTCCATTAACATCTATGCACTTCTTGGCATTATAAACCTGGTTGTAACCTTCAGGTCTGTGAAACCAGAAGGTTCTTCACGTTTGTAAAGTAAGAAAGATACTTGTTTCCTTGGATGCTATGCCCTTATCTTCACTTACAACCAATGTCAAAACAACACTTTTACCTAACGCTATGCCAATGCAGCAGTTTCTTCACTTTTACATCCTCTGTAAGATTTTTATTTCATTTGCTGCTATTCATGTGTTTTCCCTTACAATCACCTTCATAACACTGGTTTTACATAACTCTCTGTGAATACGGGAGGTACTTCATCTTTGAAAGGTAAGTAAGATATTTGTTTCCATGGCTGCTAGGCACTTGCTTTCATTCACAATGTCAAAACCCTGCTTTCACCTAATGCTCTGCAATTGCAGATGTATTCATTTTGGTAATGCAAATAAGATACTTCTTTCCTGCATTGCTATGCACTTCTTTTCACTTACAACAAATCTCAAAACACTACCTGTAATATACCAATGCTGGTGTTTCTTCAAGTTTGAAATCTCAGTACAATTCTAGTTTTTCTGCTACAATGCACATGTTTTCACTTACAGTCAATTTCAAAACACTGCTTTTCAGAGTACTCAGGGAATACAGTCAGTTCTTCAGTTTAGAAAACCAATAAAGAAAACTTGTGTCATTCTCTGATTTGCAAGTGTTTATACTTACAATCAACTTCAAGACTCTGGTTTCACTCACAGGTTTAACTTAACACGCTTTGAATTCAGGAGGAAATTCACCTTTTAAAGTTAAGTAAGATAATTGTTTCTTTGGTTGCTGTGCACTCGCTTTCAGTCAGTATGCCAACACTCTGGTTTTTCCTAATGCTAAGCCAAAGCACTACTTTATTTACTTCACGAATCTGAAAAAGATTTGAGTTTCATTTGGTGCTTTGTGTTTGCCTTTACAATGATCTTCAAAACACTACTTTCACCAAACATGCTGTGAATGCAGGAAGTAGTTTAATTTTGAAAGGGTAATAAGATAAATGTTTTTATCCCTGCTATGCTCTTACTTTACTCACAATATAAAAACCCGGATTTTACAAATTTCTATGCCAATGCAGTAGTTTCTTCAATTTTGATATCAATGTAAGATTAGTGTTTTCTTTTTCTTTTTTTTTTTTTTTTTTTTGCTGCTATACCTGTGTTTACACTTAAAATCATCTTCTAAACACAGGTTTAAACCTAACACGCTGTGAATTTAGGAGGAAATTAACCTTTGAAAATTAAGTAAAATACTTGTTTCTTTAGCTGCTGTGCACTCGATTTCAGTCAGTATGGCAACACTCTGGTTTTTCCTAATGCTATGCCAAAACACTAGTTTCTTTACATCACAAATCTGAAAAAGATTTGCGTTTCATTTGATGCTTTGCATATATTTTAATTCACAATGATCTTCAAAACACTGCTTTCACCAAACAGGCTGTGAATGCAGGAGGTAGTTCAATTTTGAAAGGTTAATAAGATACTTGCTGTTTCCATGCTATGCTCTTGCTTTCACTCACAATGTAAAAACCCGGATTTTATAAAATTCTATGCTAATGCAGTAATTTCTTCCATTTTCAAATCAATGTAAGATTAGTTTTTTTTTTTTTTTTCTGCTATGCCTGTGCTTATACTTAAAATAATCTTCTAAACACAGGTTTAACCTAACATGCTGTGAATTCAGGAGGAAATTCAACTTTGAAAGTTAAGTAAGATACTTGTTGTTTTAGCTGCTGTGCACTCATTTTCAATCAGTATGCCAACACTCTGATTTCTCCTAATTCTATGCCAAAGCACTAGTTTCCTTACTTCACAAATCTGAAAAAGATTTGCGTTTCCTTTGGTGCTTTGCATATGTTTTCACGTACAATGATCTTGAAAACACTGCTTTCACCACACACGATGTGAATGCAGGAGGTCCTTCAAATTTGAAATGTTAGTAGGATATTTGTTTGCCTGCTATGCTCTTCCTTTCACTAATAATGAAAAAACCCGGATTTTATGAAATTCAATGCAACCCCTGTACTTTCTTCACTTTTCAAATGTAAGATTAGTGTTTTTTGGGAGGACTATGACTGTGTATTCATTTAAAATCAACTTCTATACACTGGTTTATCCTAACATGCTGTGAATTCAGGAGAAAATTCACCTTTGAAAGTTAAGTAACATACTTGTTTGTTTGGCTTCTATGCAATCACTTTCACTCAGTATGCCAACACTCTGTTTATTCCTAATGCTACCTCAAACCACTAGTTTCTTTACTGCACTAATGAGAAAAAGATTTGTGTTTCATTTGCAGCATTGCATGTGTTTTCATGTACAATGATCTTCAAAACACTGCTTTCACCAAACACGCTGTGAATGCAGGATGTAGTTCAATTTTGAAAGGTTAATAAGATACTTGTTTGTTTCCCTGCTATGCTCTTGCTTTCACTCACAATGTAAAAACCCAGATTTTACAAAATTCTATGCCAATTGCAGTAATTTCTTCAATTTTCAAATCAGTGTAAGATTAGTGTTGTTTTTTTTTCTTTTTTTTTTTTTTTTGCTGCTATGCCTGTGTTTACACTTAAAATCATCATCTAAACACAGGTTTAACCTAACATGCTGTGAATTCAGGAGGAAATTCACCTTTGAAAGCTAAGTAAGTTACTTGATTGTTTGGCAGCTATGCATTCACTTTCACTCAATATGCCAACATTCTGCTTTTTCCTAATGTTACCCCAAAGCACTAGTTTCTTTACCCCAAAATGTGAAAAAGATCTGTGTATCATTTGGTGATTTGCATGTGTTTTCATTTAAAATGACCTTAAAACCACTGCTTTAAGGAAACACACTGTGAATGCAGGAGGTACTTCAACTTTGGAACATTAGTAAGAAAATTTATGGTTTGGATGCTATGCTCTTACTTTCACTCACAATGTAGAAGCCGGGATTGTATGAATTTCCATACCACTGCAGTAGTTTTTTCTCTTGTTTGTTTGGCTTCTATGCAATCAATTTCATTCAATATGCAAACGTTCTGTTTTTTCCCTTATGCTACGCCAATGCAGTAGTATCTTCACTTAACAAATCTGAAAAAGATTTTTAGTTTCATTTGTGGCTTTGCCCATGTTTTCATTTACAATGATCTTCAAACCACTGCTTTCATCAAACACGCTGTGAATGCAGCAGGTAGTTCAAATTTGAAAGGTTAATAAGATAGTTGTTTGCCTGCTATGCACTTGCTTTCACTCACAATGTAAAAACCCTGACTTTATGAAATTCTATGCCAATGTAGTAGTTTCTTCACTTTTCAAATCAATGTAAGATTAGTGTTTTTTTGCTGCTATGGCTGTGTTTACCCTTAAAATTATCTTCTAAAGACAGGTTAAACCGAACACGCTGGGAATTCAGGAGGAAATTCACCTTTGAAAGTTAAGTAAGATACGTGTTTTTTTTGGCTGCTGCGCACTCCCTTTCAGACAGTATGCAAACACTCTTTTTCCTAATTCTAAGCCAATGCACTAGTTTCTTTACTTCAAAAATTTGAAAATGATTTGTATTTCATTTGGTGCTTTGCATATGTTTTCCTTTACAATGTTCTTCAAAACACTTTTTTCACCAAACACGCTGTGAATGCAGGGGGTACTTCAACTTTGCCATGTTAGTAGGATATTTGTTAGTTTGTCTGCTATGCTCTTGCTTTCACTCACAATGAAATAACCCAGATTTTACAAAACTCTATGCCAATGTAGTAATTTCTTCACTTTTCAAATGTAAGATTAGTGATTTTTAAGGGGGCTATGCCTGAGTATTCACTTAAAATCTTATTCTATACCCTGGTTTAACCTAACATGCTGAGAATTCAGGAGTAAATACACATTTGAAAGTTAAGTAACATACTTGTTTGTTGGCTGCTATGCAATCAATTTCACTCAGTATGCCAACATTCTGATTTTTCCTAATGTTTCCTCATAGCACTAGAATATTTACTACGCAAATGTGAAAAAATCTGTGTTTCATTTGTGGTTTGCATGTGTTTTCATTTACAAGGACCTTCAAACTAATGCTTTCAGCAAACACACTCTGAATGCAGGAGGTACTTCAAGTTCGGAACCTTAGTAAGAAACTTGATTGTTTGGCTGCTATACTCTTACTTTACTCACAATGTAAAATCCCGGATTTTACAAAATTCTATGCCAACACAGTAGATTCTTCACCGTGCAAACCTAAGTAAGTTTAGTGTTTTCTTCGGTGGCATGCATGTGTTTTCACTTAAAAACATCTTTTAAATACTGTATTAACCTAACATGCTCTGAATTCAGGAGGTGCTTCAACATTGAAATCTTAGTAAGAAGCTTGTTTGTTTGGCGGCTATGCACTCACTTTCACTCAGTATGCCAACACTCTGCTTTTTCTAATGCTATCTCAAACCACTAGTTCCTTTACTTCAGTAATGAGAAAAATATTTGTGTTTTATTTGGTGCTTTGCATGTGTTTTGATTTACAATGATTTTCAAAACACTGATTTCACCAAAGACGCTGTGAATGCAGGAGGTACTTCAACTTTGACATGTTAGTAGGATATGTATTCGTTTGTCTGCTATGCTCTTGCTTTCACTCACAATGAAATAACCCATAATTAACAAATCTCTATGCCAATGCAGTAATTTCTTCACTTTTCAAATGTAAGATTAGTGTTTTTTGAGGGGGCTATGCCTGAGTATTCACTTAAAATCATATTCTTTACCCTGGTTTAACCTAACACGCTGAGAATTCAGAAGTAAATACCTTTGAAAGTTAAGTAACATACTTGTTTGTTTGGCTGCTATGCAATCAATGTCACTCAGTATGCCAACATTCTGATTTTTCCTAATGTTTCCCCATAGCACTAGTATCTTCAATCCACAAACATGAAAAAAAATCTGTGTTTCATTTGTGCTTTGCATGTGTTTTCATTTACAAGGACCTTCAAACCAATGCTTTCAGCAAACACACTCTGAATGCAGGAGGTACTTCAAGTTTGGAACATTAGTAAGAAACTTGATTGTTTGGCTGCTATGCTCTCACTTTACTCACAATGTAAAATCCCGGATTTTACAAAATTCTATGCCAACACAGTAGTTTCTTCACCCTTCAAACCTAAGTAAGTTTAGTGTTTTCTTCGGTGGCATGCATGTGTTTTCACTTAAAAGCATCTTTAAAACACTGCATTAACCTAACCTGCTCTGAATTCAGGTCGTGCTTCAACATTGAAACCTTAGAAAGAAACCTGTTTGTTTGGCGGCTATGCACTCACCTTCACTCAGTATGCCAACACTCTGCTTTTTCCTAGTGCCATGACAAAGCACTAGTTTCTTTACTTCAAAAAACTGAAATAGATTTCTCTTTCATTTGGTTCTTTGCATGTGTTTTCATTTACAATGATCTTCAAAACACTGCTTTCATCAAACACTCTGAATGCAGAAGTACTTCAAATTTGGAACATTAATGAGAATATTGATTGTTTGGCTGCTATGCTCTTACTTTTCTCACAATGTGGAAACCCAGATTTTATGAATTTCTATGCCACTGCATTAGAGATTTCACCCTTCATATCTAAGTAAGTTTAGTGTTTTCTTTGGTGGCATGCCTGTGTTTTCACTTAAATACATCTTAAAAACACTGCGTTAACCTAACACGCTGTGAATTCAGGATGTGCTTAAACTTTCAAATGTTAGTAAGATACTTGTTTGTTTGGCTGCTATGCACTCTCTTTCACTCACTATGCCAAAACTCTGCTTTTTCTAATGCTACCTCAAACCACTGGTTTCTTTACGTCACTAATGTGAAAAAGATTTGTGTTTCATTTGGTGCTTTGTATGTGTTTTCATTTACAATGATCTTCAAAACACTGCTCTCACCAAAGACGCTGTGATTGTAGGAGGTACTTAAAATTTGAAAGTTTAGTAAGATACTTGTTTGGTTGCCTGCTATGATCTTGCTTTCACTCACAAGATAAAAACCCGGATTTTATGAATTTCTGTGCCAATGCAGTATTTCCTTCTCTTTTGAAATGTAAGATTAGTGTTTTTTGTGGGGGCTATGCCTGTGTTTTCACTTAAAATCATCTTCTGTACACTGGTTTAACCGAACATGCTGTGAATTCAGGAGGAAATTCACCTTTGAAAGTTAAGTAACATACATGTATGTTTGCCTTCTATGCAATTGCTTTCACTCAGTATGCCAACAGTCTGTTTACTCCTAATGCTACCTCAAACCACTAGTTTCTTTACTTCACTAATGGGAAAACTTTTGTGTTCCATTTGGTTCATTGCATGTGCTTTCATTTACAATGATCTTCAAAACACTGCTTTCACCAAACACGATGTGAATGCATGAGGTACTTCAACTTTGAAACGTTGGTAAGATAATTGTTTGTTTGGCTGCTATGATTTTGCTTCCACTGACCATGAAAAACCCCAGATTTTATGAAAATATATGGCGATGCATTAGTTTCTTCACCTTTCAAATCTATGTAAGAGTACTGTATATTTTTGCGGCTTGGCCTGTGTTTTCACTTAAGAATCATATTCTATACCCTGGTTTAACCTAAAACGCTGTGAATTCATGAGGAAATTCAGCTCTGAAATTTAAGAAAGATGCTTCGTATTTTTGTTGCTATGCACTCGCTTTCATTCAGTATGCCAACACTCTGTTTTTCCTAGTACAATGCCAAAGAACTAGTTTCTTTACTTCACGAAACTGAAATAGATTTGTGTTTCATTTGGTTATTTGCAAGTGTTTTCATTTACAATGAACTTCAAAACACTGTTTTCACCAAACAATCTGTGAATGCAGGAGGTATTTCAATTTTTAAAGGTTAATAAGATACTTGTTTTTTTCCCTGCTATGCTCTTACTTTACTCACAATGTAAAAACCCGGATTTTACAAAATTCTATGCCAATGCAGTAGTTTCTTCAATTTTGAAATCAATGTAAGATTAGGGGTGTTTTGTTTTTGTATTTTTTTCTGCTAAACCATTGTTTACACTTAAAATCATCTTCAAAACACAGGTTTCACCTAACACGCTGTGAATTTAGGAGGAAATTCACGGTTGAATGTTAAGTAAAATACTTGTTTCTTTAGCTGCTGTGCACTCGTTTTCAGTCAGTATGCCAACACTCTGGTTTTTCCTAATGCTATGACAGAGCACTAGTTTCATTACTTCACAAATCTGAAAAAGATTTGTGTTTGATTTGGTGCTTTGAATATGTTTTCATTTACAATAATGTTCAAAACACTGCTTTCACCAAACAAGCTGTGAATACAGGAGGTACTTCAACTTTGAAATATTAGTAGAATATGTGTTTGTTAGTCTGCTATGATCTTGCTTTGACTCACTCTGAGAAACCCCGGATTTCACAAAATTCAATGTCAATTCAGCAGTTCCTCATTTTCCAAATGTAAGATTAGTGTTTTTTTGGGGGGCTATGGCTGTGTATTCTCTTAAAATCATCTTCTATACACTGGTTAAACATAATATGCTGCGAATTCAGGAGCAAATTCACCTTTGAAGTTAAGTAACATACTTGTTTGTTTGGCTACTATGCAATCACTTTAACTACATATGCAAAAATTCTGCATTTTCCTAATGTTTCCCCATAGCACTAGTTTCTTTACACAACAAATGTGAAGAAGATCTGTGTTTCAATTGATGCTTTGCATGTGTTTTCATTTACAATGCCTTCAAACCACTGCTTTTAGCAAACACACTGTGAATGCAGGAGGCACTTCAAGTTTGGTATGGTAGTAAGAATCTTGATTGTTTGGCTGCTATGCTCTTACTTTACTCAGGATGTAAAAATCCAGATTTTACCAATTTCTATGCCACCACAGTAGTTTTTTCACCCTTCAAATCTAAGGAAGTATAGTGTTTACTTTGGTGGCATGCCTGTGTTTTCACTTAAAAACATCTTCAAAACACTGCATTAACCTAACATCCTGTGACTGCAGGAGGTACTTCAATTGGAAAGTTTAGAAAGACACTTGCTTCTTTGGCTGATATTTTCTTCCTTTCGTTCACAATGTAAAAACCCGGTTTTTATGAAATAGTATGCCAACGCAGTTCTTTCTTCACTTTTGAAATTTAAGATTAGTGTTTTTTTTTTTTGGGGGGGGGCTATGCCTGTGTTTTCACTTAAAATCAACTTCTGTACACTGGTTTAATCTAACATACTGTGAATTCAGGAGGAAATTCACCTTTGAAAGTTAAGCAACATACTTGTTTCTTTGGCTTCTATGCAATCACTTTCACTCAGTATGCCAACAATCTGTTGACTTCTAAGACTACCTCAAATCACTAGTTTCTTTACTTCGCTAATGAGAAAAATAATTGTGTTCCATTTGTTGCATTGCCTGTGTTTTCATTTACAGTGATCTTCAAAACACTGTTTTCAACAAACACGCTGTGAATGCATGAGGTACTTCAACTTTGAAACATTGATCAGATAATTGTTTGTCTGGCTGCTATGTTCTTGCTTTCACTGACAATGTAAAAACCCGGATTTTATGAATTTCTATACCAATGCAGTAGTTTTTCCAATTTTCAAATCAATGTAAGTTTCGTGTATTTTTGCTGCTCTGCCTGTGTTTACATTTAAAATCATCTTCTAAACGCAGGTTTAACCTAACACGCTGTGAATTCAGGAGGATATTCACCTTTGAAAGTTAAGTAAGATACTTGTTTCTTTGTATAATGTGCACTCTCTTTCAGTCAGTAGGTCAACACTCTGGTTTTTCCTAATGCTATGCAAAAGCACTAGTTTCATTACTTGGCAAATCTGAAATAGATTTGTGTTTCATTTGGTGCTTTGCATGTATTTTCATTTACAATAATCTTCAAAACACTGATTTCACCAAACACGTTGTGATTACAGGTGGTACTTCAACTTTGAAACTTTAGTAAGCTACTTGTTTGTTTTGCTGCTATGTTCTTGCTTTCACTCCCAATATAAAAACCCGGATTTTGTGGAATTCTATTACAATGCAGTAGTTTCTTCACTTTTCAAATCTATGTAAGATTATTGAAATTTTTTGCGGGTTTGCCTTGTTTTCACTTAATAATCATCTTCTATATCCTGGTTTAACCAAACACGCTGTGAATCCAGGAGGAAATTCAGCTCTGAAATTTAAGAAATATGCTACTTTTTTTCGCTGTTATGCACTCGCTTTCATTCAGTATGCCAACACTCTGCTTTTTCTTAGTGCCATGCCAAAACACTAGTTTCTTTACTGCACAAAACTGAAATAGATTTGTGTTTCATTTGGTTATTTGCATGTGTTTTCATTTACAATAATGTTCAAAACACTGCTTTCACCAAACACTCTGTGAATACAGGAGGTACTTCAACTTTGAAATGTTAGTAGGATATTTGTTTTTTTGGTTTGCTATGATCTTGCTTTCACTCACTAGGAGAAACCCCAGATTTCACGAAATTCAATGCCAACCCAGCAGTTTCCTCATTTTTCAAATGTAAGATTAGTGTTTTTTGGGGGGGGGCTATGACTGTATATTCACTTAAAATCATCTTATGTACACTGGTTTAACATAACACCCTGCGAAATCGGGACCAAATTCACCTTTGAAAGTTAAGTAACATTCTTGTTTTTGGGCTACTATGCAATCACTTTAACTACGTATGCCAAAATTCTGCATTTTCCTAATGTTTCCCCATAGTACTAGTTTCTTTAATCAACAAATGTGAAAAAGATCTGTGTTTCATTTGATGCTTTGCATGTGTTTTCATTTACAATGCCTTCAAACCACTGCTTTCAGCAAACACACTATGAATGCAGGAGGTACTTCAAGTTTGGTACGGTAGTAAGAATCTTGATTGTTTGGCTGCTATGCTCTTACTTTACTCAGGATGTAAAAACCCAGATTTTATGAATTTCTATGCCACTACAGTAGTTTTTTCACCCTTCAAATCTAAGGAAGTTTAGTGTTTACCTTGGTGGCATGCCTGTGTTTTCACTTAAAAACATCTTCAAAACACTGCGTTAACCGAACACGCTGTGAATTCAGGAGGTGCTTCATCTTTGAAACGTTCATAAGATACTTGTTTCTTGGCTGCCATGCACTCACTTTCACTCAGTATGCCAAAATTGTGCTTTTTCTAATCCTACCTCAAACCACTAGTTTCTTTACTTTACGAATGTTAAAAATATTTGTGTTCATTTGGTGCTTTGCATGTGTTTTCATTTACAATGATCTTCAAAACACTGCTTTCACCAAACACACTGTGATTGCCATTGGTTCTTCAACTTTGAAACGTTAGTAAGCTACTTGTTTGTTTTGCTGCTATGTTCTTGCTTTCACCCACAATGTACAAACAAAAATTTTATGAAAATCTATGCAAATGCAGTAGTTTCTTCACTTTTCAAATCTATGTAAGAGTAGTGTATATTTTTGCGGGTTTGCCTGTGTTTTCACTTAAGAATCATCTTCTATTACCCGGTTTAACCTAACACTCTGTGAATCCAGGAGGAAATTCAGCTCTTAAATTTAAGAAAGATGTTCCTTTTTTTTGCTGCTATGCACTCGCTTTCATTCAATATGCCAACACTCTGCTTTTTCCTAGTGTCATGCCAAAGCACTGGTTTCTTTACTTCACAAAACTGAAATAGATTCGTGTTTTATTTGGTTATTTGCATGTGTTTTCATTTACAATGATCTTCAAAACACTGTTTTCACCAAACATGCTGAAAATTATGGAGGTATTTCAATTTTGAAAGGTTAATTAGATACTTGTTTGTTTCCCTGCTATGCTCTTGCTTTCACTAACAATGTGAAAACCCGGAATTTACCAAATTCTTTGCCAATGCAGTAATTTCTTCACTTTTCAAATGTAAGATTAGTGTTTTTTGGGGGGTCTATACCTGTGTATTCACTTAAAATCATCTTCTATACTGTGGTTTAACCTCACACGTGAATTCAGGAGTAAATTCACCTTTGACAGTTAAATAACATACTTGTTTGGCTGCTATGCAATCACTTTCATTCAGTATGCCTACATTCTGATTTTTCCTAATGTTTTCCCATAGCACTAGTTTCTTTACTCCACAAATATGAAAAAAGATCTGTGTTTCATTTGGTGCTTTGCATGTGTTTTCATTTACAAGGACCTTCAAAAAAATGCTTTCAGTATATACACTCTGAATGCAGGAAGTACTTCAAGTTTGGAAAGTTAGTAAGATTATTGATTGTTTGGCTGCTATGCTCTTACTTTTCTCACAATGTAAAACCCAGATTTTATGAATTTCTATGCCCCCGCAGTAATTTTTTCACCCTTAAAATATAAGTAAGTTTAGTGATTTCTTTGGTGGCATGCCTGTGTTTTCACTTAAAAAACCTCTTCAAAACACTGCGTTAACCTAAAACACTGTGAATTCAGGGGGTGCTTCAACTTTGAAACGTTCGTAAGATACTTGTTTCTTTGGCTGCCATACACTCACTTTCAATCAGTATGCCAACACTCTGGTTTTTCTAATGAGAAATAGATTTGTGTTTCATTTGGTGCTTTGCATGAAACAAGTTCAATTACAGTGGTCTTCAAAACACTGCTATAACCAAAGACGCTGTGATTGCAGGAGGTACTTCAACTTTGAAATGTTAGTAAGCTACTTGTTTGTTTGGCTGCTATGATCTTGCTTTCACTCACAATGTAAAAACCCGGATTTTATGGAATTCTATGACAACGCAGTAGTTTCTTCACTTTTCAAATCTATGTAAGAATAGTGTATATTTTTGCGGCTTTGCCTGTGTTTTCACTTAAGAATCATCTTCTATACCCTGGTTTAACCTATCATGTTCTGAATCCAGGAGGAATTTCAGCTGTGAAATTTAAGAAAGATGCTTCTTTTTTTTGCTGCTCTGCACTCGCTTTCAATCAGCATGCCAACACTCTGCTTTTTCCTAGTGCCATGCCAAAGCACTAGTTCCTTTACTTCACAAAATTGAAATAGATTTGTGTTTCATTTGGTTATTTGCATGTGTTTTCATTTACAATGATCTTCAAAACACTGCTTTCACGAAACATGCTGTGAATGCTGTAGGTAGTTCAATTTTGAAAAGTTAATAATATACTTGTTTGTTTCCCTGCTATGCTCTTTCTTTCACTCACAATGTAAAAACACTGATTTTACAAAATTCTATGCCAATGCATTAATTTCTTCACTTTTCAAATGTAAGATTAGTGGTTTTTTGGGTGGGCAATGCCTGTGTGTTCACTCAAAATCATCATCTATACACTGGTTTAACCTAACACGCTGTGAATTCAGGAGTAAATTCACCTTTGAAAGTTAAGTAACATGTTCCTTTGGCTGCTATGCAATCCCTTTCCCTCAGTATGACAATATTCTGCTTTTTCATAATGTTTCCCCAAAGAAATATTTTCTTACCTCCACAAATGTGAAAAAGATCTGTGTTTCATTTGGTGCTTTGCATGTGTTTTCATTTACAATGACCTTCAAACCACTGCTTTCAGCAAACGCACTGTGAATGCAGGAGGTACTTCAACTTTGGAATGTTAGTAAGAATATTGATTGTTTGGCTGCTATGCTCTTACTTTACTCACAATGTAAAAACCCAGATTTTATGAAGTTCTATGTCACCAAAGTAGTTCCTTCACCCTTCAAATCTAAGTAAGTTTAGTGTTTTCTTTGGTGGCATGCCTGTGTTTTCACTTAAAAACATCTTCAAAACACTGCGTTAACCTAACACGCTCTGAATTCAGGAGGTGCTTCAACTTTGACACGTTATTAAGGTACTTGTTTTTTGGCTGCTATGCACTCGCTTTCAATTAGTATGCCAACACTCTGATTTTTCCTAATGCCATGCCAAAGCACTAGTTTCTTTACTTCACAAATCTGAAACACATTTGTCTTTCATTTGGTTATTTGCATGCGTTTTCATTTACAATGACCTTCAAACCATTGCTTTCAGCAAACACACTGTGAATGCAGGAGGTACTTCAACTATGGAACGTTAGTAAGAATCTTGATCGTTTGGCTTCTATGCTCGTACTTTACTCACAGTGTAAAAACCCAGATTTTATGAATTTCTATGCACCACAGTAGTTTTTCACCCTTCAAATCTAAGTAGTTTAGTGTTTTCTTTGGTGACATGCCTGTGTTTTCACTTAAAACATCTTCAAAACACTGTGTTAACCTAAAATGCTCTGAATTCAGAGGTTCTTCAACTTTGAAATGTTAGTAAGATACTTGTTGGCTGCTATGCACTCACTTTCACTCAGTATGCCAACACCCTGCTTTTTCTAATGCTCTCTCAAACCACTAGTTTCTTTACTTCAGTAATGAGAAAAATATTTGTGTTTCATTTGTTGCTTTGCATGTGTTTTGATTTACAGTGATCTTCAAAACACTGCTTTCCCCAAAGATGCTGTAATTGCAGGATGTACTTCAACTTTGAAAGATTAGTAAGCTAATTGTTTGTTTGGCTGCTATGATCTTGTTTTCTCTCTCAATGTAAAATCCTGTATTTTACGAAATTCTATGCCAACGCAGTACTTTCTTCACTTTTCAAATCTATGTAAGAGTAGTGTATATTTTTGCTGCTTTGTCTGTGTTTTCACTTAAAATCATGTTCTATACACTAGTTTAACTTAACACGCTGTGAATCCAGGAGAAAATTCAGCCCTGAAATTTAAGGAAGTTGCTTCTTTGTTTGGCTGCTATGCAATTGATTTCAATCAGAATGTCAGCACTCTGCTTTTTCCTAATGCCATGCCAAAGCACTAGTTTCGTTACTTCACAATTCTGAAATAGATTTGTGTTTCATTTGGTTATTTGCCTGTGTTTTCATTTACAATGATCTTCAAAACACTGCTTTCACCAAACACTCTGTGAATGCAGGGGGTAATTCAATTTTGAAATGTTAGTAGGACATTTGTTTGTTTTTCTATTATGCTCTTGCTTTCACTCACAATGAAAAAACCCGGATTTCACGAAACTCAATGCCCACCCAGTAGTTTCTTCACTTTTCAAATCTAAGATTAGTGTTTTTGGGGGGAGGGTTATGCCTGTGTATTCACTTAAAATCATCTTCTATACACTGGTTTAACCTAACATGCTGTGAATTCAGGAGGAAATTCACCTTTGAAAGTTAAGTAAGGTACTTGTTTCTTTGGATGCTGTTCACTCCATTTCAGTCAGTATACCAGCACTCTGGATTTTCCTAATGCTATGCCAAACCACTACTTTCATTACTTGACAAATCTGAAATAGATTTGTGTTTCATTTGGTGCTTTGCATGTGTTTTCATTTACAATGATCTTCAAAACACTGCTTTCACCAAACACGCTGTAATTGCAGGAGGTACTTCAAATTTGAAACATTAGTAAGCTACTTGTTTGTTTGGCTGCTGTGTTCTTGCTATCACTCACAATGTAAAAACACAAATTTTATGAAATTCTATGCCAACGCAGTAGTTTCTTCACTTTTCAAATCTATGTAAGAGTAGTGTATAGTTTGCGGCTTTGCCTGTGTTTTCACTTAAGAATCATCTTCTATACCCTGGTTTAACCTAACACTCTGTGAATCCAGGAGGAAATTCAGCTTTGAAATTTAAGAAAGATGCTTCTTTTTTTTTGCTGCTATGCACTCGCTTTCATTCAGTATGCCAGCACTCTGCATTTTCCTAGTGCCATGCCAAAGCACTAGTTTCTTTACTTCACAAAACTGAAATAGATTTGTGTTTCATTTGGTTATTTGCATGTGTTTTCATTTACAATGAACTTCAAACCACTGCTTTCAGAAAACACACTGTGAATGCATGAGGAACTTCAACTTTGGAAAGTTAGTAAGAAACTTGATTGTTTGGATGCTATGCTCTTACTTTCCTCACAATGTAAAAACCCAGATTTTACGAATTTCTATGCAACCTCAGTAGTATTTTCACCATTCACATCTAAGTTAGTTTAGTATTTTCTTTGATTGCCTGCCTGTGTTTTGAATGTGAAGTAAGATGCTTGTTTGTCTGTTATACACTTGCTTCCACCCAATATGTCAAAACTCTTATTTTACTATACAAATATTACGGTGTCTTCAAATATGGAAATCTATGTAAGTTTCTTCCTTTTGCTGCTATCCACGTGTTTTCACACACAATCAACTTTAATACACTGCTTTACCCTAATGCATGGTAAATGCAACCAATTCTTCAGTTTAGGAAAGCCATAAAATAATTGGTTTCATTGGCTGCTTTGCACCCTTTTTCAATTAAACTCATATTCAAGGCACTGTTTTCTCCTAACTCTCTGTGACGGCATCAGGTACGGCCAGTTTGAAAGGTAAGTAAGATACTTGTTTTTTCGCTGCTTTGCACTGGCTTTCACTCACAGTGTAAATACCCCAATTTTATAAAATTCTTTGCCAATGCAGTAGTTTCTTCACTTTTCTAAGTAAGATTAGTGGGTTTTTTTTTTTTATTTTGTTTTGTTTTGTTTTTTTTGCTTCTATGCCTGAGATTTCACTTAAAATCTCCCAAATACTGGTTTTATCTAACGTGCTGTGAATTCAGGAGAAATTTCACCTTTCAAAGTTAAGTAAGATGCTGGTTTGGCTGTTATACACTTGCTTCCACCCATAGGTGTAAACCCTGCTTTCCTACGTTAATGCTGCAGTTTCTTCAATTCAGAAATCTAGATAAGTTTCTTCCTTTTGTGCTATGCACGTGTTGGCATTAAAATCATCTTCAAGCACTGGTTTTTCCTATGTCTCTGTGAAAGCAGATGGAATTTCCATTTTGAAAATTAAGTAAGATACTTGTTTATTTGGCTGCTATGCACTCGATTTGACTCACTTTCTGTGGGAACAGAATGCTTTTTCCTAGTGCTCTGCCAATGCAGTAGTTTCTTTACTTTACAACTTTGAAAAGGATTTGTGTTTTAATTGCTGCTTTGCATGTGTTTTCATTTACACTGATCTTCAAAGCATTGGTTTTACCAAACATACTGTGAAAGCAGGAGGTACTTTAACTTTGAAATGTTAGTAAGATAGTTATTTGTTTGGCTGCTATGCACAGGCTTTCACTCACAATGTAAAAACCCGGATTTTATGAAATTCTTTGCCAATGCAGTAGTTTCTTCACTTTTCTATGTAAGATTACTGGGTATTTTTGCTGCTATGCCTAATATTTCACTTAAAATCTCCCAAACACTGGTTTTATCTAACGTGCTGTGAATTCTGGAGAAAATTCACCATTGAAAGTTAAGTAAGATGCTTCTTTGGTTGTTATTCACTTGCTTTCACCCAATAGGTCAAAACCCAGCGTTTTCTATGCCAATGCTACAGTTTCTTCAATTTGAAAATCTAGGTAAGTTTCTTCCTTTTGTGCTATGCATGTATTTGCATTAAAATCTTCTTCAAGCCCTGGATTTTCCTATGTCTCTGTGAAAGCAGGAGGAACTTCCAGTTTGAAATGTAAGTAAAATACATGTTTATTTGGCTGCTATGCACTCGATTTCACTCACTTTTTGTGCCAACAGAATGCTTTTTCCTAGTGTTCTGCCAATGCAGTGGTTTCTTTCTTTACAAATTTGAAAAGGATTTGTGTTTTATTTGCTGCTTTGCATGTGTTTTCATTTACAATCATGTTCAAAGCATTGGTTTTACCAAACATGCTGTGAAAGCAGGAGGTACTTCAGCTTTGAAACGTTAGTAAGATACTCATTTGTGTGGCTGCTATGGCACTTGCTTTCACCCACATTGTAAAAACCCAGATTTTATGAATTCTAAGTCAATGCAGGAGTTTATTGACTTTTCTCTCTAAGTAAGATTAGTGTTTTGTTTGATGCTATGCCTGTGTTTATACTTAAAATCATATTAAAACAAGGGTTTTACCTAACACGTTGTGAAGGCAGGAGGAAATTCACGTTTGAATGTGAAATAAGATTCTTGTTTGTTTGCCTATTATACACTTGCTTCGACCCAATAGGTCAAACCCTGATTTTACATATTTTGTGGGGTGCCACAAAAGCAGTGCTTAGAGGGAAATTTATAACATTGAATGCATTCATTAGAAAAGAGAATAGATCCAATAGCAAACATCTAAGCATCCAATTTGGGAAGCACAACAATCTCTCCTTTTTATTTGTTCTATCATTCATGGCTCTTCTTGCTTCAAATGAGCATCATATCCAGTTTGGTGACTTCATAACTAGGAAATGGGGAAGTGATACAGCACTTGATTCATGATGGAGACAAAACAACACCCCTTAAATCAATCCTGGCTCCTTCAGGCTTCTGAAAGATAAGAAAGTTGCAGCTTCCTAAGATGCACGAGTAATGTGGACAGAGAACAAAGGCCAAAATGATCTCTCAGGAAATCCTGAATATTTTGTTTTGGACTATTTCTTTTCAATTTTTTCCTTCTATTTATTTGGATGAGATGTATTATTTAATATTGTTTAAAGTTTACCACAGAAAGTATAACACTCTTGCTTGCCTTTCCTTATCTGCACTTATTATTTGTTATTGACTTGCCAAATAATATATTTTAAAGCATTTTATAACCTGTATTAGTCAGACAAATGGGCGCCGATGCACATTACAAGAAATCTCTTCATCTTCATAAAGGGTATTTATTTTGGGCAGCAGCTTACAGTTACCAGGACATAAAGCATTAATTTCTTCCTTCATGAAAACTGTTACCCCGTGTTGGAACAAGAGAGCTGCCGACATTTGCTAGGGTTCAACATTCTTGGCTTCATCTCTTTCCAGGGCTGTGTTTCTCTCTGGGCTCAGCTCCTCTGGTTCCTCCAAAAGGTCAGTTGTGGACTCTGAGGCTCTCTAAGCTTTGCTTCTCTCCACAAGGCCAGCTGTGAACTGTCAGGTGAATGGCTTGTCTCTTTTCCCTGGGTCCTGCTGTCCTTGCTCAACAAAACTCCAACATAAAAACTACTCCAACTCTGTCCTTTGCCATATCTTTTTATGTTTGAGACCCCACACACTAAGGGGCGGGGCTCAATGCCCTATGGACTGTGGCCTTTATCATAAGTTAATCATGCCCAGATTAACAGGCCTGTTTAGTAGCATAATCCAATATCTCTTTTTGCATTTCATAATGATATCCAACTGCTATCTCTCCATTTACCCATCTTATTCTACATTTTATTTTATGGTTTATTTTAACACTTTATTGATATCCTAGACCATGGATATCATTATTACTTTATCCATTCAATAGTAGTTTAGATATATGATTTTAATAAGAGAAAATGTTCTTCCATCCATCCTGAATCTTGAACCTTTGAGATTATTTTCTTTCTGCCTGAAGAATATTCTATTAGATTTCTTTTAGAGTGATTTGCTGCTAGCAAACTTTATTAGTTTTTACTCATTTGTATAATTATTTATTTCAGTTCTTCCTGAAGGTTTGAAATGAATTAAATCTCAGGCCATCGATGATCTCCACTGCATTTGAGAGCACCCTTAGGGTTGAATTTCTCCATTCCATTATAAATGTAATCAATTCTTTGGAGAAGAAATTAGGGGCTTTCAGTTTTACCACCTGATTCCTGTCCCCCCACACCCCAGGCAAAAATCTGTGTTCTCTGGATCTGGGGATTGGAATAATGGCACAAGTCTCTGAATTACACAACTGATTTTGGAGCAAGATTTGGTGCAGAAAGCACAGTATATTGAATTCTTGGGACCATTCTAGGGACCAGTGCAATGGTCGTCAGGACCCCATTTTGATCAATAATGGCCATACCCAAAGTACAGCCACGGATTCATGTGTTCCCATTTCTCCCAGACTTAGGAGGCCCCTACTTATCCCTGTGCCCTGGTTTAATGCCTTAGTTTGAGTCCTGAGGGGGCCCCTGAAAAGTATGTTCTTACTAACCCATTGCAGTGTCTGTAAACCTTTTGTATGTAGGATATTTTGGTTAGATTCAGATAAGGGACCTTTTAATTAGGTCACATTTTGTTAGATTGCTTTAGTTTACTTAAGGGACTCTGATTAGATTTCAGGCAACATGATGGACCCCAATCATTGTGCTGAAGTCCTACATACATGGACACAGAGAGAGTGCTGCCATGTTTACTCTGCCACGTGGGAGACGGCTCCAGGAACTCCTGACGCTGTGGAGAGTCACAGAAAGCCTGAGAGGCTGAGGGGGAGGCCACAGGTGGGAGTCATCGAGCAGCTTGAAGCTGAAGACATCTAGGTCAGAGGAGAAAGGAGGGCTGTAAGCAATTTTGTCAGATGGCCCACTGCGGAGTTCAGGGAGAAAGTGAGTTTAGAGGAGAAGGCAGAGAGAGACTGGCAGGCCCATCATTTTGCATTGGCCAGAGTCCAGGAGCAGCTGACCCATGTTAAGACAGCATTTTTGATGATGCCTAGATTTGGACATTTTCAAAGCCTCAGAACTGTAAGCTCTAACACTTAAATTCCAATAAAAGCCAACCTATTTCTGGTATTTTGCATTGGCAGTGCTTGGCAAACTCAAACAGCCAAGGACACAGGTTTGGAGAGCTGCCCTGTTCCCAAATGGCAGAGTGATGCTGCTGCCCCGTGAATTCACGTGTAAACTGTGGGCGTATCCAGACTAGGTGGGAATGAATACTGCTAAGATGGAGGGGGAAGTTCTCTTGGCCATCAGGTCCTGCAAGACAGGGAGTCAGGCAGGGCAGTCACATGTTTTGCAGCATAGTCTAAAGTCACTAATGGCCCAGTATGGTGTACCTGCCTCAGGAAGAGTTTTGCCAGGTGGGCAGGTCAGATAAAAACATGGGACCTGTGGCCTGGTGTAGCAGAGGAGTCAGGGCACAGAGAGGAGACTTCCAGCTAGTTCTCCTTTTGCCCTTCCTCATCCCTTGGCCTCCAGCATAGACACTCTGAGGTGGCTGCTCTTACTGTACCCTTCCTGGGCCTCAGGCACAGACTCAGTTCTCCTGCTTCCAGTTCTACATTCAACTTCTCCAATCTTGCTGCAGCCAAAGAAAGAGCAATGCCAAAATGAAACGTGTTGTTGTCAGGAAGGAAATGTCAAAATTCACATTACAGCATTGGATACAGAAATAACATCACCAGAATGAGCAACATTAGGCCAGTGACCCTAATAAATAGTATGGGAATCCCAGAAAATCCTGGGACCTAGGGTTGACAAGAATAGAAGTGAGGTTGTGAGAGACTGCAATGTTTACAGAAAACCTCAGAGAGTGCAGATGCCAGATATTTCACAGACTAATTAAATATTAAATTTGCAACACATTTTTAACAGTGTTGTAAATGATGCAGACCTCTTCATTCCCAGGAGAGAATGGAGAGGTTGGATGGGAAGAAGCTTAAGAACCACTGAAGAAGCTGGAATGTGACACGTGTTCACTGCAGTCCTCCCAAGCCAGAGAGGGAATGTCCAGTTTGGGAGCCAAACTATCAAAGCCCCAATGAAAACCATCATCAAAGGTTCTGGATGCACAAAGGAGGACAGGGATAAAGCCCTGCTCAGCACTTACAGCCTCAGTTAGTGATGTGCATCACTCTCGCCTGTCTTAACTTTGGAGTAAGCAGCAGGAAGTCAGTCTTCTCCTGTGGTGCCAACAGACCTCTAACCGAACACGTGTAGAGGGCAGTGTGGACTTCACCTCGTCCGTGAGATTTGATTTGCTACTGAAGGCTTTCCTACCATCCTTACAGACACAGGGTTTCTCTCCAGTTTGTCTTCTCTGGTGTATTAGTCAGCCAAAGGGGTGCTGATGTGAAATACCAAAAATGGATTAGTCTTTATAAAGGGTATTTATTTGCAGTAGAAGTCCACAGATACCAAGCCATAAAGCATTAAGTTTCTTCTCACCAAAGTTATTGCCACGTGTTAGAGCAGGACAGCTGCTGACCTTTGCCAGGGTTCAGGCTTCTGGTGTTCCTCTCTTACAGGGGCTGCATTTCTCTCTGGGCTTAGCTCTTCTGGGTCCTCCACAAGGTCAACTGTAGACTATCAGGCAAATGGCTCACTTCTCTTCTTCTGGACCTTTTCTCCAACATGGAAACTGCTTCTCAAAAAAAAAAAAAAAAACTGCTTCAACTGTCCTTTGCCATGGCTTTTATATTCGATTCCCCCACCCACAAAGGAGTGGGGCTCAATGCCCTACTGACGTTGTCCAGTCAGCACTCCAATCATGCCCAGATTAACAGATCAGTTTACAAGCATGATCCAATTATATTTATGGAAGTCATAATTACATCAAATTCACCAACGGTTACATCTGGTTTGTAATGAGACTTGATTTCTGAATGAAAGCTTTCCCAAATCCACCACATTCATAGGGTTTCTCTTCAGTATGTATTCTCAGATGGCTAATGAGATTTTCTTTGTGGTTGAAGACTTTTCCACATTCATTGCATATAGAGGGCTTTTCTCCAGAATGAATGCTCTGATGTTTAATGAATTATAGCTTTTGACTGCAGGGTTTTCTGCATTCTTTACATTCATTTTGTTTCTGTCCACTATGAGTGTTTTCATGTTCTCTGAGATATGATTTGTGCCTTACAAGCATACAGTTTCTTTGCAGTCAGAAATCTCTTTTATCTCAGATTTGACATTTGAATTTAAGCTTTCCCACATATATATAATTTCTCTTCAGTAAGAAGTTCTGATGAATAAAGAGGTTTTCTGTCAGATTGAAAAGTTTCTCACATGTATCACATTTCTATGCTTGTTCCCCTTTATGGCTTTTAAAATGAGGAGTAAAAAATTGACTGTAAAGAGCAGACTACATTCAGGACAGACCTATAATTTCTCTCTAGTGGGAATTTTCTCATATTCCATGAAGTTTTGTTTCAGATGAGAGCATTCACATATTCAATACAATACTAAATTTTGTACGAATATTTCATGCTCAATGAGATTTAATGTCTGGCTGAAGGATTTCCAATATTCCTTACATACACAGGGCTTTCTCCTGCATGTTTCTTTGATGGGACTCTAGTTTTCCCAAATTCATGAAATCCCAAATGGTTTCTCTTAAGGGTTAATTCTCAGGCATCTCATGAGGTTGAATTTACAAGAAAACTTCACTCTCATTAACTTCAAGGAGAGGACTACCATGTGGGGCATACTGGCAAAACTCATTGTCTTCATTCTTTTTCCTTTCATAGATTCTCTCATGCTTAGGTAAGCATGATGCAAATTCGTTCAAAGTGAAGTTACATTTATAGAAGTGTTATTTTGAGGAAACAATGATTGTGGTCAGAGAAATTGTTTTCCCAGCTTTCTTACATTCTTTGCCTTCATCTTATGCCTGGACTCTTGTGGAAGTGGATATAGCTTCTCTCTCAAGCCTTTTGTTGCATGGTTCTTTCTGCTTCTTAATGTCCAATGATTCTTCACAGTTTGTGGGGTGCAGAAAAAGCAGTGGTTAGAGGGAAATTTATACATTGAATGCATTCATTACAAAAGAGGAAAGATCCAATATCAGTCATCTAAGCATCCAATTTGGGAAGCGTAACAATATCTCCTTTTTATTTGTTCTATCATTCATGGCTCTTCTGGCTTCAAGTGAGAACCAAATCCAGTTTGGTGACTTCATAACTAGGAAATGGGGAAGTAATACAGCACTTGATTTGTGATGGGGACAAAACAACACCCCATAAATCAACCCCATAACCTTCAGGCTTCTGAAGGTTAAGAAAGGTGTAGCTTCCAAAGATGCACGAGTAAGATGGCCCCAGAATAAAGGCCTAAATGGCAACCCAGGAATTCCTGAATACTCTGTTTTGGACTGTCTATTTTTGTTCAATTTCTTTTTCTTCTATTTATTTGGATGAGATGCACTATTTAATATTCTTTAAAGTTTACTGGGGAAATTATAACACTTTTGCTTGCATTTGCTAATCTATACTTATTATTTATTATTGTCTTGCCAAATATTGTATTTTAAAATATTTTATATCCTGTATTAGTCAGCCAAAGGGGTGCTGATGCAAAATGCCAGAAATATGTGGGTCTTTATAAAGGTTCTTTATTTGTGGTAGGAACTTACAGTTACCAGGTCATAAAGCATAAATTTCTCCCTTCCCCAAAGTCTGTTACCCCAATTTGGAGCATGACAGCTGCTGACAATTGCCAGGGTTCAGGCTTCTTGGCTTCCTCTCTTCACAGGGCTGCATTTCTCTCTGGGTTTAGCTCTTATGTTTCCTCCACAAGGTCAGGTATAGACTATGCCTCTTTCCACAAATCCAGCTGTGAACTGTCAGGTGAGTGGATTGTCTCTTTTCCCCGGGGCCTTCTGTCCTTGCTCATCAGAACTCCAACATCAAAAACTACTCTAGCTCTCTCCTTTGCCATGTCTTTTTGTATTTGAGATCCCAGCCACCAAGGGACAGGACTCAATGCCCTACCGACTGTGGCCCAGTCAATGCCCTTATCATAATTTAATGATGCCCAGATTAACAGACAATTTTACAAGCATAATCCAATATCTATTTTTGAAATTCATAATGATATCCAACTACTACATATCCATTTACACATCTTATGCTATATATTATTTTATGGTGTATTTTAACACTTTATTGATATCCTAGGCCATGGATATCATTATTACTTTATGCATTCTGTTGTCATTTAGATATATGAATTTAATTAACAGATATTGTTCTTCCATCCATCCTGAATTTTGAATCTTCTGAAATTATTTTCTTTCTGCCTGAAGAATATCTTTTACATTTCTTTTAAAGTGAGTTGCTGTTAGCAAATTTTATTAGTTTTTACTCATCTGTAAAAGTATTTATTTCACTTATGCCTGAAGGATTGAGATGAATTAATCTCAGTCCCTCTATAATCTCCACTGCTTTTGACAGCAACCTTAGGATGGAATTTCTCCATTCTGTTGTAAATGTCATCAGTTATTTGGAGAAGAAATTTGGGGCTTTCGGTTTTACAGCCTGCTCCCTGCTCAACGCCCCTCCCCCAGGCAAAATCTGTGTGCTCTGGCACTGGGGATGGGAATAATGGCATACCTCTCTGTGTTATACACCTGATTTTGGAGCTAAGATTTGGTGGAGAAAGCACAGTATATTGATTTCTTCTTAGGGCCATTCTAGGGGCCAATGCAATGATGGTCAGCAACCCATTTTGCTCAATGATGGCCACACCCAAAGTACAACCACTATTTCCTCATTTCCCATTTCTCCCAGAATCTGGAGACCCCTCCTGAACCCTGTGCCCTGTGTTAATGTGTTAATTTGTGTCTTGTGTGGACCTCAGAATGTATGTTCTTACTCACCATTTGCTGTGTGTGTAAGCCTTTTGTATGTAGGACATTTTGGTTAGATTCAAATAAGGGACCTTTCAATTAGGTCTCTTTTTGTAAGATTGCTTTAGTTTAGGTAAGGCCTCTTATTAGATTCCAGGCACCAGGATGGACCACAATCATTTTGCTGAAGTCCTACATATATGCACAGAGAAAGAGTGCTGCCATGTTTACCCTGCCATGTGGGAGAGGGACCCAGGATTTCCTAGAGCTGTGGAGAGACACAGAAACCCTGAGAGGCTGAGGGAGATGCCAGAGGCTGGAGTCATGGAACAGCTTGAAGCTGAAGATATCTAGGCCAGAGGAGAAGGGACATGTGTGAGCAATTGTGTCTGATGACCCACAGCTGAGCTAAGGGAGAAAGTGAGTTTGGAGGAGAAGACTGAGAGAGACAGGCAGGCCCAATATTTTGTCTTGGCTAGAGTCCAGGAGCAGCAGACCTATTTTAAAACAGCATTTTTCATGATGCTTTGATTTGGACATTTTCACAGCCTCAGAACTGTAAGCTTTAACTAATAAATTCCAATAAAAGCCAATATATTTCTGGTATTTTGCTATGAGAATGCTTTGCAAACTCAAACAACTGGAGACACAGGGTTGGAGAGGTGCCCTGGTCCCAAATGTTAGTGTGATGCTGCTGCCCAGGCAATTCACCTGTAAACTGTGGGTATCTCCAGAGTAGGCAGGAATGAGTACTGGAAAGATGTTGGTGGAAGTTGCCTTGGACAGCAAGGCCTTTAAGACAGGGATTCAGGCAGTGGAGTCACATGGTTTGGGTACTTCTCTAAAGTACCAGAATCCCCAGTATGTTCTACCTGCCTCAGACAGGGGTTGGCCAGGTGAGCAGGGACTTATAAAGGCATGGATCCTGGTGTCTGGTGCAGCAGAAGAGTCAGGGCACAGAAAGGAGACTTCCTGCACCTGCTCTTTTTTCCCTTCCCTCCTTCCCTTGGCTCCAGCGTTGACCCTCTGAGGAGGCTGCACTTACTGTACCCTCCTGGGTCTCAGGCACAGACTCAGGTCTTCTGCTTCCAGTTCTACATTCATCTTCTCCAATCTTGGGGCAGCTAAAGAAAGTGCCATGCCAAGATTAAACGTGTTGGTGTCAGGAAGGAAATGTCAAAATTCACATTACAGCATTGGCTACAGCAATAACATCACCAGAATCAGCAACAGTATGGCAGTGAACCAAATGAATAGAATGGGAATTCCAGAAAGTCCTCGGACCTAGGGCAGACAATAATAGGAGTGAGGTTGTGTAATAGTGCTATGTTTGCAGAAAACCTCAGAAGGTGCAGATGCCAGATATTTCTCAGAATAATTAAATATAAAATTTTCAAATCATTTTGAACAGAGTTGAAAATGATGCAGACCTCTTCAAACCCAGAAGAGAATGGAGGGGTTCGATGGGTAGAAGCTGATGAACACCTGAAGAAGCTGGAATGTAACACGTGTTCACTGCAGTTCCCCCAAGCCAGAGAGGGAGTGTCTTGTTTGGGAACCAAACTCACAGATCCCCAATGAAAACCATCATCTTAGGTTCTTGATCCACACAGGAGAACAGGGAGAAAGCCCTGCTCAACACTCACAATCTCAGTTAGTGATGTGAGTCACCCTAGCGGATCCTCTCTGGGTAGTAAGAAGCAGGAAGTCCGTCTTCTACTTTGGTGCTAACAACCCTCTAAAAGGACACGTGTAGAGAGCAGTGTGGTCTTCACACCATCGCATCCATGCTGCTCGTGCTCCATGCTCACTCTTGCTCTGGGAGGCATCCACCTGTCCTTGCATCTGGGGAGAGGACTGAGGGGAATGAGCACTTTTCCATTATATGGGACTCTATTAACAAAGGGTGAGGGGAATTGACCCCAACCCAGTAATGTTACTGATGCAAATCAATATATTCAAACCAAACATTTTGAATGATTTCATTGTGTACAATTTTCATAATTTCATTTAAATTATAATAAATTATCCATGCAAAGACTATAAAATTTATTTATGTCTGTTAAGGCACAGAGTTAAATTCCTTCTTGAGCCTAAATGCCCATTCCTTCTTCCTCAGAATTATCTGCATTGGCAGATTATTTGGGGTACATATTTCTGTTTGTAAATACATGCATTCTCTAGTTTCATCCATCCCACACCTTATCACATATGAGAAAAATATTGGAGTACAGGTTAAGAATATAAATAAAATTTGTAACTTCTTTAAATATTTGAGATTAGAAGTATATCGTCTAATTATGAAAGGATCATTTCTGATTTAAAATTACAGGGAAAATTGGAGTTAAGTAGAAAGCAGGCGACTGTAGTCCAGTGGCTGTTAAACTTGAATCCGCAGCAGAACCAGGTGAAGAAACTGAAAAAAATATAAACGGTTGGGGTGCCTTATAAGAAAATGCTACAAAAATGGGAAGCATTATTTTTTAAATGGTAATTTTTTAAATGCTTACCCAAAAGGTAAAGGACTGAAGAACCAGTGAAAACAACCAGAATGATTTGAAATAAGTGGAAAGCCCATCTTTACATAAAGTAAGAGAAACCTTAAGTTCTGATGCATAAATTAGTGGTAAAAAATTGAACACAGATGAGTGTGGAAGAAGATGTTGGAGGAGCAGATCTCAGAACAAACTGTAAGTGCACTTTTCCAAGAGGAGAAAGACATCCTGAATTGCACAGTCACAGCCACTTCCTTAAAAGATTGGCAACAATTTGCACAGACTGGAGGTGGAGATTCTTTGGAGATTCACATTCATTACATTCACAGGGCTTCACTCCAGTATGAATGTTGTAATGTTTAAAGAGATACTGCCTCTGGCTGAAGGCTATTCCACATTCCTCACATATATAGGGTTTCCCTCCACTATGAATTTTTTCATGGTAAGTTAGATTTGATTTCCTACTGAAGACTTTCCTACATTCCTTACATATCTAGCGTTTCTATTCAGTTTGCCTTCTCTGGTGTGTAATGAGGCTTGATTTCTGAAAGAAAGCTTTCTCACATCCATCACATTCACAGGGTTTCTCTCCTGTATGTATTGTCAGATGATTAATGAGGTTTACCTTCTGGTTGAATGTTTTAACACATTCAATGCATATATAGGGTTTTTCTCCAGAATGAATGCTCTGATGGTTAATGAACTGTTGTTTTGGCTGAAGGCTTTTCTGCATTCTTTACATTCATTTAGTTTCTGTCCACTATGTGTATTTTCATGTTCTGTGAGATATGATTTGTCCTAAAGGCTTTTTCACATGCCTTACATGCATAGTGTTTCATTGCAGTAGGAAATCTCTTGTATCTGGATTTGACATTTGAATTAAAGCTTCCCCGCATATATATGATTTCTATTCAGTAAGAATTTTCTGATGAATAGAGAGGTTTTCTGTCTGGTTGAAAACTTTCCCCTGTGTATTACATTTCTATGCTTTTTCCCCATGTGGCTTTTAAAATGAGGTGAAAAAAAAATGACTGCAAGGAGCAGAATACATTCAGGACTCACTCATGGTTTCTCTTTAGTTTGAATTTTCTCATATTCCATGAAGTTTTGTTTCAGATGGAAGCATTCCCATGTTCATTACAATACAAACTAATGCATGAATATTTCATTTAATGAGATTTAATGCCTTGCTGTAGGATTTCCAATATTCTTTACATACACAGGGTTTAACTCCTGCATGTTTCTTTGATGTGACTCTAGCTTTCCAAATTCATTAAATCCCAAATGGTTTCTCTGAAGGATTAATTCTCAGTTATCTCATGAGGTTGAATTTCCAAGAAAACTTCACACTCATTACACTTAAAGCAGAGGACTACCATGTGGTGCAAACTGGTAAAACTCATTGCCTTCATTCATTTCTCCTTACATAGACTCCCTCATGCTTTATTAAGCATGATGCAAATTCCTTTAAAGTGAATTTACATTCTTGGAAGTTTTATTTTGAGGAAACAATGCTTGTGGTCACAGAAAAGATTTTCCCAACTTTCTTACATTCATTGCCTTCATCTTAAGTCTGTACTGTTGTGGAAGTGGATATAGCTTCACTCACAAGGTTCTTTCTGCTACTTAATGTCCTATGCTTCTTCATAGTTTGTGGGCTGCTGCAAAGGCAGTGCTAAGAGGGAAATTTATAACATTTAATGTATTCATTAGAAAAGAGGAAAGATCCAATATCAAGCATCTAAATATCCAATTTGGGAATTGCAACAATATCTCATTTTTTTTTCAATCATTCATGACTATTCTTGCTTCAAATGAGCATCACATACAGTTTGGTAACTTCATAACTAAGAAATGGGGAAGTGATACAGCACTTGATTAATGATGGAGACAAAACAACACCCCATAAATCAACCCTGGAATCTTCTGGTTTTGAAGGTTATGAAAGGTGCAGCTTCCAAAGATGCACAAGTAAGGTGGTCCCAGAACAAAGGCCAAAATGGCAACCCAGGAAATCCTGCACACTTTATTTTGGACTGACTATTTTTGTTCAATTTTTTCTTTCTATTTATTTGGATGAGATGTCCTATTTGATATTCTTTAAACTTTACCAGGGAAATTATGACACTTTTGCTTGCCTTCCCATATCTGCACTTATTATTTGTTATTGACTTGCCAAATAATGTATTTTAAAACATTTTATATCCTGTATTAGTCAACCAAAGGGGTGCCGAAGCAAAATACCAGAAATCTCTTGGTCTTTATAAAGAGTATTTATTTGGGGTATAAGCTTCAGTTACCAGGTCATAAAGCATAAGTTTCTTCCTTAACCAAACTCTATTACAGTCTTGGAGCAAGATAGCTGCCAACATTTACCAGGGTTCAGGTTTATTGGGTTCCTCTCTTCCCAGGGCTGCCTTTCTCCCTGGGCTCAGCTCTTCTGTTCATCCTCAAGATCAGCTGTATACTATGAGGCTCTCTAAGCTTTGCCTCTCTCCACAAGGCCAGCTCTGAACTGTCAGGTGAATGGCTTGTCTCTTTTCCCCAGGGCCTTCTGTCATTGCTCATCAGAACGCCAACATCAAAACTACTCCAATTCTGTCAATTGCCATGTCTTTTTATGTTTGAGACCCCACCCACCAATGGGCAGGACTCAAACCCCCTACCGACTGTGGCCCAGTCAATGCCCTTTTCATAACTTAATCATGCCCAGTTTAACAGACTAGTTTACAAGCATCATCCCATAAACATTTTTGGAATTCATAACAATATCAAACTGCTACATATCCAGTTATCCATCTTATGCTATATATTATTTAATGTGTATTTGACCACCTTATTGATGTCCTAGGCAACAGATATCATTATTACTTTATCGATTCAAAAGTCATTTAGGTATATGAATTTAATTAATATATATTGTTCTTCAATCAATCCTGAATCTTGAACCTTCTGAAAATAATTTTTCTGCCTGAAGAATATTCTTTTACATTTCTTTTAAAGTGAGTTGCTGCTAGCAAACTTTATTAGTTTTTACTCATATGTAAAAGTATTTATTTCACTTCTTCCTGAAGCATTGAGATGAATTATATCTCAGGCCCTCTATGACCTCCACTGCTTTTGAGAGCACACTTAGTGTTGAATTTCTCCATTCTGTTGTAAATGTAATCAGTTCTTTAGAGAAGAAATTTGGGGCTTTCTGTTTTACAGCCTGCTTCCTGCCCCCTCCCAGGCTAAATCTGTGCGCTGTGGCTCTGGGTATGGGAATGATGGCACACCTCTCTGAGTTACACAACTGATTTTGGAGCTAAGATATGGTTGAGTAAGCAAAGTATATTGAGTTCTTCTTGGGACCTTTTTAGGGACCAGTGCAATGGTGGTCAGCACCCCAATTTGCTCAATGATTGCCACACCCAAAGTACAGCCACTGCTTCTTGAGTTCCCATTTCTCCTGGACTTAGGAGACCCATCCTGATACTTGTGCCCTGAATTAATACCATCATTTGGGTTTCGTGTGGACCCCAGTGAAGTATGTTCTTACTAAACTATGGCTGTGTATTTAAGCCTTTTGTATGTAGGATATTTTGGTTAGATTCAGATAGGGGAACTTTCAATCAGGGCACATTTTGTTAGAATGCTTTAGTTTAGTTAAGGACCTCTGATTATTTTTCATGCACCAGGATGAACCACAATCATTGTGCTCAAGTCCTAGATACATGGAACACATAGAGAAAGAGTGCTTCCATGTTTACCCTGCCATGTGGGAGAGGTCTCCAAGATCTCCTGGATCTGTGGAGAGACAAAGAAATCCTGAGAGGCTGAGAGGGAGGCCAGAGGCTGGAGTCATTGAGCAGCTTGAAGCTGAAGACATCCAGGTCATAGGAGAAGGAAGAGGTGTGAGCAATTTTATCTGATGGCCCACTGCTGAGCTCTGTGAGAAAGTGAGATTTGAGGAGAAGGCAGAGAGAGACAGGCAGGCCCAACATTTTGCCTTGGCAGGATTCCTGCAGCAGCTGACCCTTGCTAAGACAGCATTTTAGATGATGACTTGATTAGGACATTTTCACACTCTCAGAACTGTAAGCTTTAAGCCTAATAAATTCCAATAAAAGCCAACCTATTTCTTTTATTTTGCATTGGCAGCACTGGGGAAACTCAAACAGCTGAGGACACAGGGTAGGAGAGCTGCCCTTTTCCCAAACAGCAGTGTGATGCTTCTGCCCAGTGATTTCACCTGTATACTGTGGGTATCTCCACACTAGGCAGAAATGAGTACAGGTAAGACAGAGGGGGAAGTGCTCATGGCCAGGAAGGCCTGCAAGACAGGGAGTCAAGGAGGGGTTTCACAGGGTTTTGGGAGTAGTATAAAATCACAGAGGCCACAATACAATGTACCTGCCTCATGCAGGGGTTGACCAGGTGGGAAGGGGCAGATAAAAGCATGGGACCTTGGGTCTGGGGCAGCAGAGGAGACAGGGTACAGAGAGGAGTCTTCCTGTTCCTGTTCCTTTTGCCCTTCCCTCCTTCCCTTTGAATCCAACCTGGGCCCTCTGAGAAGGCTTCTCTTACTTTACCCCTCTTGGGTCTCAAGCACAGGCTCAGGTCTCGTGGTCCAGTTCTACATTCACCTTCTCCAATCTTCGGGCAGCTAAAGAAAGAGCAATGCCAAGACTAAACATGTTGGTGTCAGGAAGAAAATGTCAAAATTCACATTGCAGCATTGGCTACAGAAATAACACCACCAGAATGAAAAACATTAGGCTAGTACCCTAATAAATAGTATGAAAATCCCAGAAAGTCCTGGGAACTAGGGCTTACAACAACAGAAGTGAGGACGTGAGAGAGTGCAATATTTGCAGAAAACCTCAGAGGGTGCAGATGACAGGTATTTCTCAGACTGATTAAATATTAAATTTTCAACATATTTTTAGCATTGTTGAAAATGATGCAGACCTCTTCAATCCCAGAAGAGAATGGAGGGGTTGAATAAGAAGAAGCTGATGAACACCTGAAGAAGCTGGAATGAAACATGTGTTCACTGCAGTTCCCCCAAACCAGAGAGGAACCAAACTCTCAGAGCCCCAATGAAAACCATCATCATAGGTTCTGGATCCACAAAGGAGGACAGGGAGAAAACACTGCTCAGCACTCACAGCCTCAGTTAGTGATGTGAGTCATTCTAGCGGGTCTAAAGTGTGGAGTAAGAAGCAGGAAGTCCATCTTCTCCTTTGGTGCTAACAGCCCTTTAACTGGGCATGTGTAGAGAACAGTGTGGCCTTCACATTGTCAGGTCCATGTTCCTCTTGATCTGTGCTCACTCCTGCTGAGGGAGGCCTCCACCTGTCCAGGCAGCTGGGGAGGGTGACAAAGGGAGTGTGCACTTTTTCTTTATGGGCTAATATATTTCCAAAGATTGAGGGAAAGTGCCCCCACACCCAGTAATGTTGCAGATAAAAATCACTACCTTTAAATCAACAACTTTGTATGATTTTATTGTGTACTATTTTCATAATTTCTTTTAAATTATAACCAAATTATCCGTGTAAAGAATATAAAAATAATTTATGTCTGTTATGGCAAATAGCGAAATTCCTTCTCTAGCCTCAACACCCATTCCTCTTTCCTCAGAATTATCTACATTGGCAGATTCTTTTGGGTACAAATTTCTGTTTGTAAATACATGCATTTTCTAGTTTCATCCATCCTACACCATATCACATATGAGAAAAATATTGGAGAAGAGTTTAAGTATATCATAAATTTTGTAACTTCTTAAAATATTTGAGATTAGAAGAATATCATCTAATTATGAAAGAATCGTTTCTGATTTAAAATAGTATGGAAAATTGGAGTTAATTAGAAAGCAGGCCACTGTCGTTCAGTGGCTGTTAAACTTGAATCCACATCGGAATCAGGTGAAGAAAATGAAAAAAAATATCAATGATTGGTGTGCCTTATAAGAAAATGCTTCCATAATGGGCAACATTATTTTTAAAATGGTAATTTTTTAAGCGCCTACCCAGAATGTAATGGATTGGAGAACAAGTGGAAACAACCAGGATAATTTGAAATATGTGGAAAGCCCATCTTTACACAAACTAAGAGAAATCTCGGGTTCTGATAAATAAATTAGTGGTAACAAATTGAACACAGATGAGTGTGGAAGGTGATGTGTTAGGAGCTTATCTCAGAACAAACTGCAAGTGCACTTTTCAAAGATGAGAAAGACATCCTGAAGAGCACAGTCACAGGTGCTTCCTTAAAAGAATGGCAGCAAGTTGCACAGACTGGAGGTGGAAATCCTTTGGAGATTCACATTCATTACATTCACAGGGTTTGTTTCCAGTATGAATGCTGTAATGTTTAATGAGATACTGCCTCTGACTGAAGGCTATTCCACATTCTTTACATATATACGGTTTCCCACCACTTTTAATTTTCTCATGGTCAGTGAGATTTGATTTGCTACTGAACGCTTTCCTACATTCCTTCCATATAAGGTTTCTCTCCAGTTTGTCTTCTCTGGTGAGTAATGAGGCTTGATTTCTGAATGAAATCTTTCCCAATTCCATCACATTCATAGGGTTTCCCTCCAGTATGAATTCTCAGATATTTCATGAGGTTTTCCTTCTGGTTCAAGGCTTTTCCACATTCATTGCATATATAGGGTTTTTCTCAAGAATGAATGCTCTCATATTTGATGAACTATTGCTTTTGGCTGAAGGCTTTTCTGCATTCCTTACATTCATTATTTTTCCATCCACTATGTTTTTTTTTTTTTTTTTTCATGGTCTATGAGTTAGATTTGTACCTAAAAACTTTCTCCCATGCCTTACATGCATAGGGTTTCTTTGCAGAAGGAAATCTCTTGTATCTGAGATTTGAATTTTGAATTAAAGCTTTCCCACATATATATGATTTCTATTCATTAAGAATTTTCTGATGAATAAAGAGGTTTTCTCTCATGTTGTAAACTTTCCCACATTTGTTACATTTCTGTGCATGTTTGCGTGTGTGGCTTTGAAAATGAGGAGTAAAAAAATGACTGTAATGAGTAGACTACATTCAGGACACTCATATGGTTTCTCTCTAGTTTTATTTTTCTCAAATTCCATGAGGTTTTGTTTCAGATGGAAGCATTCCCATGTTCATCACAATACTAACTAATGTATGAATATCTCACGTTTAATGAGACTTAAAGCCTCACTGAAGGATTTCCAATATTACTTACATACACAGGGCATTACTCCTGCATGATTCTTTGATGTCACTCTAGCTTTCCCAAATTCATGAACACCTAACTGGTTTCTCTGAAGGATTAATTCTCAGGTATCTCATGAGGTTGAATTTCCAAGAAGACTTCACAGTCATTATATTTAAAGGGGAGGACTACCATGTGGGGCAACCTTGTAAAACTCATTGTCTTCCTTCTGTTTTCCTTATGTAGATCTCCTCATGCTTAGGTAAGTAAGCATGAAGCAAATTACTTCAAAGTGAAGTTACATTTATAGAAGTGTTATTTTGAGGAAACAAGGCTTGTGGTCAGAGAACATACTTTCCCAGCTTTCTTACATGATCTGCCTTCATGTTAAGTCTGTACTGTTGTGGATGTGGATATAGCTTCACTCACATGCTTTTTGTTTTGTGGTTCTTTCTGATTCTTAATGCCAAATGCTTCTTTACAGTTTGTGGTTTGCCTCAAAAGCAGTGCTTAAAGGGAAATTTATAGCATTGAATGCATTCATTAGAAAAGAGGAAAGGTCCAATACCAATCATGTAAGCATCCAATTATGGAAGTGCAACAATATCACCTTTTTATTTCTTCTTTCATTCATGACTATTCTTGCTTCAAATGAGTATCACATCCAGTTAGGTGACTTCATAACTAGGAAACGGGCATGTGATAGACCCTTGATTTATGGTGAGGACAAACAACACCCCATAAATCAACCCTGGAGCATTCAGGCTACTGAAGTATAAGAAAGGTGCAGCTTCCAAAGATACATGAGTAAGATGGCCCCAGAACAAAGGCCAAAATGGGAACCCAGGAAATCCTGAATACTTTGTTTTGGACTGACTATTTTTGTTCATTTTTTTTTCTTCTATTTATTTGTATGAGATGTACTATTCAATATTCTTTAAAGTTTACTGGGGAAATTATAACACTTTTGCTTGCCTTGCCTAATCTGCACTTATATTTGTTATTGACTTGCCAAATAATGTATTTTAAAACAATTTATATCCTGTATTAGTCAGCCAAAGGGGTGCTGATGGAAAATACCAGAAATCTGTGGGTCTTTATAAAGGGTATCTGTTTGGGATAGACACTTACAGTTACCAGGCCGTAAAGAATGACTTTCTTCCTTCCCCAAAGTCTGTTACCCCATCTTGGAGCAAGACAGCTACCAACCTTAGCCAGGATTCAGGCTTCTTGGGTTCCTCTCTTCCCAGGGCTGCACTTCTCTCTGGGCTCAGATATTCTCTTTCTTGCACAATGTCAACTGTAGATAATGAGGCTCTCTAAGCTTTGCCTCTCTTCACAAGGCCAGCTGTGAACTGTCAGGTGAATGGTTTGTCTCTATTCCCCAGGGCCTTCCGTTCTTGCTCATCAAAACTCCAATATGAAAATATACTCCACCTCTGCCCTTTGCCATGTCTTTGTAGGTTTGAAACCCCACCCACCAAGGGGCAAGGTACAACGCCCTACTGACTGTGGCCCAGTCAATGACCTTACCATTAGTTAATCATGTGCAGATTAACAGACCAGTTTACAAGCATAATCCAATATCTATTTCTGGAATTCATAATGATATACAACTGCTACATATCCATTTACCCATCTTATGCTATATACTATTTTATGGTGTATTTGAAAACTTTATTGATGTCCTAGGCCATGGTTATCCTTATTAATTAATCCATTCTATACTCATTTAAATATATGAATTAAATTAACAGGTATTTTTCTTCAATCCATCCAGAAACTTGAACCTTCTGAGATTATTTTCTTTCTGCCTGAAGAATATTCCTTCACATTTTAAAACATTTATTTATTTGTTTATTTTTTATTGTGGGTAAAAATCAAATTTTTCATAATACATACCAATATTTGTAAAATGATATATAAATATATATGCTTAATGGTATTCACATTTCTTTTAAAGTGAGGTGCTGCTAGCAAACTTTATTAGTTTTTACTCATCTGTAAAAGTATTTATTTCACTTCTTCTTGAGGGATTGAGATGTATTAAATCTCAAGCCCTCTATGATTTCCACTGCTTTTGAGAGCACCTGTAGTGTTGAATTTCTCCATTCTGTTGTAAATGTAATCAGTTCTATGGAGAAGAAATTAAGGGCTTTCAGTTTTACAGCCTGCTTCCTGCCCCCTCACACCACAGGAAAAATCTGTGTGCTCTGACTCTGGTAATGGAAATAATGGCACACCTCTCTGCATTACACACTATATGGAGCTATGGTTTGATGGAGAAAGCACAGGATATTGTGTTCTTCTTGGGACCATTCCAGGGAGCAGTGCAGTGGTGGTCAGCACCCCATTTTGCTTGATGATGGCTACACACAAAGTAAACTCACTGCTCATGAGTTCCCATTTCTCACGGACTTAGGAGACCTCTTCTGGTCCCTGAGCCCTGGCTGAATGCCCTCATTTGAGTTTTGTGTGGATGCCAGAAATATATGTTCTTAATAACTCATTGTTGTGTACATAAGCCTTTTTATGTAGGACATATTGTTAAGATTCAGATAAGAGACTTTTTGATTAGATAACTTTGTGATAGAATGCTTTAGTTTAGTTAAGGAACTCTGATTAGATTTCAGGCACCTGGATGGACCACAATCATTGTGCTGAAGTCCTACATACATGGAACACACCATGAAAGGGTGCTGCCATCTTTACCCTGATATGAGGGAGAGGGCTACAGGATCTCCTACAGCTGTGGAGAGACACATTAACCCTGATTGGGTGATGGACAGGCCAGAGGCAGGACTCATGGAGTAGCTTGAACCTGAAGACTTCCAGGCAAGAGGAGAAGGGAGAGGTGTGAGCAATTGTGTCTGATGGCCCACTGCTGAGCTCTGGAAGGAAGTGAGTTTGGAGGAGAAGGCAGAGAGAGACAGGCAGGCCCAACATTTTGCCTTGGCAGGAGTCCAGGAGCAGCTGACCCTTGTTAAGACAGCATTTTTAATGATGCCTTGATTTGAACATTTTCCCAGCCTCAGAACTGTAAGCTTTAACCCAAATAAGTTCCAATAAAAGGCAACCTATTTCAGGTATTTCACATTGGCAGTGCTTGGTAAATTCAAAGAGCTAGGGACATAGGGTTGGAGAGCAACCCTGTTCCCAAATGGCAGTGTGATGCTGCTGCCCAGGGAATTCACCTGTAAACCGTGGGTGTCTCCATCCTAGGCAGGAATGAGTACTGGTAAAATGGAGTGGGAAGTGCTCTTGGCCATCAAGGCCTGCATATCATGTAGTCAGACAGGGGAGTCACATTGTTTGGGGACTAGTCTAAAGTCAAAGATTCTCCAGTATGATGTATCTGCCTCAGGTAGGGGTTTCCAGGTTGGCAGGGGCAGATAAAAGCATGGGACCTGGGGTCTGATGCAGCAGAGGATTCAGGGCACAGAGCAGAGACTTTCTTCTTTTGCTTCTTTTGCTCTTCCCTCCTTCCCTTTGCCTGCAACATTGACCCTCTGAGGAGGCGGCTCTTACTGTACCCCTCCTGGGTTTCAGGCACAGACTCATGTCTCCTGCTTCCAGTTCTACGTTCACTTTCTCCAATCCTGGGGCCACTAAAGAAAGAGCAATGCCAACATGAAAGCTTTTGGTGTCAGGAAGGAAATGTCAAAATTCACATCACAGCATTGGCTACAGCAATAACATCACCAGAATGAGAAACATTAGGCCAGAGAAACTAATAAATAGAAAGGGAATCCCAGAAAGTCCTAGTACCTTGGGCTGACAAAAATAGTAGAGAAGTTGTGAGATAGTGTGATGTTTGCAGAAAACTTCAGAGGGTGCAGATGCCAGATAGTTATCAGTTAAATTAAATATTAAATTTTCAACACATTTTTAACAGTGTTGAAAATTATGCAGACCTTTCAATCCAGGAAGAGAATGGAGGTGTTGGATGGGAAGAAGCTGATGAACAAGAGAAGAAGCTGGAATGTAACACGTGTTCACTGCAGTTCCCCCAAGCCAGAGAAGGAATTTCCTGTTTGGTAACCAAACCCTCAGAACCCCGATGAAAACCATCATCATAGGTTCTGGATCCACAAAGGAGGACAGGGAGAAAGCCCTGCTTGGCACTCACAGCCTCACATAGTGACGTGAGTCACTCTAGCCGGTCTTCACTGGGAAGTAATCAGCAGGAAGTCTGTCTTCTCCTGTGGTGCTAACACCCCTCTAACTGGACACGTGAAGAGAGCAGTGTGACCTTCACATGGTCACATCCATGGTGGTTGTGCTCCATGATCACTTTTGCTGAGGGAGGCCTCCACCCACCCAGGCAGCTGTAGAGGGCGCTGAGGGGAGTGAGCACTTTTCCCTTATGGGTGACTGTATTTGCAAAGGGTGAGGGAAGTGCCCCCCCCCGTAATGTTGCAAATACAAATCGATATCTTGAATTCAACCAACTTGTGTGATTTCTTTGTGTACCATTTTCATAATTTCTTTTAAATTACAACCAAATTATCTGTGTAAAGAGTATAAAATTAATTTATTTCTGTTATGGCAAACAGCCAAATTCCTTCTCTAGCTTCATCCCACATTCTTCCTTCCTCAAAATCATCTGCATTTGCAAACTCTTTTGGGTACACATTTCTGTTTTTAAATACATGCATTCTCTAGTTTCATTCATCCCACACCCTGTCAGATATGAGAAAGATATTGGAGTACAACTTAAGAATATAAATAAATTTTCTAAGTTCTTAAAATACTTGAGATTAGAGGTATATCATCTAATTATGAAAGGATCATTTCTGATTTCTTATAATAAGGAAAATTGGAGTTAAGTAGAAATAAGGCCACTGTAGTTCATTGGATTGAAAACTTGAATCCACATCAGAATCAGGTGAAGAAACTGAAAAAATATAAATGGCTTGGGTGCCTTAAAAGAAAATGCTACAATAATGGGAAGCATTATTTTTAAAACGGTAATTTTTAAAATGCTTACCCAGAATGTGATGAATTGAAGGACCAGTGAAACCAACCGGGTTAATGTGAAATAAGTGGAAAGCCCATCTTTACATAAACTAAGAGAAATTTCGAATTCTGATGCATAAATTGGTGGTAAGAAATTGAATACAGAGAGTGTGGAAGAGGATGTAGGAGGAGCAGATCTCAGAACAAACTGCAAGTGCACTGTTCCAAGAGGATAAAGACATCCTGAATTGCACAGTCACAGCCACTTCCTTAAAAGATTGGCAACAAGTTGCACAGACTACAGGTGGAGAGTCTTTGGAGATTCACTTTCATTACATTCACAGGGCTTCTATCTAGCATCAATGTTGTAATGTTTAATGAGATATTGCCTCTGGCTGAAGTCTATTCCACATTCCTTACATATATAGGGTTTCCCTTCGCTATGAATTTTCTCATGGTCAGTGAGATTTGATTTGTTATTGAAGGCTTTCCTACATTCATTACATATATAGGGTTTCTTTAAAGTTCATGTTCTCTGGAGAATACAAATCAATGAGGCTTGATTTCTGAATGAAAGCTTTCCCACGTCCATCACATTCATTGGATTTCTCTCCAGTATGTATTCGCAGATGGCTAATGAAGTTTACCTTCTTGTTCAAGGCTTTCCACATTTATTGCATATATAGGATTTTTCTCCAGAATGAATGCTCTGATGTTTAATGAACTATTGCTTTTGGGTGAAGGCTTTTCTGCATTCTTTACATTCATTTTTTTTCTGTCCATTATGAGTTTTTTCATGTTCTGTGAGGTATGATTTGTACCTAAAGGCTCCTTCACATGCCTTACATGCATAAGGTTTCTTTGCATTATAAAATCTCTTGTATCTGAGATTTGATATTTGAATTAAAGCTTTCCCACATATATTTGATTTCTCCTCAGTAAGTATATTCTGATGAATAAAGAGGTTTTCTGTCAGGTTGTAAACTTTCCCACATATATGACATTTCTATGCTTGTTCCTCTGTATGGCTTTTAAAATGAGGAGTAAAGAATGACTGTAAAGAGCAGTCAATATTCAGGACACTTGTATGGTTTCTCTGTAGTTTGAAGTTTCTCATATTTCATGGGGTTTTGTTTCAGATGGAAGTTTTCCCATGCTCATTACAATACTAACTAATGTATGAATATTTCATACTCAACGAGATTTAATGCCTGGCTCAAGGATTTCCAATATTCGTTACATATGCAGGGCTTTACTCCTGCATGTTTCCTTGATGTGATTCTAGGTTTCCCAAATTTATGAAATCCCATATGGTTTCTCTGAAGGATTAATTCTCAGGTATCTCATGTGGTTGAATTTTCCAAGAAAACTTCACACTCATTACACATAAAGGGGAAGACTACGAGGTGGGACAAACTGGCAATAATCATTGTCCTCATTCTATTTTCATTACATAGATTCCCTGATGCTTAAGTAAGCATGATGCAAATTCCCTTGTTGGAAGAGATGCTAAGAGCCAGAGCATAAAGGGTTAAGCATTCAAAAAGCATGCTTGCTGCCAGAGAAACTTTAGTAAATGTCTCCAAGGACACTGCATACTGCAAATATCAGTGGGATGAGGCGGAGAAGAATGAAAACACCACTAAGATGTTTATGTCTGAATTCACAAGAAAGATTGTCTGGGAACACAGAAACAGGCAGCACTCTCAACTACCAAGCTGAGAAACTAGTGAACGATGTCATCTTTTGTTATCAGCTTTGCAGAATAAAAAGCAGCCTCAGCCTAAATAAACACCTGCATTTCACATGGAGTGAGGTCCCTTGGTCCCAAACTTTCTTTGGATCACTCCAAGCACTGTCTACCTCCACGTTGAATTACAACAGATGGGGCCCAATGTGGGGCATGACTACTCTATTCTCTGGATAAGTGCTGTGGAAAAAGGGACTGCTGGTTTGGAGGGTCCTTGCATTCTGTTGGTAAGTCAAATAATCTTGATCATAAGGGTAATGGGTTATCAGCTAACTCGGTTAGAGGAATATTCCCAGTTTTGAAAACCCTGTTAAAGAATACAGGGGTGTCTGTGATGACCCTAGAGTTACTAGAAATCTTTTCTTTTGTACAGAAGCATTGTTATGTATGATCTTTGTATAAGTCTTATATCTGTTGTTCTTGAACCATTACAGTCAGATCAAAATGAAGATATTAAAATGGATACTGCGATTCCTAACACTGTAGCAGAACAAGCTAATGATAATTTTAATGAAAATATATCTGAAAAAATTAATGAACAGGCAAAAACAGATAAACTCATGTCTAATAAAAAGAAAAAAAAAGAAAAAGGGAGGTTATGGAACTTTTCCAGCAGTTGTTAAGCCATCTGATCCAAAAGATGATTTATTGTTTTTAAAACCAGCGTCTGTGCCTCCTTAGGTATCTACTAATCCATTCTTTACAACATTTGATGACCCTCCAAAAGTTTCTGTTTTTGTGCCAGCACCATACTCTTCAATTATGAAAAGTATAGCACAGGGATGTAGAGAAGGAAATTCCGAGGCTATACTTTTTTTTTTTTAACTTTTCCATGAAGCATGAGTTTCTTCCATCAACCAAAGTCTGTTACCCAATCTTGGAGCAAGACAGATGCTGACATTTGCCAGGGTTCAGGCTTCTTGTGTTTCTTTCTCCCCAGGGCTGCATTTCTCTCTGGAATCAGCTTCTCTGTTTCCTCCACACAGTCAGCTGTAGACTATGAGGCTTCCTAAGCTTTGCCTCTCTCCACAAGGCCAGTTGTGGACTGTCACGTGAATGGCTTGTCTCTTTTTCCCAGGGCCTCCTGTCTTTGCTCATCAGAACTCCAATGTCAAAAATTACTCCAACTCTGTTCTTTGCCATGTCTTTTTATGTTTGAGGCCCCACCCACCAAGTGGCAGAGCTCAACGCCCTACCAACTGTGGCCCAGTCAATGCCCTCATAATAACTTAATCATGCCCAGATTAACAGACCAGTTTACAAGCATAATCCAATATCTATTTTTGGAATTCATAATGATATCAAACTGCTATATATCCATATACCCATCTTATGCTATATATTATTTTATGGTTTATTTTAACACTTTATTGATGTCCTGGCCAAGGATGTCATTATTACTTTATCCTTTCAATAATCATTTAGATATATGAATTTAATTAACAGATATTGTTCTTCAATCCATCCTGAATCTTGAACTCTATGAGATTATTTTCTTTCTGACTGAAGAATATTCTTTTACATTTCTTTTAAAGTGGGTTGCTGATAGCAAACTTTATTAGTTTTTACTCATCTGTATAATTATTATATTTCAGTTTTTCCTGAAGGATTGAGATGAATTAAATCTCAGGGCCTCCACGATCTCCACTGCTTTTGAGAGCAACTTAGGGTTGAATTTCTCCATTCTGTTGTAAATATAATCAGTTCTTTGGAGAAGAATTTATAGGACTTCAGTTTTACCACCTGCTTCCTGCCCCTCCCCCCACTGCCCAGGCAAAATCTGTGCACTCTAGGTCTGGGGATGGGAATAATGGCACATGTCTGTGAGTTACACACGTGATTTGGAGCTAAGATTTTGTGGAGAAAGCACAGTATTTCGAGTTCTTCTTGGGAACTTTCTAGAGACCAGTGCAATGGTGGTCAGCACTCAATTTTGCTCAATAATGACCTCACCCAAAGTACAGCCATGGCTTCATGAGTTCTAAAGTCTCCCTGGCTTAGGAGGCCCCTCCTGATCCCTGTGCCCTGGGTTAATGCCCTCATTTGAGTCTTGTGAGGGCCCCAGAAATGTATGTTCTTACAAACCCATTACTGTGTGTGTAATTCTTTTTTATGTAGGACATTTTGTTTAGATTCAGATAAGGGACCTTTCAATTAGGTCACATTTTGTTATATTTCTTTAGTTTAGTTAAGGGCCTCTGATTAGATTTCCAGCACCAGGATGGATGCCAATCCTTGTGCTGAAGTCCTACATACATGGAACACACAAACAGAGTGCTGCTATGTTTAGCCTGCCAGGTGAGATAGGGCTCCAGGATCTCCTACAGCTGTGGAGAGTCACAGAAACCCTGAGACGCTGAGGGAGAGGCCAGAGGTGGGAGTCAGGGAGCAGGTTGAAGCTGAAGATATCCAGGCCAGAGGAGAAAGGAAAGGTGTAAGCAATTGTGTCTGATTGTCCACTGCTGAGCTCAGGGAGAAAGTGAGTTGGAGGAGAAGGCAAGGAGAGACAGGGAGGGCCAACATTTTGCCTTGTTATGAGTCCAGGAGCACCTGGCCCTTGTTAAGACAGCATTTTTGATGATGCCTGGATTTGGACATTTTCACAGCCTCAGAACTGTAAGCTTTAACCCGAATAAATTCCAATAAAAGGCAACCTATTTCTTGTATTTTGCATTGGCAGCACTTGGCAAACTCAAACAGCAAGGACACAGGTTTGGAGAGCTGCCCTGTTCCCAAATGGCAGTGTGAAGCTGCTGCCCACTGAATTCACCTGTAAACTGTAGGTATCTCCAGACTAGGCAGGAATGAGTACTGGTAAGACGGAAAGGGAAGTGTTCTTGGCCAGCAAGTCCTGCAAGTCAGGGACTCATGCAGGGTAGTCACATTGTTTGGGGCTAGTCTAAAGTCACAGATGTCCCAGTATGATGTACCTTCCTCAGGCAGAGGTTTAACCAGGTGGGAAGGGGCAGATAAAAGCGTGGGACCTGGGTAGTGGTGCAGCAGAGGAGTCAAGGCATAGAGAGGAGACATCCTGCTCCTGCTCCTTCTGCAGTTGCCTCCTTCCCTTGGTCTCCAGCATTGTCCCCCTGAGGAGGCTGCTCTTACTGTTCCCCTCATGGGACTCAGGCTCAGACTCAGGTTTCCTGCTTCCAGTTCTACATTACTTTCTCCAATCTTGGTGCAGCTAAAGAAAGAGCAATGTCAAGGTGAAACCTATTCGTGTCAGGAAGGAAATGTCAAAATTCACATTACAACATTGGCTACAGCAATAACATCCCCAGAATGAGCAATATTAGGTCAGTGAGCCTACTATATAGTATGGGAATCCCAGAAAGTCTTGGAAACTAGGGATGACAAGAATAGAAGTGAGGTTGTGAGAGACTGCAATGTTTCCAGAAAATCTCTGAGGGTGCTAATGGCAGATATTTCTCAGAATAATTAAATATTAATTTTCAAACCCATTTTTATGAGTGTTGAAATTGATGCAGACCTCTTCAATCCTAGAAGAGAATGTAGGGGTTGGACAGGAAGAAGCTGAAGAACAAATGAAGAAGCTGGAATGTAACATGTATTCACTGCAGTTCCCCCAATCCAAAGAGAGAATGTCCTGTTTGTGAACAAAACTCTCAGAGCCCCAGTGAAAACCATCATCATAGGTTATGGATCCACAAATGAGGCCAGAGAGAAAGCCCTGCTCAGAACTCACCATCTCAGCTAGGGATGTGAGTCACTGTAGCCGGTCTTCATTGGGGAGAAAGCAACAGAAAGTCCATCTACTCCTGTGGTGCTAACAGCCATCTAACCGGACACATGTAGAGAGCAGTGTGGACTTCACATGATCATGTCTATGCTCCTCATGCTCCGTGGTCACTCTTGCTGAGGGAGGCCTCCAATCGCTCAGGCAGCTGTGGAGGGGGCCGAGGGTAGTGAACAATATTCCTTTATGGGGGTCTGTATTTGCAAATGTGAGCACAAGTGCCCCCCAGTAATATTGCAGATACAAATCAATATGTTCAAATCAACCACTTTGCATAATTCCATTGTGTACTATTTTCATAATTTCCTTTAAGTTATAACCAAATTATCTGTGCAGAGAGTATAAAAATAATTTATGACTCTTATGGCACACAGTGAAATTCCTTCTCTAGCCTCAACCCCCATTCCTTCTTCCTCAGAATTATCTGCACTGGCAGATTGTTTTGGGCACACATTTCTGTTTGTAAATACATGGATTCTCTAGTTTCATCCATACCACATCCTATCACAATTGATAAATATATTGGTGTACAGGTTCAGAATATAAATAAAATTTCTAACTTCTTAAAATACTTGATATTTGAGGTATATCATCTAATTATGAGAGGATCATTTCTGATTTAAAATAATAAGGAAAATTGGAGTGAAGTAGAAAGCAGGCCAGTGTAGTTCAGTGGCTGTTAAACTTGAATCCACATCCCAAAAGGGGAAGAAACTGTAAAAATATCACAGTTGGGGTGTCTTATAAGAAAATGCTACAAAAATGGGAAGCATTATTTTTAAAATGTTAATTTTTAAAATGCTTACCCTGAATGAAATGGATTGGAAGAACCAGTGAAAAACACTAGGATAATTTGAAATAAGTGGAAAGCCCATCTTTACATAAATTAAGAGAAATCTCAAGTTCTGATGCATAAATTAGTGGTAACAAATTGAACACAGATGAGTGTGGAAGATGTGGGAGGAGCAGATCTCAGAACAAACTGCAAGTGCACTTTTCCAAGAGGAGAAAGACATACTGAATTGTACAGTCACAGCCCCTTCCTTAAAAGATTGGCAACAAGTTGCACAGACTGGAGTTGGGGATTCTTTAGAGATTCACATTCATTACATTCACAGGGTTTCTCTCCAGTATGAATGTTGTAATGTTTAATGAGATACTACCTCTCACTGAAGGCTTTCCTACATTCATTTCATATATAGGGTTTCTATCCAGTTTGACTTCCCTGGTGTGTAATGAGGCTTGATTTCTGAATGAAAGCTTTCCCACATCCATCACATTCATAGGGTTTCTCTCCAGTATGGATTCTCAAATGTTTAAGGAGGTTATCCTTCTGGTGGAAGGTTTTCTACATTCAATGCATATACAGGGATTTTCTCCAGAGTGAATGCTCTGATGTTTAATGAACTGTTGCTTTTGGTTGAACATTAATTTTGTTTCTGTCAACTATGAGTTGTTTCGCGTTCTGTGAAAAAAAGCCTAAAGGCTTTTTCACATGCCTTACATGCACAGGGTTTCTTTGCAGTAGGAAATCTCTTGTAACTGAGATTTGACATTTGAATTAAAGCTTTCCTACACATATATGATTTCTTTTCAGAAAGAATTTTCTGATGAATAAATAAGTTTTATGTCAGGTTGAAAAATTTCCCACATGTATTACATTTCTATGCTTGTTCCCCTGTATGACTTTTAAAATGAAGAGTAAAAAATGACGGTAAAAAGCAGCCTACATTCAGGACACTCATATGGTTTCCTTGTAGTTTGAATTTTCTCATATTCCATGAGGTTTTATTTCAGATGGAAGCATTCCCATCTTCATTACAATACTAACGTATGAATATTTCATGCTCAATGAGATTTAATGCCTGGCTGAAGAATTTCCAATATTCCTTCCATACACAGGGTTTTACTCCTGCATGTTTCTTTGATGTGATTCTAGCTTTTCCAAATTCATGAAATAACAAATGGTTTCTCTGATGGATTAATTCTCATGTATCTGATGAGTTTGAATTTCCAATAAAACTTGACACTCAATACATTTAAACAGGAGGACTACCGTGTGGGGCAAACTGGCAAAACTCATTGTCTTCATTCTTTTGTCCTTACTTAGATTCCCTTATGCTTAGGTAAGCATGATTTAAATTCCTTCAACGTGAACTTACATTCATAGAAGTGTTATTTGAGGAAACAATGCTTGCAGCCAGAGAAAATATTTTCCCAACTTTCTTACATTCTTTGCCTTCATCTTAAGTCTGTAAGGTTTGGATGTGGATATAGATTCACTCAGAAGCCTTCTGTTATGTGGTTCTTTCTGCTTTTTACTGCCCTATGCTTCTTCAAAGTTTGTGTGGTGCAGAGAAAAAAGTGCTTAGAGGGAAATTTATAGCATTGAAAACATTCTTTAGAAAAGATAAAAGTTCCAATATCAATAATCTATGCATCCTATTTGGGAAGCACAACAATATCTCCTTTTTATTTGTTCTATCATTCAAGGCTCTTTTTGCTTAAAATGAGCATCACATTCAGTTTGGTGACTTCATAACTAGGAAATGGGGAAATGATACAGCACCTGATTTATGTTGGGGACAAAACAACACCCCATAAATCAACTCCAGAAACTTCAGGCTTCTGAAGGATAAGAAAGTTGCAATTTTGAAAGATGCACGAGTAAGATGGTCTCAGAATGAAGGCCAAAATTGCAACCCATGAAATGCTGAACAATTTGTTTTGGACTGAGTATTTTTGTTCAAATTTTTTTCTTGTATTTATTTGGATGAGATACACTATTTAATATTTTTTAATGTTTACCAGTGGAATTATCACACTTTTGCTTGCCTTTCCTATCTGCACTTATTATTTTTTATTGACTTGCCAATAATGTATTTTAAAACAATTTATATCCTGTATTCATCAATGGGTTGCTGATGCAAAATACCAGAAATCTGTTGGTCTTTATAAAGGGTATTTATTTGTGGTAGAAGTTTACAGTTACTAAGCTGTAAAGCCTAAGTTTCTTCCCTCACCAAAGTCTGTTACACCGTCTTGGAGCAAGACAGCTGCCGACATTTGCCAGTGTTTAGGCTTCTTGGATTCCCCTCTTCCCAGGGCTGCATGTCTTTCTGGGCTCAGTTCCTCTGTTTCCTCCACTAGGTCAGCTGTAAACTATGAGGCTCTCTAAGCTTTGCCTTTCTCCACAAGGCCAGCTGTGTACTGTCAGGTGAATTGCTTGTATCTTTTCCCTGGGGCATTCTGTCCTTGATCATCAGAACTCCAACATCAAACCTACTCCAGCTCTGTCCTTTGTGATGTCTTTTTATGTTTGAGACCCCACCCACCAAGATTCTGGGCTCAACGCCCTACTGACTTATGTTTTACATGCCTCGAATAGCAATTAAGCTTGTAAGCATAATTCCTCCATATTTATTTTTGAAATTTATAACAATAAAAACTGCTACATATCCATTTACCCATCTTATGGTATATATTATTTTATGGTGTATATTAACACTTTATTTACGTCCTGGGCTACAGATATCATTATTAATTTATCCATTCAAGAGTCATTTAATTAAAGATATTTTTCTTCAATCTGCCTTGAATCTTGAACCTTCTGAGATTATTTTCTTTCTCCCTGAAGAATATTCTTTTACATATCTTTTAAAGTGAGTAGCTGCTAACAAACTTTATATGATTTTACTCATCTGTAAAAGTATTTATTTCACTTCTTCTGGAAGGATTGAGATGAATTTAATCTCAGGCCCTTGATGATCTCCACTGCTTTTGAGAGCACCTTTAAGGTTGAATTTCTCCATTCTGTTGTAAATGTAATCAGTCCTTTGCAGAAGGAATTAGGGGCTTTCAGGTTTACAGCCTGCTTCCTCCCCTCCCACCACCCAGGCAAAATCTGTGCACTCTGGCTCAGGGGATGGTAATAATGGCACACCTCTCTTGAGTTACACACTTGATTTTGGAGCAAGTATTTGGTGGAGAAAGCACAATTTATTGAGTTCTTCTTGGGATCATTCTAGGGACCAGCGCAATGGTGGTCAGCACCCCATTTGCTCCATGATAGCCACACTCAAAGAACAGCCACTGCTTCCTGAGTTCCCATTCTACCAGATTTAGGAGAGTGCTCCTGATCCCTGTGCCCTGGGTTAATGCCCTCATTTGAGGCTTGTGTGGACCCCAGGAAAGAATGTTCTTACTAAACCAATGCTGTGTTTGTAAGACTTTTGTATGAAGGACATTTTGGTTAGTTTCAGATAAGGGACCATTTGATTAAGTTACATTTTTTAAGGTTGCTTTTGTTTAGTTAATGGCCTCTGATTATATTTCAGGCACCAGGAAGGTCCCCAATCATTCTGCTGAAGTCCTACATACATGGTACACACAGAGCAAGAGTGCTACCATGTTTACCCTGTCATTGGGAGAGGGCTCCAGGATCTCCTACAGCTGTGGAGAGACAGAAACCTTGAGAGGCAGAGGGAGATGCCAGATGTGGGAATCATGGTGCAGCTGGAAGCTGAAGAAATCCAGGCCAGTGGAGAAGGGAAAGGTGTGAGCAATTGTGTCTGATGGCCCACTGCTGAGCTCAGGGATAAAGTGAGTTTGGAGGAGAAGGCAGAGGGATACAGGCAGTCCCAACATTTTGCCTTGGCAAGAGTCCAGCAGCAGCTGAGCCTTGTTAAGACAGCATTTTTGATGATGCCTTGGTTTGGACATTTTTACAACCTCAGAACTGCAAGCTTTAACCCTAATAAATATCAATAACAGCCAACCTATTTCTGGTCTTTTGCATTAGCAGCGCTTAGCAAACTCAAACAGCTAGGGACACAGGGTTGGAGAACTGCTCTGTTCCCAAATAGCAGTGTGATGCTGCCCAGTGAATTCACCTGTAAGCTGTGGGTGTCTCCAGAGTAGGCGGGAATGAGTACTGGTAAGACAGAGGGGAAGTGTTCTTGGCCAGCAAGGCCTGCAAGACAGGGAGTAAGGCAGGGGAGACACATGGTTTGCAGCTAGTCTAAACTCACAGATGCCCCAGTGTGATGTACATGCCTCAGGCAGGGGTTGGCCAGGTGGGCATAGGCAGGTAATAGCATGGGACCTGGTGTCTGGTGCATCAGAGGAGTCAGGGCACAGAGAGGAGACACCGTGCTCCTGCTCCTTTGGCCCTTCCCTCCTTCCCTTGGCCTCCAGCATTGACCCTCTGAGGAGGCTGCTCTTACTGTACCCCTCTTGGGTCTCAGGCACAGACTCAGGCAACTTCTTCCAATTCTACATTGACCATCACCCTCTCTTGGTGCAGCTAAAGAAAGAGCAATGCCAAGAGGAAACCTGTTGGTGTCAGGAAGGAAATGTGAAAATTCACATTACAGTATTGGCTGCAGCAATAACATCACCAGAATGAGAAACATTATGACAGTGATCCTAATAAATAGTACGGGAATGTCAGAAAGTCCTGAGACCTAGGGCTGACAAGAATAGAAGTGAGGTTGTGAGGGAGTACAATGTTTGCAGAAAATTACAGAGGGTGCAGATGCCATATAATTCTCAGACTAATTAAATATTAAATTTTCAACAGTTTTTAACAGTGTTGATCTCCCATTGTGTAACAGCCATCTCTGTTTTTAAGCCTATTATTAATTTGTTCATCACTATATACCTGACTATGCAATAGCTCACTAGCATTATGATACCAATTTTTAACATAGTGTTGTGTTTGGACATTCTCATGTAGGGCAGTTCCTGCCACAGCAGCAGCTGTAATAATACCTATAAGCCCTAATGCAGCAGTTGTAATTAATCAAATTATACATTTGTTTCTTTTCAAATAATGATTTAGAAAATGCCAAAGGATTTGACTCTCAGGGTAAGACTGCCAGCAGTGATTCATGTGAACTGGTAGCCATATTACATGAGGTCATCATCTATTTCAACTGCAATAGAACTCTTCTGTAAAACAGATTCTGATACACAAGTGTAAAGGGAGCAATTGCTGCAGAAAAACCATGTTTGATCAATGCTCACTGTTCCTAATATAAAAATGGTGGGATCCCATACACATACTTTAAGAAATTAAGTGGATTTTCTTTTTAAACTGGTAATATTGGTTTTACTGCCTTGCCATTCAAAAATTGGGCTAGTTCCCAAAAATAATTTCCACAAATTATTTTTAGTTTTCTTAAGTTTATTGTTCCATAGTTGTGGGATAAATCTTCTCTGATGAGTCCAATTTAGTGATGTATTTATACTTATGACGTCCCCAAAATTTGAAAAATAATGATAATTTTCATTAGTTATTTTTGTTGAATTACTAATTTTTCAACTTATGGTTGTGTTTTCATTAGGTTTTGATATCCCTATAAGGGCCCAATTCTTTACAATTCTATAGGAATTATTAAAGAGCACAACCTCAGATGAAACATGTTATGTATGCCATTTATCACTTTGTACTATGATTTTGGGCCTGTATACATGGATCCATGGACCCTATGCAGTTAGGTCATTCAAGAAAAGGCAAGGTTAAATTTTCAATAAATTTCCCTTCCTCATCAGGTTTTAGAGGAAGGTAAGAATCAACTGGCCCAGGAAAATGAAAAGACTGATTAATAAAAACGGCAGGATTTGTCCCTTCAAGTCAACAATTCTAAAAGAGGTGAATTAATGATATAAGCCCAATATGTATAAGTATGTGAAAGTGCACTACTTACTGCTGTGGTTGTCAAGGTAAGCATAGCAAAGAATAACTGTGTTAGAATGACATTCTGCCTTTTAGAAGTTACCATCTTTTCTGCTTTTTGAGTCAGCTTCTTTGGCTTGTTTGGGTCTAGGTTTCAGACATCTGGACGGGACCCAAAGCTGGTCTCCTTTATCTGTAATGATAAGAGCAAAACCTCGACCATATATCCTAACTTAACTTCTGCCTGTCCCATTGATTATTATTTTTATGCTTTCAATAAACTAGTTGTCTAATATTTGTTTCTGTATTTTTGCAAGAAACCTTTACTGCTGATGTATATGTTTCTGACCTTTGGCTTAAAAAAATTATTGTAAATAATGCTTGATATAATTGTTCTTCCACCTCACCATTATCTACTTTTTGTTTTTGTAGCATTTGTAAATAGAAGTATAACTGTTAAATTTTTATGTTAAATATACATACATTCACAGTGTTACTAAATCAGGGGATACACTGATATACTTGGCTTATTTTTGCCTAGAGTCCTGGATAGATACAAGATAAATGTTAATATATATTTAGTTTAATAAGCTTATATTGACATTTAGGGTGAGAAACAAATAGCATAATTAATTAAAAGATTAAGTCAATATTGAACAAAGTTACAGAATGACAGATAAATAGAACAATTATATATATATAGTTACCAATATTTAACTTTTAGTTGGGAAATTTTGAAGTAGCAACTGATACTAAAGTTTTGATTGACTGTATCTAGGATTAATGAATTTGATACTGTAGATGCCAACTTGTGAGTATTTTGCTAATTCCCGAGGAAGGGGCCAGCCTCCTCAGGAAGGAACACAACACCCCCTGGGCAGTATATTTTAAGGTTTATGCATCAACCCCTGAGAGAGTGGCCAGCTCCCCCAGGGAGGAATACAACACCTGTTGAAATGTACTTTTTAAAAATTTTGTTTTCAAACATCCTTGATGTGCTTACTCTTTTAATTTCCAATATTTTTCCTGAAATGTGAAAAGTGTTGACTAGCAAGGCATTGGTTTGTTGATTAACAAAGTTTTCTGCATGGTGCTTTACTTTTAGGCTTGAACAATACTTACTAAACCTTTTTTTATAAAAGATATTTAATTTCGGGACTGTTCAAATTAAAACAAAAGATTTATATATATATACTTAATAAAATACCTTTATTTGTAACATAAAAGTTATTGAATTATTTATATATGCAATGTATTGTATTGAAGTTTTGATTAGTATTTAAATTCATTATACATAATTCATAACTACAAAAGATTATACAACTGACATGCAATAAATAAACTTTTATTTCTTAAGCGTTTAAGATTCTTAGTAGCATGTTTAGAATGACCTCAATTTTTTTTATTTTGTATAGTTTGAATTATAGGTAAAAAAAAAAAATTAGTATTTCCTATTTGGACTGTGGGGTAATGCATTAACATGTAATTTTAATACTTGCATTGGTTTTGTTGTTAACATTAAAAGTAGAATTCGGGGAGTTTACAGTGTTGAATATAAACTTGATTTATTTTTGGCTATTTTACAGGAAGGGGAATGTGGGCTGACTTGACTTGTTCAAGAAAATATTAAAGAAAGCTTAAGCAGGTTTTAAAACAAAGTGATAGTGGCATAACTGGGTATTATTTTTTGCCACAAACTAGAAATATTTGGGACCACTGCATGCTGCAGTGATGTTATTTCATTTTACTATAATTTACTGTTATGCACTACCCCAGCACCTTTAATGGCTGCTTTCTTCTTGAAGTTATAACTAAAAATCATGATTAATAACATTATATTTTATTTACTATTATATTGAAACATTATTATATTTTCATGAATTTTATACACTTTTAAAGTATTCATATGAAGTTTTTATTCATATAACTTTAATTGTTATAAAATTAGAAAATTTCTTTTAATTTTACAACAGTTTTAAATACTTCATTCAACTTATATCACAGGAACTTAACTATTTTTAGTATTTTCCTTTTTTTTATTGTGGGGAAAAGTCAAAATTTTCACAATACATACCAATATTTGTACAATGATATATAAATATATATGCATATATGTGTATTTGCTTACATAAATGTTATTTTTATGTATATATATATATTTTTAAAGGTGATTAGATTACCTAAATATTACACAGAAATTACAGGGATTCCCATGCTCCCCACCTCCCACAGCTCCCACAACATCCCACACAAACATCCTTCATCGGTGTGGCTCATCACCCTTAATGGATATATGCATCATGGGGCCTTGCCACCAAGCATAGATCACAGTTCATATCATAGACCACATTCTCTACCAAGCAGTCCTGAATGGTATATGCTGATTTAAAATGGCCTATGTCCCTCACCACAACGGCACTCAGGACAACCCTCAAGTCCCAAAAAATCCCCTGTATTTTCAACTGCAGTTCCCCTCCTTGCCCTGAAAATGTCCAGTGGCCACTGGCTCCACCTCACTGTTATAATTTCTTCCATTGCTAGAATCACAATATGTGTACAACAGAATACCATTAAGTCCACTTTAGTCTATAGTTCTTCCCCCAATTCTGAGGGGACTGGGATGATGATGTCCACTCCACCTCCAAGTGAGAAAGGGCTTATATCCCATGGATACTGTGGGTGGGATTATCCTGTCTGCAGCTGCAGGCCCTCTCCATTCCCTGGGATGGCTGTTACCCATCATCATCTCCTCGCCAGGTGACTTGGATGAGTCCATTTAGCTGTAGGGTAGGAGTTGCAGCTCCACTGTATTCCAGGCACAGCTTGCACATGGGTAGGCTGAAGTCTCCAGTCTCTGGAAGTACACCTACAAACTCCAGCATCACATATAGGTTTGAATAGAAGGGACTGATAAACCATGTGCAGGGAGGGCATATTTGAGTCCAACTCTGTCTCTCTCAGGAGCACAGATTCCAAAGTAGAGCCCACTGATAAGGCATCAGTCTCTGGGCCTATGCACCCTTATATAGTACCTGCATGTCTCCAGAGCCCTCAGGAGCCTCTGTGTGTGGGGTGATATCCACTTTGGTGTTCTATGAGATCCTACTGAATTGTGTTTAAGGGTTACCTCTGGTATGACCTCCCAAATCTCTTTGAAGTCCCTTAGCCACATGAATTAATTTCTCTTTAACTTTTCCCCTTTTATTGAAGGTATTTTTCCAGTTGTGTTGCTAGTGGGCCCTTGGTATTAATCCCTCATTGACAGGGAGCCTCGTCCCCAGGCATCATATCCCATGTTGCGCGGGAGGTCATGCATTCATACGCTGAGTTTGGCTTAGAGAGAGGCCACATTTGAGTAATAAGGAGGCTCTCAGGTGGTAACCCTTAGGTACCCCATAACAGTAGGTTAAGTTTCAATTACAAGAACAAAGAGTCATAAGGCTAGTCATCACTAACAAGAACTCATCAGTAGGCCATCCTCTTTTGCCTGACACTGTCCCTGAACTCAGGGGACAGTTGCTGCTCCCTTGGAGAATGTGGCAGAGCTCTCCACGCTGCAAGTTAAGATTCCCTCATTTATTGAGTGATTGTCTACCCACCGTGACCGTGCCCCATCCCTCGATCATTTGAACCTTTTTATATATTTTTCATGTATATTCAGGTGACCTTACTCCCACGACTTCTCCATTCCAGATATCCCCAAACAGTGATCATCTGCATCCCCCATTGTAACCCTTCTGTGACCCAAACCTTCTCTGAAGATGAAGCTCATATAATAACCAAATAGAATTAATAGGAAATTGAAATAATGATAAGCTTAAATGCAAGAGATAAAATACAAGGAAACTCAGAAAAAAAGAACTAAGATAAAGTATAATTAATGGATTGGGATATTCAAAAAAAGAAAATCAGAAGAAAAAGAAAAACTCGTTTTTTTATTTATATTTTATTATTTTTTATTTTAATTTTATATTATTATTATTTATTTTTGTCTTTTTTCCTTTTACCCCTGCATTATCGGATGTCCAGTGTGTACCATGACACCTTCCCCTTCTCATTCCCCAGTGTCTCCCAAATTTTCATTTAGTTTTCCAAGAAGTTTTAGGTCACAGCTAAGTCACACACGGAATACTAGATTCCCATACATCCAACCTCCCTCCCCTTCCCCCACCCCATATTACAACATTTTCTTTTTATGGGTGTTAGCATTGTTATAACTGTTATACAGATAGTAAAATATAGCAACATTGTCAATGGTTTACAGTATAGTTTACAATTTAGATGGTACAGTTTAATAAGTTTTGATGATATTTACCATGCTCTGTGTCCATTACTGTAAGGTAATGAAAAACCTTTCCCATGTCCACTAAATGCCCCATTTCATCTTAACTGTTCCTTCCTCCGCATCCCCTTGAGGCATATGACACTCCCCTCTCTTGACTCATGGAATGACAAGATTCATAGTTACATGCCCTGGGTATTTGAAACTGCCCTTCCTAATCTACCCACCTGTCAACCCTGCACAACCAAACCCAATAATAACACTACCGATCTGTTCTATTCTTCAATATGCAAATATACTCTTTCCCTTTACCATATTTATGTCCATATGGATGATGGCTCACAGACATCTGTTCTATCCTTCAATATGCAACTATATTTTATCACTTTACCATATATTATGTCTATATGGGTAATGTCTCACAACTTACCCTTCTTTCTCTCTCCCTTATTAACCTATCTTTCAGACAGTGGTTCTCAGAGGCAGTTACCTTCCCTCAATTCAGGTCAGTGAAGTCATAAACTGTTCATCCTTCAATACCTGGCTTGCTTCACTCAATGTAATGTCTTCAAGATTCATCCACGTTATTCCATATGTTAGCACTTTATTGCTTCTAACAGCTGAGTAATATTCCATTGTATGTATGTACCACATTTTCCTTATCCATTGATCTGTTGATGGGCATCGGGGTTGATTCCAACTTTTGGCAATTGTGAACAATGATGCTATGAACATTGTTGTGCATATATCTGTTCATGTCTTTGCTTTCAATTTTTCTGGGTATATACCCTGTAGTGGAATCACTGGATCATATGGAATATCTATTGTTAGTTTTCTGAGGAATTGCCAAACTGTCCTCCACAGTGGCTGGACAATTCCACAATCCCACCAGCAGTGAATGAGGGTTCTTATTCCTCCACATCCTCTCCAACATTTATATTCTGCTGTTTTTTTTAATAGCTGTCATTCTGATGGATATAAGATGGTATCTCATTGTGGTCTTGATTTGCATTTCCCTAATAGCTAGTGATGTCGAGCATTTTTTCATGTGCTTTTTAGCCATTTGTATTTCTTCCTTGGAGAAGTGTCTTTTCAGGTCACTTGCCCATTTTTTAAATGGGTTGTTTGTCTTTTTATTTTTGAGGTTTAGGATTTCTTTATCTATGCAGGATATTAGGCTCCTATCAGATATATGGTTGCCAAATATTTTCACCCATTGTGTAGGCTGCCTTTTTATTTTCTTAATAACATCCTTTGAGGTGCAGAAGTTTTTAATTTTGATGAGATCCCATTTATGTATTTTTTCTCTTGCTGCTCGTGCTTTGGCTGTGAAGTTCATGAAACCATTTCCTAATACAAGGTCTTGCAGATGCTTCCCTACATTATCTTCCAAGGTCCTTATGATTTTGGCTCTTATATTTAGATTTTGATACATCTTTTTAGGTAAAAGACCATGTTATTTGTGACAGTTTGAAATAAAAGCTATCTTTCAGGATTTGACTTTGAGAAAGCAGGTTCAAACATTGTGTTCTTTTTAAAAGTGATAAGACTTCTTTCTTCATGGAAATGATAAGGTTAAAGTACAAGAAGCTATTCTGATAAAACAGACTTTCTTTATTGCATACTGATTATTGAGGAGAAAAACTGTGTAAACTTTTACTAAAACAGACAGTTGAAATACAGGGGCCTCTTTGGGAGTTAGAGGTTGTACTGAGTACCGTTGTGGCAACAGATGTAGGCCATTTTAAATCAGCACACACCACTTAGAACTGAGTGGGAGAGAGTGTGGTCTACAGTGTGAACTGTGGTCTATGGTTGGTGGCAAGTCTCCAGGATGTGTAAGTTCATTGAGGGTGGTGGGCCACACTTGTTGGAGATGTTTGTGTGGGATGTGGTGGGAGGTGTGGGAGGTGGGCAACATGGAATCCCAGTGGATTCTGTGTAATATTTTGGGTAATCTAAGCACCTCTTAAAATATATGTATATATATATATATATATATATATAAATAACATTTTTAAGCATATACATATATATGCATATATATATATATCATTTTGCAAATGTTTGTATGTATTGTGAGAATTTTGATTTTTACCCACAATAAAAATAAATAAAAAATTAAAAAAAAAAACAGACTAATGACTTGAGAAACTTTGAGAAAGAATAAAACTTTAACTTTATATTATTATATTGTTTGACATTAAAGCTTTTGAATTTTTATAGATAGACTGCTTAAATTTTACTTACATATAATTATCATCAACATTAAACAAAGTTATTAGAATAATGATTGCATTTGAGTGTAACTATTTTTATTATTTTAAACTAATATCCATATTTATTTATTAATATATGTGCTTATTTAATTTTTGGTCATTTGAATAGAGCTCTTATAATAATCTCCATTTATCAATTTTATATTACCATCCAGAGGTATCAAAATATACTCTGACCCTGAACAAATAGACAAATACAAAAAGAATTATGACACACAAACAGAAACATAAAGCTTACTAATTTGACCCATAATTTTCACTCCTTTGGTATGGCTGTCTTCAAGCCCTCCTTCATTTTACATATTTGATTTTACTGTTTTTAAGATTTTTTTCTGGAATCTGTGTTACCTGTAATATATAAGCTTGTTCTTTGAAACACTTTTGTTCATAATCAGCAACCAGCCAGGACAAATTAAACAGCATAAATACAGTAAAGCTCTAATTTAGCAGTTTATACAGATATTTAACATTTATATTTTGGATTACTACTTTTTAGGAGTACACTTAGGCTCAAAATTCAGATTTCTGTGGTAGGCCTTTTAATTTCTGTTCATAATTTTGGGTATACTTAGTGAATGAGTAATAAACTTCGTTTCAGCTGAGGAAGGATTGACAGCTGTACCGCTTTTGGTAACTGCCTTAAGTTCTGTTACAGGCTGGAGTGAACTGCTCTGTTGCTAACTAGGTAAATTTGAGCAAGGCTGGGAAATGTGCTCATACTGTTTGTCTGAGGACCTTGAGCAAGGCCCACTTGGAAGTTTCCTGACTAATTAATTAGACTACCATTTTTATGATATTTAGAATAGGATTACTTGGCCCAGTGTAACCCTTTTTGGTTTTTTGAACACACACGACTTGGTATTGATTTATTATTGCTGATAAATGGCGATCTTACACTAGTTTTGGCTTGGCAATCTTTTTTCAAATCACATGGTTTCCCACATTTAAAGCAATTTAAATTATTTTTTTTCTGGTTTTCCTATTTATTTAATCAAAGACTGGTGGATAAACATAAAAACAGCACAATTACTTCAGATAATTCTTCATATTGTATACACACAGACCAATGAATGTAAACTGAAAGAAACCTGCAGTCAGCAATGAAATGCATACAGCTTTTCCTTCCCTCGCTCAAAAAAAATTTTAAACCACACAAACTTAAAATGTCATCAACACACACTCTCCGGTGACAAATGATTCAGACATAAATAGTGGGTGCAAAGAAACTATATGCTAACATATATATAACCTTTGTTAATGGAAAAAACAAACAAAAACAAAAAAACACAGAAGCAGCCATGGAAATTTTGGAGAGCAATTTAAATTATTAATCATAGGACTACATCCATTTAGAGGAGCTGCAAGAAGGTTCATGTTATAGGTATTAGGCCCAATGTTTTGGCATATTTTTATATAACCCTGTAAAGTTCTTCCATTTGCCTTTATCAGACATGAAGCCTTTTTACACTCACTGTTACCATTATCAAATGCCAACGTTAGAATAAGCATTTCTTTAAGATCAGATTGAGTTACTATCTTGTTGACTACATCTGCCAGCCTTGCTACAAATTCAGCATAGGGTTCAGTATTTGCTTGAACATTTTTTGAAAATGTTTGTACAGCCTGTCCAGCAGTGGGGATTCATCGCCAGGCAGCTAGGCAGCACAATCGCAATTGTACAATGGAAATATCATCATTTTGACCTTGGCAAGGAATCCAAGCCCATTGACCTGTTCCTAGTATTTGTTCAGCAGTAATAGGCCCTGGTGGATTTTGCTGTTGATTTTGTCGTGCTACAATATTAGCTTCATCAGCCCACCAAGTTTTAAATTGTCAAAATTCTGCTGAATTAAGAACAGCTTGAGCTAACAAATCCCAGTCCCAGGGTATGAATCTGTTTGCTTGTGCCATTCCTTGTACCAATTCTTGAGTATAAGGAGAATTTACAGCATATTGAGAGCATTCTTGTATTAATTCTTTGATAGTTTTAAAAGGAATAGATGCAAGCTCATATTGTACACCGCCTTGGGGATTGTTAGCATCTACTGGAATTTGAGTTACTGTTACTGGAAAAGTGAAAAAAAATTGCATAGACTCTGAATTTCTTTCTCTAATTCCCTGTGCTATACTTTTCATAATTGGAGAGGATGGTGCCTGCACAAAAACAGAAACTGTTGGAGGGTCATCACATGTTGTAAAAAATGGATCGGTAGATACCTTAGGAGGTGCAAACACTGGTTCAAAACACAATAAATCATCTTTTGGATCTGACAGCTTAATGATCACTGGAAAAGTTTCATAAACTCCCCTTTTTTCTTTTTATTAGACATGTGTTAATCTGTTTTCCCTGTTCATTAATTTTTCATGTATATTTCCATAAATATCATCATTAACTTGTTCTGCTACAGTGTTATCAATAGCAGTATCCATTTTAATATCTTCATTTTCATCTGACTGTAATGGTTCAAGAGCAACAGAAATAAGACTATACAAAGACCTTACATAACAATGTTTCTGTACAAGAGAAAAGAGTATTAGTAACTCTAGGGTCCTCACAGATACCCCTGTATTCTTTAATAGGGTTTTCAAAACTTGGGAATATTCCTCAAATGAGTCAACTGAGTACCCACTACCCTGATGATCCAGAATATTTGACTCATCAACAGAATGCAAGGACCATCTGACCCAGCAGTGCTTGTTCCCACAGCACTGACCCAGAGAAATGACTAGTCATTCCCCATGTTGGCAACCACCTGAGGTAGACAAGGCTGAGAATGATCCAAAGAAAGATTGGGATCAGTGGACCTCACTCCATGTGGAATGTAGGCAAGTTTATTTAGGCTGAAATTGCTTTTTATACTTCAAAGCTGATAACAAAAGTAGGGCATCCTTCACTATTTCCTCAGCTTTGTACGTGAGAACGCTGCCTGTTTCTGTGTTCCCAGACAACCTTTCTTGGGAATTCAGACAATAACATCTTAGTGGTGTGTTCATCCTGCTCTGCCTCCTCCCACTGATATCTGCAGTATTCAGTGTCCTTGGAGACATTTACTAATGTTTCTCTGCCAGCAAGCATGCTTTTTAAATGCTTAAACCTTTATGCTCTGGCTCTCAGCATCTTTTCCAACATCCAAGGAAGAAATATAAAGGGCTAAAAAGCAGGTGAAAAAATGCTCAACATCACTTGCTATCAGGGAAATGCAAATCAAACTTCAATGAAATACCATCTTACACCCATGAAAATGACAGCTATTAAAAAACAGCAGACTCTATGTGTTGGAGAGAATGTGGATGAAGAGGAACCCTCATCCACTGCTGGTGGGATTGTGGAATGGTCTAGCCATTGTGGAGGACAGTTTGGTGGTTCATCAGAAAACTAACAATAGATCTTCCATGTGATCCAGCATTTCCACTGCTGGGTATATACCCAGAAGAACTGAAAGCAAAGACATGAACAGATATATGCACACAAATGTTCATAGTGGCATTGTCCACCATTGCCAAAAGTTGGAATCAGCTCTGGTGCCCATCAACAGATGAATGGATAAAAAATATACATACGATGGAATATTACTCTGCTGTAAGAAGGAATAAAGTGCTAACACGTGGATTAATGTGGATGAATCTTGAGGACCTTATGTTGAGTGATGCAAGCTAGGCATTGAAGGATAAACAGTATATGACTTCACTGATTTGAACTGAGGAAAGTGAGCAGTACCTGAGAACGATTGTCTGAAAGATAGGTTAACAAGGGAGAGAAAGAGAAGAGTAGGTTGCGAGCCATCACCCATATGGACATAATCTATGGCAAACGGATAGAGTATAGTTGCATATTGAAGAGGGGTAGTGATATTACTGGGTTTGGTGCTGCAGTGTTCACCAATTAGATTAGGAAGAGCAGGTTGGAATACTCAGAGCATGTAACAATGAATCTTGTCATTCCATGAGTCAAGACAGGGGAGTGTCATATGACCCAGGGGGATGGGGTGGAAGGAACAGTTAAGATCAAATGGGGTATTTAGTGGACATGGGAAAGGTTTTTTCATTACCTTAAAGTATTGGACACAGGACATGGTAAATATCATAAAAAATTATTAAACTGTACCATGTAAATTGTAAACTATACTGTAAACCATTGACAATGTTTAGTTGCTATATTTTACTATCTGTATAACATTTATAACAATGCTAACATCCATTTAATAAGGTTTTAATAGGGGTGGGGAAGGAGGAGGGAGGTTGGGTATGTAGGAGTCTCTAGTATTCTGTGTGTGACTTTGCTGTGACCTAAAACTTCTCTGAAAATTAAATGAATATTTTGAGACACTTGGGAATGAGAGGGGGAAGGTATCATGGTACACTTGACACCCAATAATACAGTGATAAAGGGAAAAAATAACTTTTTACAAAAGAATTTTTTTGTTTTATCCCTTTTTTGAATGTCCCAATCCGCAAATTATATTTTACTTTTAGTTTAGATTTTTTTTCTTCTGAGTTTCCTTGTGCTTATCTCTTGCATTTAAGCTTATCATTTTATTTCTTTTTCCTATTAATTGTATTTGCTTATTATATGGGCTTCATGTTCAAGGAAGGTTTAGATGACAGAAGGGTTACAATGGGGGCTGCAGAGGATCATTGATGGGGTATGTCTGGGATGGGGCATTCATGGGAGTAAGTTCGTCTGAATATACACAAAAGATATATGAAGTTGTTCAAATGATCAAGGTATGGCCATGGTCACGGTGGGTAGACATCACTCAATAAATGAAGGAATCTGAATTCCCAGCCTGGAGAGCTTTGCCAAATTCTCCAAGGGAGCAGCAGCATTCCCCTGAGTGAAGGAACAGTGTCTGGAATAAGAGGATGGCCAACTGATGGTTTCTTGTTATTGATGATTAACCTTTTGTCTTTGCTCTTGTAATTGAAACGTAGCCTACTGTTATGGGGTGCCTAAGGGTTGCCACCTTAGAGCCTCCTATTTTCTCCAATGTGGCCTCTCAAAGCAAAATCAGCATATGAATGCATTACCTTCCCCACAAGGTGGGACATGACTCCCATGGATGATCCTCCCTGGCAACCAGAGATTAATACCAAGTGTGAACTATCAACATGATTGGAAAAAGACCTTGAAAAAAGGGGGGAAAGGTAAAGAGAAATAAGTTCATGTAGCTAAGAGACTTCAAAGAGACTTCAAAGAGGTCATCCTAGAGGTAACACTTATCCACACTGCTGTAGGATCACATAGAACACCAAAGTGGATTTCACCCTTCACAGAGTGGCTCCTGAAGGCTCTGGAGACACCCAGGTCCTAACTAAGTGGGAATAGCCCCAGAGATTGGTGTCTTATTTGTGGGCTCTACTTTGGAATCTGTGCTCCTGAGAGTGACAGAGTTGGACTCAAATACGTCCTCTCTGCATGGTCCATCAGTCCCTTCTATTCAAACCTATATGTGATGCTGGAGTTTGTAGGTGTACTTCCAGAGACTGGGGCCTCTGGCCTACCTATGTGCCAGCTGTGCCTGGAATCTCGGTGGAGCTGCAACTCCTACCCTACAGCTCAATGGACACATCCAAGTCACCTGGTGAGTAGACATTGATGGGTACAAGCCATCCCAGGGAATGGAAAGGGCCTGCAGCTACAGGTAGGATAATCCCATTCACTGTATCCATGGGACATTAGCCCTCTCTCACTTGGTGGTGGAGTGGACATCACCATCCCAGTCCCCTCCGGATGAGGGGAAGAGCTATGGACTAGAGTTGACTTAATGGTATTCTGTTGTAGACATATTGTGATTCAAGCAATGGAAGAAATTATAACAGTGAGCTGGAGCTGGTGGCTGCTGGACGCTTTGGGGGGAAGGAGGGGAAGGGGAGTTGAAATACAGGGTATTTTTGCCACTTCAAGGTTGTCCTGAGTGGCGTTGTGGCAACACATGTAGGCCACTTTACATCAGCATATACCATTCAGAACTGTGTGGTAGAGAGTGTGTTCTATGATGTGAACTGTGGTCTATGCTTGGTGGCAAGGCCCCAGGATGTGTATATCCATTGCAGTTGATGTGCCACACTGATGAAGGATGTTTGTGTGGGATGATGTGGGAGATGTGGGAGGTGGGGAACATGGGAATCCCTGTAATTTCTGTGTAATATTTAGGTAATCTAAGCACCTTTTGAAAAAAAATATAAATATAACATTTATGTAAACAAATGCACGTATGTGCATACATATTTATATATCATTTTTCAAATATTAGTATGTATTGTGAAAATTTTGATTTTTAACCACAAAAAATAGAAAAAAAGAAAGCAAGAAAATGCTACAATAATAGGCAGCCTTATTTTTAAAACGGTAATTTTTTAAATGCTTACCCAAAAGGTAATGGAATGAAGAGCCAGTGAAAACAACCAGGATAATTTGAAATAAGTGGAAAGCCAATCTTTACATAAATTAAGAGAAATCTCGAGTTCTGATGCATAAATTAGTGGTAACAAATTGAACACAGATGAGTGTGGAAGAAGATGTGGGAGGAGCAGATCTCAGAACAAACTGCAAATGCACTTTTCCAAGAGGAGAAAGACATTCTGAATGGCACAGTCACAGCCGCTTGCTTAAATGATTGACAACATGTTGCACAGACTGGAGTTGGAGATTCTTTAGAGATTCTCATTCATTACATTCACAGGGTTTCTCTCCAGTATGAATGTTGAAGTGTTTAATAAGATACTGCCTCTGGCTGAAGGCTTTTCCACATTCCTTGCATATATATGGTTTCCCTCCACTATGAATTTTCTCATGGTTAGTGATAATTGATTTGCTATTTAAGGCTTTCCTACATTCCTTACATATATAGGGTTTCTCTCCAGTTTGTCTTCTGTGGTGTGTAATGAGGCTTGATTTCTGAATGAAAGGTTTCCCACATCCACCACATTCATAGGGTTTCTCTCCAGTATATATTCTAAGATGGTTAACGAGGTTTTCGTTATGGTTGAAGGCTTTTCCACATTCATTGCATACATAGGGTTTTTCTCTAGAATGAATGCTCTGATGTTTAATGAACTATTGCTTTTGTTTGAAGGCATTTCTGCATTGTTTACAACCATTTGTTTCTCTCCAATATGAGTTTTTTCATGTTCTGTGAGATATGATTTGTGCCTAAATGCTTTTTACATGCCTTACATGCATAGGGTTTCTTTCCAGTAGGAAATCTCTTCTATCTGAGATTTGAAATTTGAATCAAAGCTTTCCCACATATATATGATTTCTCTTCAGTAACTATTTTCTGATGAATAAAGAGGTTTTGTCAGGTTGTAACTTTCCCACATGTATGACATTTCTAGGCTTGTTCCCCTGTATAGCTTTTAAAATGAGGAGTAAAAAATGACTGTAAAGAGCAGCCTATATTCAGCAGCCTCATATGGTTTTTCTCTACTTTGAATTTTCTCATATTCTATGAGGTTTTGTTTCAGATGTAAGTATTCCCATGTTCATTACAATACTAACTAAAGTATGAATATTTCATGCTCAATGAGATTTAATGTCTGGCTGATGGATTTACAATATTATATACACAGGGTTTTACTCCTGCATGTTTCTTTGATGTGACTCTACGTTTCTCAAAATCATGTTATCCCAAATGGTTTTTCTAAAGGATTAATTTTCAGGTATCTCATGAGGTTGAATTTCCATGAAAACTTCACACACATTACACTTAAAGGGGAGGACTACCATGTGGGGCAAACTGTCAAAAGTCATTGTCTTCATTCTTTTTCCTTACATAGATTCCCTCATGCTTAGGTAAGTATGATGCAAATTCCTTCCAAGTGAAGTTACATTCATAGAAGTTTTATTTTGAGGAAACAATGCTTGTGGTCACAGAAAAGATTTTCCCAACTTTCTTACATTCTCCACCTTCATCTTAAGTCTGTACTGTTGTGGAAGTGGATATAGCTTCACTCACAAGCCTTTTGTTATGTGGTTCTTTCTGCTTTTTAATGTCCTATGCTTCTTCAAAGTTTGTGGTTCGCAACAAATTACTGCTTAGAGGGAAATTTATAGCATTGAATGCATTCATTAGAAAATAGGAAAGATCCTATATCAATCATCTAAGTGTCCAATTTGGGAGGTGTAACAATATCTCATTTTTATTTGTTCTATCATAACTAGGAAATGGGAAGTGATACAGTGCTTGATTCAGGATGGGGGCAAAACAACACCCCATAAATCAACCCTGGAACATTCAGGCTTCTGAAGGAGAAGATAGGTGCAGCTTCCAAACATGCATGAGTAAGGTGGCTCAAGAACAAAGGCCAAAAAGGCAACCCAGGATATCCTGAATACTTTGTTTTGGAATGACTATTTTTGTTCAGCATTTTATCCTTTTATTTATTTGGATGAGATGCTTATTTATTATTCTCTAATGACAACTGGGTAAAATAAAAGGATTTTGCTTGCCTTCCCAAATCTGCACAAATTATTTGTTATTGATTTGCTAAATAATGTATTTTAAAACAATTTATATTCTGTATTATCAAGCAAAAGGTTGCTGATGCAAAACACCAGAAATATCTAGGTCTTTATAAAGGGTATTTATTTGGGATAGAAGCCTCCAGTTACCAGGCAATAAAGCCTAAGTTTCTTCCTTAACCAATGTCTGTTATCCCATCTTGGAGGAAGACAGCTGCAGACATTTGCTAGGGTTCAGGTTTTTTGGGTTCCTCTATACCCAGGGCTGCATTTATCCCTGGGCTCAGCTTCTCTGTTTCCTCCTCAAGGTCAGCTGTAGACTATGAGGCTCTCTAAGCTTTGCTTCTCTCCACAAGGCCTGCTGTGAACTCTCAGGTGAATTGCTTGTCTCTTTTCCCCGTAGCCTCCTGTCCTTGCTCATCAGAACTCCAATATCAAAAACTACTCCAACTCTGTCCTTTCCCATGTCTTTTTCTGTTTGAGACCCCTCCCACCAAGGGGTGGGTCTCAAACGCCCTACTGACTGTGGCCCAGTCAATGCCCTTATCATAAATTAATCATGCCCAGATTAACAGACCAGTTTACAAGCATCATCCCATAACTATTTTTGGAATTCATAATGATATCAAACTGCTACATATCCAGTTACCCACCTTAGGCTATATATTATTTTATGGTGTACTTGAACACTTTATTGGTATCCTAGGCCACAGATATCATTATTACTTTATCCACTCAATAGTCATTTATGTATATGAATTTAATTAACAGATATTGTTCTTCAATCCATCCTGAATCTTGAACTTTCTGAGAATAGTTTCTTTCTGCCTGAAGAATATTTTTTCACATTTCTTTTAAAGTGAGTTGCTGCTAGTAAAGTTTATTACTTTTTACTCATCTCTAAAAATACTTATTTCACTTCTCCCCAAAGCATTGATATGAATTAAATCTCAGGCTTTCTACGAACTCCACTGCTTTTGAAAGCACCCTTAGTGTTGAATTTCTCCATTCTGTTGTAAATGTAATCAGTTCTTTGGAGGAGAAACTAGGGCCTTTCAGTTTTACAGCCTGCTTCCTGCCCCACCAGCTCCCAGACAAAATCTGTGCACACTGGATATGGGGATGGGAATAATGGCACATCTCACTTATTTACACACCTGCTTTTGGAGGTAAGATTTGGTGGAGAAAGCACAGTCTATTGAGTTCTTCTTGGGACCGTTCTAGGGACCAGTGCAATGGTGGTCAGCACCACAATTTGCTCAATGATTGCCACACCCAAAATACAGCCACTGCTTCATGAGTTCCCATTTCTCCCAGATTTAGGAGAACAGTCCTGATCCCTGTGCCCTGATTTAATGGCCTCATTTGAGTTTGTGTAGACCCCATAGAATTAGGTTCTTACTAAATGATTGCTGTGTGTATAAGCCTTTTGTATGTAGGACATTTTGGTTAGATTCAGATAAGAGACCCTTCCATTAAGGCAATTTTTGTTAGAACACTTTAATATAGTTAAGGGCCTCTGATTAGTTTTCAGGCACCAGGGTGGATCCCAATCATTGTGCTGAAGGCCCAAATAAGGAACACACAGAGAGTGAGCCATGTTTACCCTGCAATGTGGGAGAGGGCTCCAGGATCTCCTACAGCTGTGGAGAGACACAGAAACCCTGAGAGGCTGAGGGAGAGGCCAGAGGCTGGAGTCATGGAGCAGCCTGAATCTGAAGATATCCAGGCCAGAGAAAAGGGGAGTGTTGTGAGTAATTGTGTTTGATGGGCCACTGCTGAGCAGAGGGAGAAAATGAGTTTGGAGGAGAAGGCAGCGAGAATAATGCAGGCCACACATTTTGCCTTGGCAGGATTACAGCAGCAGTTGATCCTTGCTAAGACAGCATTTTAGATGATGACTTGATTTGGACATTTTCACAGCCTCAGAAGTGTAAGCTTTAACCCTTATAAATGCCAATAAAAGCCAACGTATTTCTGGTATTTTGAATTGGCAGCCCTTGGGAAACAGAAACAGCTGAGGACACAGATTTAGAGAGCTGACCTGTTCCCAAAGAGCAGTGTGATGCTGCTGCCCAGTGATATCACCTGTAAACAGTGGGTAACTCCAGACTAGGCAAGAATGAGTACAGGTAAGATGGAGGGGGAAGTGCTCTTGGCCAACAAGGCCTGCAAGAGAGGGAGTCAGGCAGGGGATTCATATGGTTTGGGGACTAGCCTAAACTCACAGCTGCCCCAGTATGATGTACGTGCCTCAGTCAGGGGTTGGCCAGGTTGGCAGAGGCAGATAGAAGCATGGGACCTGGGGATTGGTGCAGCAGAGGCATCAGGGCACAGAGAGGAGACTTCCTGTCACTGCTCCTTTTGTCCTTCCATGCTTCCCTTGCCCTCCAGAATTGACCATATGATGAGGCTCCTCTTACTGTACCCCTCCTGGGTCTCAGGCACAGCTCAGGTCTCCTCCTTCCAGTTCTACATTCACCTTCTCCAATCTTGGTGCAGCTAAAGAAAAAGCAATACCAAAATGCAACCTGTGGGTGTGAGGAAGGAAATGTCAAAATTCACATTACAGCATTGGCTACAGCAAAAACATCACCAGAATGAGGAACATTAGGCCAGTGACCCTAATAAATAGTACAGGAATCCCAGAAAGTCCTTGGACCTAGGGCTGACAAGAATAGAAGTGAGGTTTTGAGATAATGCAATGTTTGCAGGAAATCTCAGAGGGTGCAGATGCCAGATATTTCTCAGACTAATTAAATATTAAATTTTCAGCACATCTTTTATTGTGTTGAAGATGATGCAGAACTCTTCAATCCCAGAAGAGAATGGAGGTGTTGCATGGGAAGAAGCTGATGAACAACTGAAGAAGCTGGAAGTTAACAGGTTTTCACTGCATTCCCCCCAAGCCAGAGAGGGAATGTTTTGTTTAGGAAAAAAACTCTCAGAGTCCAAATGAATACCATCATCATATGTTCTGGATCCACAAGGAGTACAGGTAGAAAGCCCTGCTCAGCACTCACAGCCACAGTTAGTGATGTGAGTCGTTCTAGCTGGTTTTCACTGAGGTGTAAGCAGAAGTAAGTCTGTCTTCTCCTGTGGTGCTAACAGCCTTCTAACCAGAACTGTGTAGAGAGCAGTGTGGCTTTTGAAAGGTCGCATCCATGCTCCTTGTGCTCAGTGCTCACTCTTGCTGAGGGAGGCCTCCACCTGTCCAGATACCTGTTGAGGGGGCCGAGGGGAGTGAGCACATTTCTTTTATGGGTGACTGTATTTGCAAGGGGTGAGGGGAAGTGGCCCCCACAGTAATGTTGCAGATACAAATCAATATCTTCAAATGAACCATTTTGTATGATTTCATTATTTACTATTTTCATAATTTCTTTTAAATTATAACCAAATTATCTGTGCAAAGACTATAAAAATAATTTATGTCTTTTATGGTAAACAGCCAAATTCCTTCTCTAGCCTCAACATCCATTCCTCCTTCCTCAGAATTATCTGCATTGGCAGATTCTTTTGGGTACACATTTCTGTATGTAAGTACATGCATTCTCTAGTTTCATCCATCCCACATCCTATCACATATGAGAAAAATATTGGAGTACAACTTAAGGATATAAATAAATTTTCTAACTTCTTAAAATATTGGGATTAGAAGAATATCATCTAACTATGAAAGGATCATTTCTGATTTAATATAATACAGAAAATTTGAACTAAGTAGAAAGCAGGCCTCTGTAGTCCAGTGGCAGTTAAACCTGAATTCACATGAGAATCAGGTGAAGAAACTGAACATAAATAAATGGTTGGGATGCTTTATAAGAATATGCTACATTATGGGTAGCATTATTTTTAAAATGGTAATTTTTTAAGTGCTTACCCAGAAAGTAATGGATTGAAGAACCAGTGAAAACAAGCAGGATAATTTGAAATCAATGGAAAGCCCATCTTTACCTAAACTAAGAGAAATCTCGAGTTCTGATGCATAAATGAGTGGTAACAAATTGAACACAGATGAGTGTGGAAGAAGATGGGGGAGGAGCAGATCTCAGAACAAACTGCAAGTGCACTTTTCCAAGAGGAGAAAGACATCCTGAATGGCATAGTCACAGCCACTTCCTTAAAAGATTGGCAACAAGTTCCACAGGCTAGAAGTGGAGATTCTTTAGAGATTCACATTCATTACATTCACAGCGTTTCTGTCCAGTATGAATGTTGTAATATTTAATGAGATACTGCCTCTGGGTGAAGGCTATTACACATTCCTTTTATATATAGGAATTCCCTCCACTATGAATTTCTTCATGGTCAGTGAGATTTGATTTGCTGCTGAAGGCTTTCCTACATTCCTTTCATATATAGTGTTTCTATCCAGTTTGTCTTCTCTGGTGTGTAATGAGGTTGATTTCTGAATGAAAGCTTTCCCACACCCATCACATTCATAGGGTTTCTCTCCAGTATGTATCCTCAGATTGTTAATGAAATTTTTCTTCGGGTTGAAGGTTTTCCACATTCATTGCATATATAGGGTTTTTCTCCAGAATGAATGCTCTGATGTTTAATGAACTATTGCTTTTGGCTGAAGTCTTCTCTGCATTCTTTACATCCATTTTGTTTCTGTCCACTATGAGCTTTTTCATGTTATGTGAGATATGATTGTACCTAAGGGCTTTTTCAAATGCCTTACATGCATAGGGTTTCTTCACAGGAAGTAATCTTTGTATCTGATATTTGACATTTGAATTAAAGCTTTCCCACATATAAATTATTTCTCTTCAGTAAGTATTTTCTGATGAATAAAGAGGTTTTCTGTCAGGTTGAAATTTTCCCACATGTATTACATTTCGATGCTTGTTTCCCTGTGTTGCTTTTAAAATGAGGATTAAAAAATTAGTGTAAAGAGCAGACTACATTAAGGACACTCATATGGTTTCTATCTAAATTGAATTATCTCACATTCCATGAGATTTTGTTTCAGATGGAAGAATTCCCATGTTCATTACAATACTAACTAATGTATGAATATTTCATGCTCAATGAAATTTAATACCTGGGTGAAGTGTTTCCAATATGTTTTACATACACAGGGTTTTACTCCTGCATGTTTCTTTGCTGTGACTCTAGCTTTCCCATATTCATGAAATCCCAAATGGTTTATCTGAAGGATTAATTCTCAGGTATCTCATGAGGTTGAATTTCCAAGAAAACTTCACACTCATTACACTTAAAGGGAGGGAATGGGAATACCATGTGGGTAAAACTGGCAAAACTCCTTATCTTCATTCTTTTTTCCTTACATGGATCCCTCATGCTTAGGTAAACATGATGCAAATTCCTTCAAAGTGGAGATACATTCATAGAAGTGTTATTTTGAGGGAACAATGCTTGTGATCAGACAAAATATTTTCCCAATCTTCTTACATTCTCTACCTTTATCTTAAGTCTGTACTGTTGTGGAAGTGGATTTAGCTTCACTCACAATCCTTTTTTTATTTGTTGTTTCTGTTTATTACTGTCCTATGCTTTTTCATAGTTTGTGGGGTGCAGCAAAAGCAGTGCTTAGAGGGAGATTTATAGCATAGAATGCATTCATTAGAAAAGAGGAAATATCCAATATCAATCATATAAGCATCGAATTTGGGAAGTGCAACAATATCTCCTTTTTATTTGTTCTATCATTCAGGGCTCTGCTTGCTTCAAATGAGCATCACATTCAGTTTGGTGACTTCATAACTAGGAAATGGTGAAGTGATACAGCACTTGATTTATGATGGGGGCAAAACAACAGCCCATAAATCAACCATGGAACCTTCAGGCTTCTTAAGGATTAGAAAGGTGCAGCTTCCAAACATGCATGAGTAAGGTGGCCCCAGAACAAAGGCCAAAATGGCAAACCAGGGATCCTGAAAACTTTGTTTTGGACTGTCTATTTTTGTTTAATTTTTTTCCTTCTATTTATTTGGATGACATGCACAATTTAATATTTTTTAAAGTTTACTGTGGAAATTATAGCACTTTTGCTTGCATTTCCAAATCTACAGTTATTATTTGTTATTGACTTGCCAAATAATGTATTTTAAAACAATTTATATCCTGTATTAGTCAATGAAAGGGATGCTGATGCAAAATACCAGAAATCTGTTGGTCTTTATAAAGGGTATATATTTGGGGTAGAAGCTTACAGTTACCAGGAAGTAAAGCATAATTTGCCTCCTTCACCATAGTCTGTTACCACAACTTGGAGCAAGACAGCTGCTGAACTTTAGCAGGGTTCGGGCTTCTTGGGTTCCTCTCTTCCCAGGGCTGCATTTCTCCCTGGGCACAGCTCCTCTGTTTCCTCTACTAGGGCAGCTGTAGACTGTGAGACTCTTTAAGCTTTACCTTGCTCCACAAAACAGCTGTGAACTCTTAGGTGAATGGCTTGTCTCTTTTCCCCGGGGCCTTCTGTCCTTCCTCATCAAAACTCCAATATAAAAAACAATTCCAGCTCTGTCCTTTACCATGTCATTTTATGTTTGAGACCCTCCCACAAAAGGGCGGGACTCAACATACTACCAACTGCGACCCAGTCAACACCCTTATCATAACTTAATCATGCCCAGAATAACAGACCAGTTTACAAGCATAATCCAATATCTATTTCTGGAATTCATAATGATATCAAACTGCTACATATCAATTTACCCATCTTATGCTATATATTATTTTATGGTGTATTTTAACACTTTATTGATGTCCTAGGCCTTGGATATCTTTATTATTTCATCCAATCATCATTTAAATATATGAATTTAATTAACATATATTGTTCTTCCATCCATCCTGAATCTTGATCCTTCTGACTATTATTTTCATTCTGCCTGAAGAATATACCTTCATATTAATTTTAAAGTGAGTTGCTGCTAGCAAACTTTATTAGTTTTTACACATCTTTATACATATGTACTTCATTTCTTCCTGAAGGTTTGAGATGAATTAAATCTCAAGCCTTCTATGATCTCCACTGCTTTTGAGATCACACATAGGATTGGATTTCTCAATTCTGTTTAAATGTAATCAGTTCTTTGGAGAAGAAGTTAGGGGCTTTCAGTTTTACAGCCTGCTTCCTGCCTGACCACCTCCCAGGCAATATCTGTGAGGTCTGTCTCTGGGGATGGGAATAATGGCCCACCTCTCTGAGTTACACACCTGATTTTGGAGCTAAGATTTGGTGGAGAACACAAAGCATATTGAGTTCTTCTCAGAATCATTCTAGGGACCAGTGCAATGGTGGTCATCATGCAATTTTGCTCAATGTTGGCCATACCAAAATTACAGCCACTGCTTCATGACCTCCCATTTCTCCAAGACTTAGTAGACCCCTCCTTATGCCTGTGGCCTGGGTTAATGCCCTCGTTTGAGTTTTGTGTGGACCCCAGAAAAGTATGTTCCTACTAACGCATTGCTGTGTGTGTAAGACTTTTGTATGTAGAACATTTTGTTTAGATTCAGATAAGGGATCTTTTGATTAGGTCACCATTTTTTAGATTGCTTTAGTTTATTTAAGGGTCTCTGATTAGATTTCAGGCACCAGGATGGACCCTAAACATTGTGCTGAGGTCTTACATTCATGGAACACACAGAGGAAGAGTGCTGCCATGTTTAACATGCCAAGTAGGAGAGGGCTCTGGGATTTCCTACAGCTGTGGAGAGACACAGAAGCCCTGGGTGGCTGAGGGAGAGACCAGAGGCCACAGTCATTGAGCAACCTGAAGCTGAAGACATCCAGGTCAGAGGAGAATTGAGAGGTGTGAGAATTGTGTCTGAAGGCCCACTGCTGAGCTCAGGGAAAAAGTGAGTTTGGAGGAGAAGGCAAAGAGAGACAGGCAGGCCCAACATTTTTTCTTGGCAGGATTCCAGCAGCAGCTGACCCTTGTTAAGACAGCATTTTTTGATGATGCTTCAATTTGGACATTTTTACAGCCTCAGAACTGTAAGCTTTAAAAACAATAAATTTCAATAAATCTCAACCTATTTCTTGTATTTTTCATTGGCAGTGCTTGAAAAACACAAACAGTTAGGGATACAGGGTTGGAGAGCTGTACTGTTCCCAAATGGCAGTGTGATGCTGCCCAGTGAATTCACCTGTAAACTAAGGGTGTCTCCAGACTAGGTGGGAATGAGTACTGGTAAGATGGAGGGGGAAGTGCTCATGGCCAACAGGTCCTGCAAGACAGGGAGTCAGGTAGAGGAGTCACGTGGTTTGGGGACTAGCATAAAGTCACAGATGACCCAGTATGATGTACATGCCTCAACAGGAATTGACCAGGTGGACATGTGTGGAAAAAAGCCTGGGACCTGGAGTCTGGTATAGCAGAGGAGTTAGGGCACAGCAAAGAGACTTCCTTCTCCTGCTCCTTTTGTCCTTCCCTGCTTCTGTTGGCCTCCAGCATGGATCTTCTGAAGAGGCTACTCTTACTGTACCCCTCCTGGGTTTCAGGCATATGCTCAGGTCTCCTGCTTCCAATTCTACATTCACCTCTCCAATCTTGGTCCAGCTAAATAAAAAGCAATGCCAAGATGAAACCTGTTGGTGTCAGGAAGGAAATGTCAAAATTCACATTACAGCCTTGGCTACAGCAATAACATTACCAGAATGAGCAACATTAAGTCAGTGACCCTAATAAATAGTACAGGAATCCCAGAAAGTCCTGGGACCTAGGGCTGACAAGAATAGAAATGATATTGTGAGAGAGTGCAATGTTTGCAGAAAACCTCAGAGGGAGCAGATGCCAGATATTTCTCAGACTAATTAAATATTAAATTTTCAACACATCTTTAACAATGTTGAAAATGATGCAGACTTCTTCAATTCCAGGAGAGAATGGGGGTGTTGGATGGGAAGAAGGTGATAAACAACTGATGAAGCTGGAATGTAACACGTGTCCACTGCAGTTCCCCCAAGCCAGAGAGGGAATGTCCTGTTTTGGAACAAAACTCTCAGAGCCCCAATGAAAACCATCATCATAGGTTGTGGATGCACAAAGGAGGACAGGGAGAAAGCCCTGCTTAGCACTCACTGCCTCAGTTATTTATGTGAGTCAATCTAGCAGGCCTTCACTGGGGAGTAAGCAGCAGGAAGTCCATCTTCTCCTGTGGTGGTAACAGCCCTCTAAATGGACCCTTGTAGGGAGCAGTGTGCCCTTCACATGGTCCTGTCCATGCTCCTCCTGCTCTGTGCTCACTCATAATGAAAGAGACCTTCACAAGTCCAGGCAGCTGGGAGGGGGCCGAGGGGAGTGAGCACTTTTACTTTATGAGCCACTGTATTTGCAAAGGGAGAAGGGAAATACCCGCCACCCCACTAGTGTTGCAGATACAAATCATTATCTTCACACCAATCACTTTGTATGATTTCATTGTGTATTATTTTCACAAATTCTTTTAAATTATAACAAAATTATCTGTGCAAAGGGTAAAAAATAATTTAAGTCTGTTATGGGAAACAGAAAATTTCCCCCTCCCTCAGAATTATCTGCATTGGCAGATTCTTTTGGGTACACATTTCTGTTTGTAAATACATACATTTTCTAGTTTCATCCATTCCACACCCTATCACAGATGAGAAAAATATTGGAGTACAACCTAAGAATATAAATAAATTTTCTAGCTTCTTAAAATACTTGAGATTAGAAGCATACCATCTCATTTTTAAAGGATCATTTGTGTTTTAAAATAATAAGGAAAATTGGAGTGAAGTAAAAATCAGATCACTGTAGTTCAGTGGCTGTTAAACTTGAATCCACATCAGAATCAGGTGTAAAACTGAAAAAATTTCAATGGTTGGGTGCCTTATAAGAAAATACTACCATAATGGGCAGCATTATTTTTAAAATGGTAATTTTTTAAATGCTTACCCAGAATGTAATGGATTGAAGAACCAGTGAAAACAACCAGGATAATTTGAAATAACTGGAAAGCCCATCATTACATAAACTAAGAGAAATCTCGAGTTCTGATACATTAATTAGTGCTAACAAACTGAACACAAATGAGTGTAGAAGAAGATGTGGGAAGACCAGATCTCAACAAACTGCAAGTGCACTTTTCCAAGAGGAGAAAGACATTCTGATATGCAGAGTCACAGCCACTTCCTTAAAATATTGGCAACAAATTGCACAGGCTGCAGGTGGAGATTATTTGGAGATTCACATTCATTACATTCACAGTGTTTCTCTCCAGTATGCATGTTGTAATGTTTAATGAGATACTGCCTCTAGCGGAAGACTATTCCACATTCTTTACATATATAGGGATTCTCTCCTGTTTGTTTCTGTGGTGTGTAATGAGGCTTGATTTCTGAATGAAAGCTTTCCCACGTCCATCACATTCATAGGGTTTCTCTCCAGTATGTATTCTCAGATGGTTAACAAGGTTTCCCTCCTGGTTGAAGGCTTTTCCACATTCATTGCATATGTAGGGTTTTTCCCCAAATGAATGCTCTGATGTTTAATAAAATATTGCTTTTGGCAGAAGGCTTTTCTGCATTCTTTACATTCATTTTATTTCTGTCCACTATGAGTTTTTCCATTTTCTGTGAGATATGATTTGTACCAAAGGCTTTTTCACATGCCTTATATGCATAGGAAATCTATGCAGTATTTGATCTTTGCAGTAGGAAATCTCTTGTATTTGAGATTTGACATTTGAATTAAAGCTTTCCCACATCTATATGATTTCTTTTCAGTAAGAATTTTCTGATGAATGAAGTGACTCTCTGTCTGGTTGAAAACTTTCCCACAGGTAGGACATTTCTATGCTTGTTCCCTTTCATGACTTTTAAAATGAGAAGTCAATAAATGACTGTAAAGAGCAACCTACATTCAGGACACTCATGGTTTCTCTCTAGTTTGAATTTTCTCACATTCCATGAGGTTTTGTTTCAGATGGAAGCATTCCCATGTTCATTACAATACTAACTAATATATGAATATTTTATGCTCAATGTGATTTAATGCCTGGCTGATGGATTTCCAATATTCCTTACATACACAGGGTTTTACTCCTGCATGTTTCCTTGATGTGACTCTAGCTTTCCCAAATTCATGATATACCGAGTGGTTTGTCTGAAGGATTAATTCTCAAGTATCTCATGAGGTTAAAGAAAACGTCATGCTCATTACACTTAAATGGGAGGACTACCATGTGGGGCAAACAGGCAAATCTCATTGTCTTCATTCTTTCCTTACATAGATTTCCTCCGGCTTAGATAAGCATGATGCATATTCCTTCAAAGTGAATTTACATTCATAGAAGTGTTATTTTTGAAGGAACAATGCTTGCGGTCACAGATCATATTTCCCCAACTTTCTTACATTTTCAGCCTTCATCTTAAGTCTGTACTGTTGTGGAAATGGATATAGCTTTACTCACAAGCCTTTTGTTACGTGGTTCTTTCTGCTTCTTAATGTCCTATGCTTCTTCACAGTTTGTGGGATGCAGCAGAAGCAGTGATACAGGGAAATTTGTAGCATTGAATTCATTCATTAGAAAAGAGAAACGATCCAATATCAATCATCTAAACGTCCAATTTGGGAAGTGAAATAATATCTCCTTTTTATTTGTTCTATCATTCATATTTCTTCTTGCTTCAAATGATCATAACATCCAGTTTTGTGACCTCATAACTAGGAAATGGGAAAGTGATACAGCACTTGATTTATGATTTGGACAATAAATACCCCATAAATCAACACTGGAAACTTCAGGTTTCTGAAGGATAAGAAAGGTGCAGCTTCCAAAGATGCAATAGTAAGTTGACCCCAGAATTAGTCCAGTGACTATAATAAATACTACAGGAATCCCAGAAAGTCCTGTTATCTAGGGCTGACAAAAATAGAACTGAAGTTGTGAGATAGTGTAATTTTTGCAGAAAGTCTCAGAGGGAGCCAATGCCAGATATTTCTCAGACTAATTAAATATTAAATGTTCAACACATTTTTAGCAGTGTTCAAAATGATGCAGACCTCTTCAATCCCAGAAGAGAATGTATGGTTTGGATGGGAAGAAGGTGATGAACAACTGATGAAGCTGGAATGTAAAACGTGTTCACTGCAGTTCCCCCAAGTCAGAAAGGGAATGTCCTATTTGGGAATCAAATTCTCAGAGCCCCAAAGAAACCAACACCATAGATTCTGGATCCACAAAGGAGGAGAGGAAGAGAGCCCTATTCAGCACTCACAGCCTCAGTTAGTGATGTGATTCACTCTAGCCAGTCTTCACTGGGGAGTAAGCAGCAGGAAGTCTGTCTACCCCTGTAGTGCTCACACCCTCTAACTAGACACCTGTAGAGAGCAGTGTGGCCTTCATATAGTCACATCCATGTCCCTCGTGTTCCATGCTCACTCTTCCTGAGGGAGGCCTCCACCCATCCAAGCACCTGGGGAGAGGGTCAAGGGGAGTGAGCACTTTTCCTTTATGGGTGACTATATTTGCAAAGGGTTAAGGGAAGTGGCCCCCATAATGTTGCAGATACAAATCAATATCTTCAAATCAACCACTTTGTATGATTTCATTGTGTACTATTTTCAAAATTTCTTTTAAATTATAACCAAATTATCCGTGCAAAGAATGTAAAAATAATTTATGTCGGTTATGGCAAACAGCCAAATTCCTTCTCTGTCCTCAACCCCCATTTCTCATTCCTCAGAATTATTTGCATTGGCAGATTCTTTTCGGTACACATTTCTATTTGTAAATACATGCATTCTCTAGTTTCATCCATCCCACAGCTTATCACATATGAGAAAAATTTTGGAGTACAACTTAAAAATATAAATAAATTTTCTAACTTCTTAAAATAGTTGAGATTAGAAGCATATCGTCTAATTATGAAGGGATCATTTCTCATTTAAAATACTAAGGGAAATTGGATTGAAGTAGAAAGCAAGCTGTTGTAATTCAATGTGGAGATTGATGGTGCTTGGAATGATCCATAGAAAGTTTGGGACCAGGGAACCTCACTCCATGTGGAATGCAGGCAAGTTTATTTAGGCTGAAGATTCTTTTTATACTACAAAGCTGATAACAATAGTAGGGCATTCTTCACTAGTTCCTCAGCTTGGTACGTGAGAGAACTGCCTGTTTCTGTGTTCCCAGACAATGTTTCCTGGGAATTCAGGCAATAACATCTTTGTGGTGTGTTCATCCCTCTCTGCCTCCTCCTACTGATGTTTGCAATATGCAGTGTCCTTGGAGACATTTTCTAATGTTTCTCTGCCAACAAGCATGCTTTTAAAATGTTTACCTCTTTATGCTCTGGTCAGCATATTTTCCAACAAGTCCCCCTTTTTTATTTTTGGTCCAGTGTGACTGTGCCTGTCTTAAGTTGCCCTCCTCTCAAGGTATTACTCATCATGGTCCACCAGCTAAGCTCCATGGACAGGGGTTTGAGAGTTAAGCATTTTAAGCAGAATCAAGCATGGCTGGAATTTTCAGCCTTATTAATGTGGGACAGCAGGGTTTTGTGGATGCCTTCTAATACAGTTAAGAGTAGCAGAGCACCAATGATCACCACACTGAATTTAGCAAGTACAGAGTTTGATTTCCACCAATGTAGGTGGTTTATTTTATTTAATTGACCTGTTACTGATTGCTTAAATTTGCTACCTGGAAGCATAGTAAGTTGATTCTGAGACATGCTCAAAATCTTCTTCTGCAAATCTGTAATTTCTATAAATAAATTTGTGTGAAGACTTATTAAATGATTTTTAATTATTTCTCATTCATAATGGGAATAATTGTATGGGAGAGGAATGTTACAAAAAGCACTTTCATTCAAATCACACAACAAATCTTGTTTTAAATTTAGATTATATATCTGATCTCCTATTTGTGTAACGGCCATCTCTAAGTCATTAAGCCTATTGTTAATCTGCTCTCAATATATGCCTAACTATGCCTAACTCACTAGCATCATGATGCCAATTTCTAACATATTGTTGAGTTTGGATATTCTCATATAGGGCAGTTCCTGCCACAGCAGCAGGTGTAATACTACATATAAGCTCTAACACAGTAGCTATAATTAATCAAATTAAACGTTTGGTTCTTTTCAAATAATGGTTTATAAAGCACCAAAGGATTTGGTTCTCAGGAGAAGACTGCCAGCAGTGATTCATGTGAACCAGAAGCCATATTCCATGATATCATCTTCCTATTTGAATCACAGTAGAACTCTCCTGTAAAACAGATTCTGATACACAAGTGTAAAGGGAACAATTATTGCAGAAAATCCATGTGTGATTAATGCTCACTGTTCCTATTATAAAAACAATGGGATCCCGTACAAATACTTTAAGAAATTAAGTAGATATTCTTTTTAAACTGGTAATATTAGTTTTACTGCCTTATCATTCAAAAATTGGGCTAGTTCCCAAAAATAATTTCCACAAATAATTTTTAGTTTTGTTAAGTTTAGTGTCCCATAGTTGTGGGATAAATCTTCCTTCATGAGTCCAATTTAGTGACGTATTTATATTTATGACAACACTCCCTGGGCAGTACATTTTAAGGTTTATGCATTAATCCCTGGGAGAGTGGCCAGCTCCCGCCAGGGAGAAATACAACATCCATTGAAATACACTTTATCTTTTTTAATTTGTTACAAAACATCCTTGATGTGCTTACTATTTTAATTTCCAATATGCTTTCTGAAATATGAAAAGTGTGAAGTAGCAAGGCATTGGTTTGTTGATTAACAAAATTTTCTATATGATACTTTATTTTTTAGGCTTGAACAATACTTACTAAACTTTTTAAAAAATACTTTTGGTTTCAGGACTGTCAAAACTCAAAACAAGAGATTTACATATACATTTAATAAAACACATTTTCATATGTAAATGACATATACAAGTCATTAAATTATTTATATTTGCAATATATTGGTCTGAAGTTTTGATTAGTATTTAAGTATATTATACATAATTCATAACTATAGTAGATTATACAACAACAGACCTACAATGAATAAATTTTTATTAAAACAGACCACTGACTTGAGAAATTTTGAGAAAGAATAAAACTTTAACTTTATATTATTACATTGCTTGACATAAAAGCTTTTAAATTTTTATAGATAGACTGCTTAAATTTTACTTAGCTTTGACCACAAACATTATTTTTTCCACAATCCTTTTGCACTTTTTGTATTCTTTAAGGTTTTGTTTCACATTTTACTTCATTTTAATAAGTAGTTATTTTATCTTAGGATAAAATGACTTTCTTTTCTTTAATTATAAAAGCACATTCTATAGGCCTTCCATACTTAAGTTACCACAATGATTTTGGAAACTATTTCAGGCAAACTTCTGAAAACATATAATTACCATCAATATTAAACAAACTTGTTAGAATAATGATTTAATTTGAATATAACTATTTGTATTATTTTAAATTAATATCCGTAATTATTTATTAATATAAGCACTTATTTAATTTTTGGCCATTTGAATAGAGCTCTTATAAAAATCATCATTCATCAACTTAATATTACCATCCAGAGGTATCAAAATATACACTGACACTGAACAGACAAATTGAAAAGAATTATGACATACTAACAGAAACATAAAGCCTACTAATTTGACCCATAATTTTCACTCCTTTGGTATGGCTGTCTTCAAGCCCTCCATCATTTCTTAAGATTTTTTTCTGGAATCTGTGTTACCTGTGATATTTAAGCTTGTTCTTTGAAACACTTTTGTTTGTAATCAGCAACCAGTCAGGACAACTTAAACACAATAAATACAGTTAAGCTCTAATTTAGCAGTTTATACAGATATTTAACATGTATTACTATTCTTCAGGAGAACACTTAGGCTCAAATTTCAGATTTCTGGGATAAGCCCTTTAATTCCTTTTCCTATTTTTGGTATATTCAGTGAAGGAGTGATAAACTTAGTTTAAGCTGAGGGAGGATCGACAGTTATACTGCTTTTGGTAACTGTCTTAAGTTCTGTTACAGGCCAGAGTCAACTGCTCTGTTGCTGATTGGGTAGATTTGAGCAAGGATGGGAAATGTGCTTATATTGTTTGTCTGAGGGCCTTGAGCAAGGCCCACTTGGAAGATTCCTGACTTATTTATGAGACCACCATTTTTATGATATTTAGAATGGCATTCCTTGGACCTGTGTAACCCTTTTGGGCATTTTGGACACACACGAGCTGGTATTGATTTATTATTGTTACTAGATGGAGCTCTTACACTAATTTTGGCTTGGCAATCTTTTTCATATGACCTGGTTTCCCACACTTAAAGCAATTTAAATAATTAATCATAGGACTACGTTGCTTTAGAGCAGCTGCAAGAATGTTCACATTATAGGTATTAGGCCCAATATTTTGGCACATTTTTATATAATCCTTTAAAGTTCTTCCATTTGCCTTTATTGAACATAAAGCCTTTTTACACTTACTGTTATCATTATCAAAAGCCAACATTAGAATAAGCATTTCTTTAAGATCAGATTAAGTTACTTCCTTTTTTACTACATCTGCCAGCCTTGCTACAAATTCAGCATAGGTTTCCGTATTTCTTTGAATAATTTTTGAAAATGATTGTCAGCCTGTCAGGGTGCAGCTTCATTGCCAGGCTGCTAGGCAGCACAATCACACTTGTACAATGACAATATCATCATATTCAGCTTGGCGAGGAATCCCAGCCCATTGACCTGCTCCTAATATTTGTTCAGCAGCAATAGGCACTGGTGGATTTTGCTGTTGATTTCCTTGTGCTACAATATTATCTTCATCAGCCCACCAAATTTTAAATTGTCAAAATTCTGCTGAATTAAGAACAGCTTGAGCTAACAAATCCCAGTCCCAGGGTATTAATCTGTTTGCATGTGCTAATTCTTGCAACAATTCTTGAGTATAAGGAGAATTTACACCATATTGAGTTCATGCTTGTTTTAAATCTTTGATAGTTTTAAAAGGAATAGGCACATGCTCATATTGTACACCCCCTTGGGGATTGTTAGCATCATTGGAATTTGAGTTACTCTTACTGGAGAAGTAAAAAAAAAAATGCATAGACTCTGAATTTCCTTCTCTACTTCCCTGAGCTATACTTTTCATAACTGAAGAGGACAGTGCTGGCACAAAAAGAGAAACTGTTGGAGTGTCATCAAATGTTGTAAAAAATGGATCAGTAGATACCTTAAGAGGCACAGATGCTGGTTTAAAAGACAATAAATCATCATTTGGAGTGGATGATTTAATGACGGATGGAAAATTTCCATAAATTCTTTTTTTTCAATTTTTTCTTTTTATTAGACATGAGTTTATCTGTTTTTGCCTGTTCATTAATTTTTTTCATATATATTTTCATTAAAATCGTCATTAGTTTGTTCTGCTATAGTTTTAGCAATAGCAGTATCCATTTTAATATCTTCATTTTCATCTGACTGTAATGATTCAAGAACAACAGAAATATGACTATACAAAGACCATACATAACAGTGTTTCTGTACAAGAGAAAAGAGTTTTAGTAACTCTAGGTTCATCACAGATACCCCTGTATTCTTTAACACGGTCTTCAAAACTTGGGAATATTCCTGTGACCGAGTCGACTGATTACCCCTTACCCTGACAATCAAGATTATTCAACCCACCAACAGAATGCAAGGACCGTCTGACCCAGCAGTCCTTCATTCCATGGCACTGATTGAGAGAAAATACTAGTCATGCCCCACTGTGGGCACCATCTGTTGTAATTCAGCATGGAGTTAGACGGTGCCAGAAATGATCCAAAGAAAGTTTGAGATCAGTGGATCTCACTCCATGTGGAATGCAGGCAAGTTTATTTAGGCCAAAGCTGCTTTTTATACTACAATGCTGATAACAAACGTAGGGCATCCTTCATTACTCCCTCTGATTGGTTTGAGACTACTGCCTGTTTCTGTGTTCCCAGACTATCTTTCTTGGGAATTCAGCAATAACATCTTAGTGGTGTTTTCATTCTGCTTTGCCTCCTCCAACTATGTCTGTAGTATGCAGTTTCCTCGGAGACATTTACTAATGTATCTCTGCCAGGAAGCATGCTTTTTAAATGCTTACCCCTTTATGCTCTGGCCCTTAGAATCTTTTCCAACATACAGGGAAGAAACACAGGCTAAAAAGCACGTGAAAAAATGCTTAACATTGCTTTCTGTCAGTGAAATGCAAATCAAATTTACAATGAGATGCCATTTACACCCATCAGAATGGCAGCTATTAAAAAAAAACAGGAGACACTAAGTTTTGGAGAGGATGTGGAGGAAAGGAACACTCGTCCACTGCTGGTGGGATTGTGGAATGCTCCAGCCACTGTGGAGGACAGTTTAGCAGTTCCTCAGAAAACTAACAATAGATCTCCTGTATGATCCAGCAATTCCACTGCTGGGTATATACATAGAAAAACTGAAAGCAAAGCCACGAACAGATATACGCACACCAAATTTTGTAGCATCATTGTTCACCATTGCCAAAAGTTGGAATCAGCCCCAGTGCCCATCAACAGATGAACGGATAAGTAAAATATGGTACATACCTATAATGCATATTACTAAGCTATAAGAAGGAATAAAGTGCTAACACACGGAATAACGTGGATGAATCTTGAAGACCTTATGTTGAGTGAAGCAAGCCAGGCATTGAAGGATGAACAGTAAATGACCTCACTGATTTGAACTGAGGAAAGTGAGCAGTCTCTGAGAACCATTGTCTGAAAGATAGGTTAACAATGGAGAGAAAGAAAAGAGTAGGTGGTGTGCTATCACCCATATGAACATAATCTATTGTAAAGGGATAGAGTATAGTTGCATATTGAATGATAGGACAGAAGGGCAGTGACATTACAGGCTTTGGTGGAGCAGGGTTCATAGGTGGGTAGTTAGGAAGGGCAGATTGGAATACCGAGGGCATGTAACTATGAATCTTGTCATTCCATGAATCCAGACAGGTGAGTATCATATGCCCCAGGGGGATGGGGTGGAAGGAACAGTTAAGATCAAATGGGGTATTTAGTGGTCATGGGAAAGGTTTTTCATTACCTTACAGTAATGGATACAGGACATTGTAAATATTATAAAAAATTATTAAACTATACCATCTAAATTATAAACTATACTGTAAACCATTGACAATGATTAGTTGCTATATATTACTATCTGTTTAACAGTTATAACAATGCTAATATCAATAAAAAATAAAGGTTTTAATATAGGGTGGGTAAGGTGAGGGAGGTTGGGTATGTGGGAGTCTCTAGTATTCCGTGTGTGACTTTGCTGTGACCAAAAACTTCCTTGAAAATCAAATGAAAATTTTGGAGACACTGAGGAATGTGAGGGAGAAAGTGTCATGGTACACTAGACATCTGATAATACAGTGATAAAGGGAAAAAAGAATAATTTTTTAAAGAAGGAAATTCTTTCGTTTTTTTCCCATTTTTTTGAATGTCCCAATTTGCAAATTATATATTTTTTTTAGTTTAGTTTTTTTTCCTTATGATTTTTCTTGTACTTTTCTCTTGCATTTAAGCTCGTTATTATTTCTTTTTCCTATTCATTGTATTTGGTTATTATATTGGCTCCATGTTCAAGGAAGGTTTACATCACAGATGGGTTACAATGAGGGTTGAAGAGGATCATTGGTGGTGGGTGTCTGGGATGGGGATATCATGGGACAAGTTTATCTGAATATACATGAAAGATATATAAAAATTGTTCAAACAATCAAGGGATGGGGCATGGTCATGGTGGGTAGACAATCACTCAGTAAATGAGAGAATATGAATTCCCAGCCTGGAGAGCTCTTCCACATTCTCCAAGGGAGCAGCAACAGTCCCCTGAGTGCAGGAGCAGTGTCTGGCAAAAGAAGATGGCCCACTTGTGTGTTCTGGTTATTATGAGGCTTTGTTCTTGTAATTGAAACTTAGCCTCCTGCTATGGGGTGCTTAAAGGTTGCTACCTGAAAGCCTCCTTGTTGCTCAAATGTGGCCTCTCTCTAAGCCAAACTCAGCATATGAATGCATTACCTTCCTCCCAATGTGGGAAATGACCCCAGGGATGAGCTTCCCTGGCAATGAGGGATTAATACCAAGTGACAGCTGGTGACATGATTGGAAAAATAACTTGAATAAGGGGGGAAAAGGTAAAGAGAAATGTGTTCATGAAGCTAAGAGACTTCAAAGAGGGCCAGGAGGTCATCCCAGAGGTAAAGCTCTCGCACAGCTCTGTAGGATCTCAAAGAACACCAAAGTGGATATCACCCGACACAGAGGGCCTCCTGAGGGCTCTGGAGACACCCAGGTTCTACATAAGTGGTTCTACATAGCCCCAGAGATTGATGCCTTATTACTGGGCTCTACTTTGGAATCAGTGCTCCTGAGAGTAACAGTGTTGGACTCAAATAAGTTCTCCCTGCACATGGTCCATCAGTCACTTCTACTCAACCTTTAAGTGATGCTGGAGTTTTTAGGTGTTCTTCCAGACCTGGAGGCACTGGCCTACCTATGTGCCAGTAATGCCTGGAATCTCTGTGGAGCTGCAAATCCTACCCTACAGCTCAAAGGACACAACCAAGTCACCTGGCATGGAGCCTTCAATGGGTAACGGCCATCCCAGGGAATGGAGAGGGCCTGCAGCTGCAGGTAGGATAATCCCATCCACCATATCCATGTGATGTAAGTCTTCTCTCACTTGGAGGTGGAGTGGACATCACCATCCCAGGCCTCTCGGGATTGTGGGAAGTGCTATGGATAAGAGTGGACTTAATGGTATTCTGTGGCAGACATATTGTGATTCAAGTAATGGAAGAAATTTTAACAGTGAGGTGGAGCTGGTGGCTGCTGGACACTTTTGTGGCATGGCGGGGAAGGGCAGTTGAAATACAGGGGCATTTTTGGGACTTAGTGATGTCCTGAGTGGCATTGCATCAACGGATGTAGGCCATTTTACATCAGCATATATCTTGCAGAACTCTGTGGGAGAAAGTGTGGTCTACGATGTGAACTGTGGTCTATGCTTGTGGCAAGACTCCAGGATGGGTATATCCAATGCGGGTGATGTGCCACACTGAAGAAGGATGTTTGTGTGGGATGATGTGGGAGGTGTGGGTGGTAGGGAACATGGGAATCCCTGTAATTACAGCGTAATATTTTGGTATTCTAAGCACCTTTAATATATATATCAAAATAACATTCATGTAAGCAAATGCACATGTGTGCATATATATTTATATTTCATTTTACAAATATTAGTATGTACTGTGAAAAATTTGATTTTTACCCACAATAAAAAAAAGAAAGGAAATGCTACAACAATGGTCAGCATTATTTTAAAAATGGTAATTTTTTAAAAGCTTACCCAGAATTTAATGGATTGAGGAACCAGTGAAAATAACCAGGATAATTTGAAAAAAGTGGAAAGCCCTTCTTTACATACATTAAGAGGAATCTCGAGTTCTGATGCATAAATTAGAGGTAACAAATTGAACACAGATGAGTGTGGAAGAAGATGTGGGAGTAGAAGATCTCAGAACAAACTGCAAGTACATTTTCCAAGACGAGAAAGACATCCTGATTTGCACAATCACAGAGGTTTCCTTTAAAGATTGGAACAAGTTGCACAGACTGGAGGTGTAGATTCTTTGGAGATTCACATTCATTACATTCATAGGGTTTCTCTCCAGTATGAATGTTGAAATGCTTAATGAGGTACAGCCTTGGCTGAAGGCTACTCCACATTCCTTACATATATAGGGTTTCCCTCCACTATGAATTTTCTCATGGTCAGTGAGATTTGATTTGCTACTGAAGGCTTTCCTACATTCCTTACATATATGGGGTTTCTCTCCAGAGTGTATACTCTGGTGTGTAATGAGGCTTGATTTCTAAATGAAAGCTTTCCCACATCCATCACCTTCATAGGGTTTCTCTCCAGTATGTACTTTCAGATGGTTAATGAGGTTTTCCTTCTGGTTGAAGGCTTTTCTATGTTTATTGGATACATAGGGTTTTTCTCGAGAATGAATGCTCTGATGTTTAATGAACTATTGCTTTTACCTGCAGGCTTTTCTGCATTCTTTACATTCATTTTGTTTCTGTCCACTATGAGTATTTTCATGTTCTGTGAGATATGATTTGTACCTAAAGTCTTTTTCCCATGCCTACATGCATAGGATTTTTTTGCAGAAAACTCTTGTATCTGACCTTTGACATTTGAATTAATGCTTTCCCACATATATATGATTTCTCTTCAGTAAGACTTTTCTGATGAATAAAGAGGTTTTCTATCAGGTTAAAACTTACCCACATGTACGACATTTCTATGCTTGTTCCCCTGTATGGATTTTAAATGAGGAGGAAAATATGACTGTAAAGAGCAGACTACATTCAGGACAATCATATGGTTTCTCTCTAGTTTGAATTTTCTCATATTCCATGAGGTTTTGTTTCAGATGAAAGCATTCTCATGTTCATTGCAATACTAACTAATGTATGAATATCTCATGCTCAATGAGATTTTATGCCTGGCTGAAGATTTCCAATATCCCTTACATACAGTGTTTTACTCCTGCATGTTTCTTTTATGAGACTCTCGCTTTCCCAAATTCATGAAATCCCAATTGTTTCTCAGGTATCTCATGAGGTTGAATTTCCTAGAAAACTTCACAATCATTACACTTAAAGGGGAGGACTAACATGTGGGGCAAACTGGCAAAACTCATTTTCTTCATTCGTTTTTCCTTACATAGATTCCCTCATGCTTAGGTAAGCATGATGCAAATTCCTTCCAAGTGAAGTTACATTCATAGAAGTGTTATTTTGGGGAAACAATGTTTGCAGTCACAGAAAAGATTTTCCCAACTTTCTTACATTCTTTGCCTTCATCTTAAGTCTGTACTTTTGTGGAAGTGGATATAGCTTCACTCACAGGTCTCTGTTTTGTGGTTCCTTCTGCTCTTAATGTCCTATGCTTCTTCATCATTTGTGGGTTTCAGCAAAAGCAGCGCTTAGAGGGAAATTTATAGCATGGAATGCACTCATTAGAAAAATGGAAAGATACAATATCAATCATCTTAATTTCAAATTGGGCAGTGCAACAATATCTCATTTTTATTTGTTCTATCATTCATGGCTTTTCTTGCTTCAAATGAGCATCACATCCAGTATGCTGAGCTCATAACTAGGAAATGGGGAAGTGATACAGCACTTGATTTATGATGGACAAAAACAACACCCCATAAATCAACCCTTGAACATTCAGGCTTCTGAAGGATAAAAAAGGTGCAGCTTCCAAAGGTGCCTGAGTAATGAGGCCCCAAACAAACGACAAAATGGCAACCCAGGAAATCCTGAGTACTTTGTTTTGGAATGACTATTTTTGTTCAAATTTTTCCCTCTATTTATTTCAATGAGATGCACTATTTAATATTCTGTAAAGTTTTCTGGGGAAGTTAAAACACTTTTGTTTGCCTTTCCAAATCTGCACTTATTATTTATTATTGACTTGCCAAATAATAAATTTTAAAATATTTTATATCCTGTATTAGTCAGCCAAAGTTGTGCTGATGGAAAATACCAGAAATCTCTTGGTGTTTATATAGGGTATTTATTGGGGGTAGTAACTTCCAGGTACCTGGGCATAAAGCATAAGTGTCTTCCTTCACCAAATTTGTTACTCCCTCTTGGAGCAAAATAGCTGCTGACATTTCCCAAGAATCAAGGCTCTTGGGTTCCTCTCTTCCCAGGGCTGCATTTATCCCTGGGCTCAGTTCCTCTGTTTCCTCCTCAATGTCAGCTGTAGACTATGAGACTCACTAACTTTGCCTCTCTCCACAAGGCCTGCTGTGAACTGTCAGGTGAATGGCTTGTAGCTTTTCCCTGGGGCATCCTTTCCTTGCTCATAAGAATTCAAACATAAAACACTATTCCAACTCTGTCCTTTGCCATGTCATTTTATTTTCAGACCCCATCCACTAAGGGGCGAGGATCAATGCCCTACCAACTGTGGCACAGTCAAGGCTCTTATCATAACTTAATCATGCCCAGATTAATAGACCAGTTTACAAGCATCATCCAATAACTATTTTTGGAATTCATAACGATATCAAACTGATGCATATCCATTTACCCATCTTATGCTATATATTATTTTATGGTGTATTTGAATACTTTATTGATGTCCTAACCATGGATGTCCTTATTACATTATCCATTCTATAGTCGTTTAGATATATGAATTTAATTAACAGATATTGTTCTTCAGTCCATCCTGAATCTTGAACCTTCTGAGAATATTTTCTTTCTGTCTGAAGAATTTTCTTTTACATTTCTATTAAAGTGAGTTGCTGCTAGCAAACTTTATTAGTTTTTACTCATCTGTAAAACTATTTATTTCGCTTCTTTCTAAAGGATTGAGATGAATTAAATCTCAGGCCCTCTAAGATCTCTGCTGAATTTGAGAGCACCATTAGGGTTGAATTTCTCCATTCTGTTGTAAATGTAATCAGTTCTTTTGAGAACTAATTAGTGGCTTTCAGGTTTAGAGCCTGTTTCCTGCCCCCCTCCCCAGCTCCCAGGCAAAATCTGTGCACACTGGCTCTGTGGATTGGAATAATGACACACCTCTCTGAGTTACACACCTGATTTTGGAGCTAAGATTTGGTGGAGAAAGCACACCATATTGAGTTCCTCTTGGGACCTTTCTAGGGACCAGTGCAATAGTGGTCAGCACCCTATTTTGCTCAATGACTGCCACACCCAAAGTACAGCCAGTTATTCATGAGTTCACATTTTTCTCAGACTTAGGAGACCCCTCCTTATCCCTGTGCCCTGGATTAATGCCCTCATTTGAGTCTTGTGTGGACCCCAGAGAATTCTGTTCTTACTAACTGATTGATGTGTGTGTAAAAGTTTTGTATGTAGGACATATTGGTTAGATTCAGATAAGGGACCTTTTAATTATGGCACATTTTGTTAGAATGCTTTAGTTTAGTTAAGGGGCTCTGATTAGTTTTCAGGCACCAGGATGGACCCAAATCATTGTGCTGAAGTCCTACATACATGGAACACACAGAGAAAGAGTGCTGGCATGTGGGACAGGGCTCCAGGATCTCCTACAGCTGTGGAGAGACATGGAAACCCTGAGAGTCTGAGGGAGAAGCCAGAGTCTGGAATCATGGAACAGCATGATGCTGAAGATATCCAGGCCAGAGGAGAAGGGAGAGGTGTGAGCATTTGTATCTTATGGCCCACTGCTGAGTTCAGGGAGAAAGTGAGTTTGGAGGAGAAGGCAGAGAGAGACAGACAGGTCCAACAATTTGCCTTTGCAGGATTCCAGCAGCAGCCAACCCTTACTAAGACAGTATTTTAGATGATGCCTTGCTTTGGACATTTTCACAGCCTCAGAACTGTAAGATTTAACCCTAATAAATTCCAATAACAGTCAACGTATTTCTGGTATTTTGCATTGGCAGCACTTGGGAAACTCAAACAGCTGGGGACACAGGGTTGGAAAGCTTCCCTGTTTCCAAACAGCAGTGTGATGCTGCTTCCAATGAATTCACCTGTAAACGGTGGGTATCTCCAGACTAGGCAGAAATGAGTACAGGTACGATGGAGGGGGAAGTGTTCGTGGCCAGCAAGGCCTGCAAGACAGGGAGTCAGGCAGGGAAGTAAAAAGATTTGGGGACTAGTATAAAGTCATAGATGCCCCAGTATGTTGTACCTGCCTCAGGGAGGGTTTGGCCAGGTGAGCAGGGGCAGATAAAAGCATGGGACCTGAGGACTGGTGCAGCAGAGAAATCAGGGCACAGAGCAGAGTCTCCAGCTCCTGTTCCTTTTGCCCTTCCCTCCTTCCCTTGGCCTCCAGCCTGAACCCTCTGAGGAGGCTAAACTTACTTTACCCCTCCTTGGTCTCAGGTCTCCTGCTCCAGTTCTACGTTCACCTTCTCCAAACGTGGAGCAGCTAAAGTAATTGCAAGGCCAAGAGGAAATATGTTGGTGTCAGGGAGGAATTGTCAAAATTCATATTACAACATTGGCTACAGCAATAACACCAACAGAATGAGAAACACTAGGCCAATGACCATAAATAATAGTATGAGAATCCCAGAAAGTCCTGGGACATAGGGCTGACAAGAATAGAAGTGAGGTTGTGAGAGAGTGCAATGTTTGCAGAAATCCTCAGAGGGTGCAGATTCTAGATATTTCTCAGACTAATTAAATATTAATTTTTCAACACATTTTTAACAGTGTTGAAACTGATGCAGACCTCTTCAATCTCAGAAGAGAATGGAGGGGTTGGATGGGAAAAAGCTGATGAACACCTGAAGAAGCTGGAATGTAATACATGTTCACTGTAGTTCCCCCAATCCAGAGAGGGAAACAAGCTCACAGATCCCCAATGAAAACCATCATCAAAAATTCTGGATCCATAAAGTAGGAGAGGGAGAAAGCCCTGCTCTGCACTCACAGCCTCAGTTGGTGATGTGTATCACTCCAGCGGGTCTTCATAGGAGAGTAAGCAACAGGAAGTCCGTCTTCTCATGTGGTGCTAACAGCCCTCTAACCTGATGCATGTAGAGAGCAGTCTCTGTCGTGTACATGCTCCTCGTGCCTCATGCTCACTCTTGCTGAGGGAGACTTCCACCTCTCCAGGAAGCTGGGGAGGGGACCGAGGTGAGTGAGCAATTTTCCTTTATGGGTGACTGTATTTGCAAAGGGTGAGGGGATGAGCACGCCCCCCGAGTAATATTGCAGATACAAATCAATATCTTCAAATGAACCACTATGTATGATTTCATTGTGTACTATTTTCACAATTTCTTTTAAATTATAACCAAATTATCCATGCAAACAGTATAAAAATAATTTGTCTGATAAAGTAAACAGCCAAATTCCTTCTCTAACCAACACCCATTCCTCCTTCCACAGAATTATCTGTATTGGCAGATTCTTTTGGATACATATTTCTGTTTGTATATACATGTATTCTCTAGTTTCATCCATCCCACACCCTATCACTTATCATAAAAATATTGGAGAACAGATTAAAAATATATTAAATTTTCTAACTTCTTAAATACTTGAGATTAGAAGTATATCACTTAATTATGAAAGAATCATTTCTGATTTAAAATAATATGGAAAACTGGAGTTAAGTAGAAAGCAGGCCACTGTAGTTCAGTGGCTGTTAAACTTGAAAACAAATAAGAATCAGGTGAAGCAACTGAAAAAATAACAATGATTGGTGTGCCTTATAAGAAAATGCTACAATAATGGCAGCATTATTTTTAAAATGGAAATTTTTTAAAAGCCTGCCCAGAATGCAATGGATTGAATAACCAGTGAAAACAAGGATAATTTGAAATAAGTGGAAAGCATCTTTACATAAACTAAGAGAAATCTCGTGTTCTGATGCATAAAGTAGTGGTAACAAATTGAACACAGACGAATGTGGAAGAAGATGTGGGAGGAGCAGATCACAGAACAAACTTCAAGTGCACTTTCCAAAAGGAGAAAGACATCCTGAACTGCACAGTCACAGCCAATTCCTTAAAGATTGGCAACAAGTTGCACAGACTGGAGGTAGAGATTCTTTGGAGATTCACATTCATTACATTCACAGGGTTTCTCTCCAGTATGAATTCTGTAATGTTTAATGAGATACTACCTCTGGCTGAAGGTTATTCCACATTCCTTACATAAAAAGCTTTTCCCTCCACTATGCATTTTCTCATGGTCATTGAGATTTGATTTGCTATTGAAGGCTTTCCTACATTCCTTACATATATCGTTTTTTTCTCCAGTTTGTCTTCTCTGGTGTGTAATGAGGCTTGATTTCTGAATGAAAGCTTTCCCACGTACATCACATTCATAGGGTTTCTCTCCAGTGTGTATTCTCAGGTGGTTAATGAGGTTTTCCTTCTGGTTCAAGGCCTTTCCACATTCATTGCACATAAAGGGTTTTTTCTCCAGAATGAATGCTCTGATGTTTAATGAAATATTTCTTTTGGCTGAAGGCTTTTCTGCATTCTTTACATTCATTTTATTTCAGTCCACTGTGGTTTTTTTTCATGTTCTGTGAGATACGATTTATACCTTAAGTCTTTTCCCATGCCTTACATGCATTGGGTTTCCTTATAGTAGGAAATCTCTTGTATCTGAGATTTGACTTTTGAATTAATGCTTTCCCAAATATATCTGATTTCTCTTTAGTAAGAAATCCCAAATGGTTTCTCTGAAGGATTAAATCCTAGGTATCTCATGAGGTTGAATTTCCAAGAAAACTTCACAATCATTACACTTAAATGGGAGGATCTCCATGTGGGCAAACTGGTAAAACTCATTGTCCTCATTCTTTTTTCCTTACATAGATTCACTCATGCTTAGGTAAGCTTGATGCAAATTCCTTCAAAGTGAAATTACACTCATAGTAGTGTTATTTTGAGTTAACAAGGTTTGCAGTCATAGAACACATGTTCCCAACTTTCTTACATGTTCTGCCTTTATCTCAAGTCTGTACTTCTGTGGAAGTGGATGTAGCTTCCCTCACAAGCCTTTTGATTTGTGGTTCTTTCTGCTTCTTAATGTCCAATGCTTCTTCACAGTTTGTGGGGGTGCAGCAAATGCAGTGATTAGAGCGAAATTTATAGCATTGAATGAATTCATTAGAAAAGAGAAAATATCAAATATCAATCATTTAATCCTTCAATTTAGGAAGTGCAACAATATCTCCTTTTTATGTGTTCTTTCATTCATGGCTCTCCTTGATTCGAATGAGAATCACATCAAGTTTGGTGACTTTATAACTAAGAAATGGGGAAGGGATACAGCACTTGATTTATGATGGGGACAACACAACACCCCATAAATCAACCCTGGAACATTCAGGCTTCTGAAGTATAAGAAAGGTGAAGCTTCCTAAGATGAATGAGTAAGATGGCCCCAGAACAAAGGCCAAAATGGCAACCCAGGAAATCCTGAATACTTTGTTTTGGACTCTATTTATGTTCAATTTTTTTTTCATCTCTTTATTTGGATAAGATGCACTATTCGATATTATTTAAAGTTTACCAGGGAAATTATAACGCTTTTGCTTGCCTTTCCAAATCTGCACTTATTTGTTATTGATTTGCCAAATAATTTATTTTAAAATATTTATATCCTGTATTAGTCAGTCAAATGGATGCTGATGCAAAATACCAGAAATATGTGGGTCTTTATAAGGGGTATTTATTTGGGATAGAAGCTTACAGTTACCAGGCCATGAAGCATAAATTTCTTTCTTCACCAAAATCTGTTACCCCATCTTGGAGCAAAACAGCTGCTGACATTTGCCACGGTTCAGTCTTCTTGGGTTCCTCTCTTCCCAGGGCTGCATTTCTCTTTGGGCTCAGCTCTTCTCCTTCCTCCACAAGGTCAGCTGTAGGCTATGAGGCTCTCTAACCTTTGCCTCTCACCACAAGGCCAGCTGTGTACTGTCAGATGAATGGCTTGTCTCTTTTCCATGGGGACTTCTGCCCTTGCTCATAAGAACCCCAACATCAAAATATTCTCCAGCTCTCTCCTTTGCCATGTCATTTTATGTTTGGTACACCATCCACCAAGGGGCAGGGCTCAATGCCTTACTCACTGTGGCCCAGTCAATGCCCTCATCATAACTTAATCATGCCTAGATTAACAGACCAGTTTACAAGCATAACCCAATATCTATTTCTGGAATTAATAATGATATCCAACTGCTACATATCCATTTACCCATCTCATGCTATATATTATTTTATGGTATATTTTAACTCTTTATTGATGTCCTTAACTATGGATATCCATATTAATTTATTCATTCAATAATCATTTAGATATATGAATGTAATTAACAGATATTGTTCTTCAGTCCATACTGAATCTTGAAACTTCTGAGAACATTTTCTTTCTGCCTGAAGAATATTCATTTACATTTCTTTTAAAGTGAATTGCTGCTAGCAAACTTTATTAGTTTTTACTCATCTATAAAAGTGTTTATTTCACTTCTTCCTGAAGGATTGAGATGAATTAAATCTCAGACCCTCTACGATCTCCACTGGTTTTGAGAGCACCCTTAGGTTTGAATTTTTCCATTCTGTTGTAAATGTCATCATTTCTTTGGAGAAGAAATTAGGTGCTTTCAGTTTTACAGCCTGCTTCCTGCACCACCCCAGTCAAAATCTGTGCGCTCAGACTCTGTGGATGATAATAATGGGACAACTCTCTGAGTTACACACCTGATTTTGGAGCTAAGATTTGGTGAAGAAAGCACAGTATATTGAGTTCTTCTTGGGACAGTTCTTGGTAACAGTTCAATGGTGGTCATCACCCCATTTTGCTCCATGATGGCCACACCAAAATTATAGCCACTGCGTCATGAGTTCCCATTTCTCCCAGACTTAGGAGACCCCTCCTGATCCCTGTGCCCTGGGTTAATCTGCTCATTTGAATTTTGTATGGACCCCGGAAATGTATCTTCTTACTAATGCATTGCATTGTGTGTAAGCATTTTTTATGTACGACATTTTGGTTAGATTCAGATAAGGGAACTTTTGATTAGGTCACTTTCTGTTACATTGCTTTAGTTTAGTTAAGGGCCTCTAATTAGATTTCAGGCACCAGGATGGACTGCAATCATTGTGCTGAAGTCCTACATACATAGAACAAAGTGAGAAAGAGTGCTTCCATGTTTACCCGGCCATGTGGAAGAGGGCTCCAGGATATCCTAGAGCTGTGGAGAGGCACATAAACCCTGAGAGGTCGAGTGAGAGGCCAAAGGATGGAGTCAAGGAGCAGCTTGAAGCTGAAGATATCTAGGCCAGAGGAGAAGGGAGAGGTGTGGTTACTTGTGTCTGATGGCCAATTGCTGATCTCAGGAAGAAAGTGAGTTTGGAGGAGAAGCTGGAGAGAGACAGGCAGGCCTAACATTTTGCCTTGGCAGGAGTCCAGCAGCAGCTGACCGTTGTTAAGACAGCATTTTTGATGATGCCTTGATTGGGATATTTTCACAGCCTCAGAGCTGTAAGCTTTAACCCTATTAAATTCCAATAAAAGCCAACCTATTTCTGGTATTTTGCAGTGGCAGTGCTTGGCAAAATCAAACAACTGGGGACACAGCGTTGGAAAGCAGCCCTGTTACCAAATGGCAGTCTGATGCTGCTGCCCAGTGAACTCACCTGTAAACTATGTGTGTCTCCAGGCTAGGTGGGAATGAGTACTCATAAGAAGGAGGGGGTAATGCTCTTGGTCAGCTAGGCCTGCAAGACAGGGAGACAGGTAAGGGAGTTACATTGTTTGGGGACAATTCTAAAGTCACACATGCACCAGTATGATGTACCTGCCTCAGGCAGGGGTTGGCCAGGTGGGCAGGGGCAGATAAAAGCATGGGACCTGGGTCTGGTGCAGCAGAGGGCTCAGGGCAAAAAGAGGAGACTTTGTGCTCCTGATCCTTTGCCCTTCCTTCCTTACCTGGGCCTCCTGTGTTGACCCTCTGAGGAGGATGCTTATACTGTACCCCTCCTGGGTCTCAGGCACAGACTCAGGTTTCCTGCTTCCAGTTCTACCTTCACTTTCTCCAATCTTGGGACAGCTAAAGAAGAGCAATGCCAAGATGAAACCTGTTGGTGTCAGGAGGGAATACAAAATTCACATTACAGCATTGGCTAAAGCAATAACATCACCAAAATGAGCAACATTAGGCCACTGACCTTAATAAATAGTATGGGAATCCCAGAAAGATTTGGGACCTAGGGCTGACAAGAATAGAGGTGAAGTTTTGAGATAGTGCAATGTTTGCAGAAAACCTCAGAGGGTGCAAATGCCGGATATTACTCAGATTAATTAAATATTAAATTTTCAACACATTTTTAGCAGTGTTGAAAATGATGCAGACCACTTCAATCACAGAATAGAATGGAGTTGTTGGATGGGAAGAAGCTGATGAACAAATTAAGAAGCTGGAGTTTAACATGTGTTCACTGCAGTTCCCCCAAGCCAGAAAGGGATTGTCCAGTTTGGGAAACAAACTCTCAGAACCCCAATGAAAACCATCATCATAGGTTCTCTTTCCACAAATGAGGACAGGGAGAAACTCTGCTCAGCATTCACAGTCTCAGTTAGTAATTTGAGTCACTCTAGCGAGTCTTCACTGGGAAGAAAGCAGCAGGAAATCTGTCTTCTCTTGTGGTGCTAACAGTCCTCTAACTGAACACGTGTAGAGAGCAGTGTGGCCTTCACATGGTTGCATCCATGATCCTAATGCTCCATGCTCACTCTTGCTGAGGAAGGTCACCACCAATACAGGCAGCTGGGGAATGGGTCCAGGGAATGAGCACTTTTCCTTTATAGGTGAATGTATTTGCAAAGGGTGAGGGGAAGTGCACTACCATCAAGTCATATTGCAGATATAAATCAATATCTTCAAACAACCACTTTGTATAATTATATTGTGTACTATTTTCATAATTTCTTATAAATTATAACCAAATAATCAGTGCAAGAGATATAAAAATAAATTGTGTCTCTTATGGCAACCAGCAAAATTCATTTTCTAGCCTCAACCTGCATTCTCCTTCCTCAGAATTAGCTGCATTGGCAGATTCTTGTGAGTACACATTTCTGATTGTAAATACATGCATTCTCTAGTTTCATCCTTCCCACACCCTATTGCATATGAGAACAATATTGGATTACAACTTAAGAATATAAATAAATTTTCAACCTTCTTAAATAGCTTGAGATTAGAAGTATATCATCTAACTATGAAAGGATCATTTCTGATTGAAAATAATAAGGAAAATTGGAGTGAAATAGAAAGCAGGCCACTATAGTTCAGTGGGTGTTAAACTTGAATACACATCAGAATCAGGTGAAAAAACTGAAAAAAATATAAATGGTTGTGGTGTCTTATGAGAAAATGCTACAATAATGCACAGTATTATTTTTTAAATGGTAATTTTTAAAATGCTTACCAAGAATGTAATGGATTGAAGAACAAGTGAAAACAAACAGGATAATTTGAAATCAGTGGAAAGCCCATCATTACATAAATGAAGAGAAATCTCGAGTTCTGATGAATAAATTAGTGGTAACAATTTGAATACAAATGAGTGTGGAAGAAGATGTGGGAGGAGCAGATCTCAGAACAAACTGCAAGTGTACTTTTCCAAGAGAAGAAAGACATCCTGAATTGCACAATCACAGCTACTTCCTTAAAAGATTGGCAACAAATTGCACAGACTGGAGGTGGAGATTCTTTGGAGTTTCACATTCATTACACTCACAGGGCTTCTCTCCAGTATGAATGCTGTAATGTTTAATTAGATAATGCCTCTGGCTGAAGGTTATTCCACATTCCTTACATATATAGGGATTACCTCCACTATGAATATTTTCGTGGTCAGTGATATTTGATTTACTACTGAAGGCTTTCCTACATTCCATACATATATAGGGTTTCTATCCAGTTTGTCTTCTCTCGTGTTTAATGAGGCTTGATTTCTGAATGAAAGCTTTCCCACAGCCATCACATTCATAGGGTTTCTCTCCAGTATGTATTCTCAGATGATTAATGAGGTTTTCCTTCTGGTTGAAGGTGTTCCCACATTCATTGCATATATAGGGTTTTACTATAGAATGAATGTTCTGATGTTTAATGAACTGTTGCTTTTGCCTGAAGGCTTTTCTGCATTCTTTACATTAATTTTATTTCTGTCCACTATGAGTTTTTTCATGTCTGTGAGATATGATTTGTACCTAAAGGCTTTTTCACATGTCTTACATGTATAGGGTTTCTTTGCAGTAGGAAATCTCGTGTAACTGAGATTTGACATTTGAATTAAAGCTTTCCCACATATATATGATTTCTCTCCAGTAAGAATTTTCTGATGAATAAAGAGGTTTTCTGTCAGGTTGAAAATTTTCCCACATGTATTACATTTCTATGCTTGTTCCCCGGTATGACTTTTAAAATGAAGGGTAAAAAATGAATGTAAAGGACTTATACATCACCATCCCAGTCCCCTCAGGATTGGGGGAAGAAATATGGACTAGAGTGGACTTGATGGTATTCTGTTGTTCACATATGGTGATTCTAGCAATGGAAGAAATTATAACAATGAGGTGGAGCCAGTGGCCACTAGACACTTTTGGGGCAGGGAGGGGATGAGCAGTTGAAATACAGGGGCTTCTTTGGGATTTGGAGTGTGTCCTGAGTACCTTTGTGGCAATGGATGTAGGCCATTTTAAAATGGCACATATCATTCAGAACTGTGTGGGAGAGAGAGTTGTCTACGGTGTGAACAGTGGTCTATGGTTGGTGGCAAGGCCCCAGGATGTGTAAGTCCATTGAGGGTGGTGGGCCACACTTGTGGGAGATGTTTGTGTGGGATGTGGTGGGAGATGTGGGAGGTGGGCAACATGGGAATCCCATTGGGTTCCATGTAATATTTTGGGTATCTAAGCACCTCTTAAAATATATTTATATATATACATAAATAACATTTTTGTAAGCAAATGCACATATATGCATATACATTTATATATCATTTTGCAAATGTTGGTATGTATTGTGAAAATTTTGATTTTTACCCGCAATTAAAAAAAAAAAATTTAAAAAAAAGAATGTAAAGAGCAGACGACATTCAGGACACTCATATGGTTTCTCTCTGGTTTGAATTTTCTCATATTCCATGAGGTTTTATTTCAGATGGAAGCAATCCCATGTTCATTACAATACTAAGTAATGTATGAATATTTCATGCTCAATGAGATTTAATGCCTGGCTGAAGAATTTCCAATATTCCTTTCATACACAGGGTTTTACTCCTGCATGTTTCTTTGATGTGACTCTAGCTTTCCCAAATTCATGAAATCACAAATGGTTTCTCTGAAGGATTAATTCTCATGTATCTCATGAGGTTGAATTCTAAAGAAAACTTCACACTCATTACACTTAAAGGGGAGGACTACCATGTGGTGCAAACTGGTAAAACTCATTGTCTTCATTCTTTTCTCCTTACATAGATTCCCTCCTGCTTAAGTAAGTATGATGCAAATTCCTTTAAAGTGACCTTACATTCATAGAAGTGTTATTTTGAGGAAACAATGCTTCCAGTCAGGGAATATATTTTCCCAACTTCCTTATATTCTCTGCCTTCATCTTAAGTCTGTACTGTTGTGGAACTGGATATAGATTCATGCAGAAGCCTTTGGTTATGTGGTTCCTTCTGCTTCTTAATGCCCTATGCGTCTTCATAATTTGTGGTGTGCAGCCAAGGCAGTGCTACAGGGAAATTTATAGCATTGAAACCCTTCATTAGAAAAGAAGAAAGATCCCATATCAATCATCTAGCCATCCAATTTGGGAAGTGCAACAATATCTCCTTTTTATTTGTTCTATCATCCATGGCTCTTCTTGCTTCAAATGAGCATCACCTCCAGTTTGGTGACTTCATAACTAGGAAATGGGGAAGTGATACAGCACTTGATTTATGATGGGGACAAAACAACACCACATAAATCAACCCTGGAATCTTCAGATTTCTAAAGAATAAGAAAGGTGCACCTTCCAAAGATGCACGAGTAAGGTGGCCCCAGAACAAAGGCAAACATGTCAACCCAGGAAATACTGAACACTTTGATTTGGACAATTTTTGTTCAATATTTTTCTTCTATTTATTTGGAGGAAATGCACTGTTTAATATTCTTTAAAGTTTACCAGGGAAATTATAACAGTTTTGTTTGCCTTTCCAAACCTGCACTTATTATTGCCTTGCCAAATAATGTATTAATGTATTTTAAAACATTTTATATCCTGTATTAGTCAGCCAAAGGGGTGCTGATGCTAAATACCAGAAATCTCTTGGTCTTTTAAAAGGATATTTATTTGGGGTCGAAGCTTACAGTTTCCTGGACATAAAGCATAAGTTTCTTCCTTCACGAAAGTCAGTTACCTTGTCTTGGAGCAAGGGAGCTGCCTACATTTGCCAGGATTTAGTCTTCTTGGGTTCCTCTCTTCCCAGGGCTGCGTTACTCTCTGGGTTCAGCGCCTCTGTTTCCTCCCAAAGGTCAGCTGCAGACTATAAGTCTCTCTAAGCTTTGCCTCTCACCACTAGGGCATCTGTGAACTGTCAAGTTAATGGCTTGTTGCTTTTCACCAGGGCCTTCTGTCCTTGCTCATCAGAACTCCAACATAAAAACTACTCCAGTTCTGTCCTTCGCCATGTCTTCTTATGTTTGAGACCCCACCCAACAATGGGCGGGGCTCAATGCCCTACCAACTGTGGCCCAGTCAATGCTCTTAACATAATTTAATCATACCCAAATTAACAGACCAGTTTACAAGCATAATCCAATATCTATTTCTGAAATTCTTAATGATATCAAACTGCTACACGTCCATTTCTCATCTTATGCTATATATTATTTTATGGTGTATTTTAACACTTTATTGGTGTCCTAGAATATGGATATATCAGTATTCCTTTATCCATTCAATAGTCATTTAGATATATGAATTGAATTAACAGATATTGTTCTTCCATCCATCCTGAACCTTGAACATTCTGAGATTATTTTCTCTCTGTCTGAAGAATATCCTTTTAAATTTCTTTTAAAGTGAGTTGCTACTAGCAAACTTAATAGGATTTTTTTGCTGTTGTTCATCTGTTTATTTTTTATATATTTTGAGTCTTTATTTGTACATTTAATAATTGAAAATATAAACAATTAAAAACTAAAAAGAAAACACAGATGAATAAATATATACATTTCTCAATTAAATGTAATGGATATATACAAAATCTTTTTTTTTGATCAAACATTTTATTACACAGTATATTTGGTTCATGTAATGCATTCATACAGTATTTGTCCTTTTGTGTCTGGCTTGCTTCACTGAACATAATGTCCTCCAGTTTCATCCATGTTGCCATATGCTTTATGACTTCATTTCTTCTTATACCTGCATAATATTCCATCATGTGAATAGACCAGTTTGTTTATCCAGTCATCTGTTGATGGATACCTGGGTTGTTTCTGACTTTTGGCAATGGTGAATAATTTTGCTATGAACATCGGTGTGCAGATGTCTGTTCGTGTCACTGCTGTCAGTTCTTCTGGCTACATACCCAGTAGTGGCATTGCAGGGTCACGTGGCAAGTCTATATTCAACTTTTTTAGGAACTGCCAAACAGTCCTCCATAGTGGTTGTATCATTCTGCATTCCCACCAACATTTAAGAAGTGTTCCTATCTCTCCACATTCTCTCCAACTCTTGTAGTTCTCTGTCTTTTTAATAGTGACCATTCTGATAGGTGTAAAATGATATCTCATTGTACTTTTGATTTGCATTTCCATAATCATGAATGGTGTTGAGCATTTCTTCATGTGTTGTTTTACCATTTGTATTTCTTCTTTGGAGAAATGTCTATTCAAGTTGTTTGCCTATTTTTTTTTTTAAGATTTTATTTATTTTTTCATTTATCCTCCCCTTGCTGCTTGTGCTCCCCAGGTCAGCCAACCATGCCGTTGGGTGGGCTTGCCTTCACCAGGAGGCCCTGGGAACCAAACCAGGGGCCTACCATATGGTAAATGGGAGCCCCACTGGTTGAGCCACAGCCACTTCCCTGTTTGCCTATTTTTTTGGGGGGACATATGTCTTTTTATTGTTGAGTTGTAACCTCTCTTTATATATCCTGGATATTAAACCCTTATCAGATATGTGATTTCCAAATATTTTTTCCCATTGAGTTGGCTGCCTTTTCACCTTTCTGACAAAGTCCTGTGAGGTAAAAAAGTGTTTAATTTTGAGGAGGTCCCATTTATCTATTTTTTCTTTTGTTGCATGTGCTTTGGGTGTAAGGTTCAAGAAACCACCAACTACTACAATGTCTTGAAGAGGTTCCCTACATTTTCTTCTAGTAGTTTTATGGTCCTGGCTTTTATATTTATATCTTTGACCCATTTTGAGTTGATTCTTTTTTTTTCATAAAAGAACATTCTTTTATTTATATTATTAACCACAATCTTTATCCAACTCTGGGTTTACTAGTTATTCAGTCCCTAGATTACTCTCTAGATTTCATTCAATTGAAATTTTCATCCCTAGACTATCCCTTTGGCCACAATTCCATTTTTTTTATTGTGGGTAAAGATCAAATTTTTCACAATACATACCAATATTTGTAAAATGATATATAAATATATATGCATATATGTGCATTTGCTTACAAAAATGTTATATATATATATATATATATATATTTTTAAGGTGCTTAGATTACCTAAATATTACACAGAAACTACAGGGGTTCCCATGTTCCCCACCTACCACACCTCCCACAACATCCCACACAAACATCTCTCACAAGTGTGGGCCATCACCCTCAATGGACCTACACATCCTGGGGCCTTGTCATCAACCATAGACTACAGTTCACATCGTAGACCACACTCTCTCCCACACAGTTCTGAATGGTGTGTGCTGATTTAAAATGGCCTACATCCGTCATCACAAGGGCACTCAGGACAATCCCCAAGTCCCAAAAAAGCCCCTGTATTTCCACTGCACATCCCCTCCCTGCCCCGAAAGTGTCCAGTGGCCACCGGCTCCACCTCACTGTTATAATTTATTCCATTGCTAGAATCACCATATGTGTACAACAGAATACCATTAAGTCCACTCTAGTCCATAGTTCTTCCCCCAATCCTGAGGGGGCTGGGGTGGTGATGTCCACTCCACCTCCAAGTGATAGAGGGCTTATATCCCATGCATATGGTGGGTGGGATTATCCTACCTGCAGCTGCAGGCCGTCTCCAGTCCCTGGGATGGCTGCTACTCATCGTTGTCTCTTCACCAGCTGACTTGGATGAGTCCATTGAGCTGTAGGGTAGGAGTTGCAGCTCCAAGATTCCATGCACACCTGGCACATAGGTAGGCCAGGGGCTCCAATCTCTGGAAGTATACCTAAAAACTCCAGCATCACATATAGGTTTGAATAGAAGGGTCTGATGAACCATGTGCAGGGAGGACTTATTTGAGTCCAATTCTGTCACTCTCATGAGCACAGATTCCAAAATAGAGCCCACTGATAAGGCATCAGTCTCTGGGGCTATCCCCCCTTATATAGGACCTGGGTGTCTCCAGAGCCCTCAGGAGTGGGGTGTGGGTTGATATGCACTTTGGTGTTCTATGTGTGGGGTGATATGCACTTTGGTGTTCTATGAGATCCTACTGAGATGTGTGTAAGCATTACCACTGGGATGATCTCCTGACTCTCAATGAAGACTCTTAGCCACTTGAACTCATTTGTCAATGAGTTCATTTGAGTTGATTCTTGTATAGGAGGTGAGATATGGGTCCTCTTTCATTCTTTTCTTATAGATATTCAGTTCTTCCAACACCATTTGTTGAAGAGACCGTTTTTTTCCCATTAGCATGGCCTTGGTATGTTTGTAAAAAAACAGTTGACCATATAAGTGAGGGTATATTTCTGGGTTCTCAATTCTATTCCACTGATAGATGTGTCTATCTTTATGCCAGTGCCATGCTGTTTTGTCCACTGTTGCTTTGTAATATGTTTCAAGGTCAGGAAGTGAAATTCCTCCCACATAGCTCTTCTTTTTTAGAATGCTTTTGGCTATTCAGGTGCACTTACCCTTCCAGGCGAATTTGGCAATTGCCTTCTCTAATTCTGTAAAGTAAGCTGTTGGGATGTTGATTGGTATTGCATAGATTTTGTAAATCAGTTAGGGCAAGATTGACATCTTCATGATATTTTTCTTCCAATCCATGAACACGGAATATTTTTCCATTTGTTTAGGTCATTTTTTAAATTTCTTTCAGCATTGTTTTGTAGTTTTCTGCATATAGATCCTGTACTTCTTTGATTAAATTAACTCCTAGGTATTTGAGTCTTTTTGTCCCTATTGAAAATGGAATTTTCCTCATGATTTCCTCCTCAGGTTGTTCAGTACTAGTGTACAAAAACATTATCGATTTTTGCGTGTTGATCCTGTATCCTGCCACTTCGCTGAACTCATTTATTAGATCAAGTAGCTTTGTCATGGATACTTCAGGATTTTCTAAGTACAGGATCATGTCATTCACAAACAGTGAGAGTTTTACCTCCTCTTTTCCTATTTAGACACCTTTAATTTTTTTGTCTTGTCTGATTGCCCTAGCTAGAATTTCTATTACAATGTTGAATAACAATGGTGACAGTGGGCATCCTTGTCTTGTTCCTGATCTTAGAGGGAAAGCTTTCAACCTTTCCTCATTGAGTATGATGTTGGCTGTGGATTTTTCATCTATGCCTTTTAACATATTGTGGAATTTTCCTTTATTCCTATGTTTTGACGTATTTTTATCAAAAAACAATGTTGGATTTTGTCAAATGCCTTTTCTGCATCTATTGAGATCATGTGTTTTTTTTTCCTTCAATTTTTTAATGTGGGGTATTACATTGATTGATTTTCTTATGTTGAATCAGCCTTGCATACCAGGAATAAATCCCACTTGGTCATGATGTATAAGTCTTTTGATATGCCTTTGGATTCGATTTGCAAGTATTTTGTTGAGAATATCTGAGTCTATGTTCATTAGAGAGATTGGTCTGTAATTTTCTTTTCTTGTGGAATCTGGCTTTGGTATTAGGGTGATGTTGGCTTCATAAAATGTGCTGGGTAATTTTCCCCCCTCTTTAATTTTTTGGAAAAGTTCAAACAGGATTGGTGTTAATTCTTTTTGAAATCACCTGTGAAGCCATCTGGTCCTGGGCTTTTCTTTGCTGGGAGATTTTTGATGATGGATTAAATCTCCTTAATTGTGATTGGTTTGCTAAGTTCTTGTATTTCTTGTAGCGTCAGTGTAGGTTGGTTATGTGTTTCTAGAAATTTGCCATTTTATCTAGGTTGTCTAATTTGTTGGCATTTAGTTTCTCATAATATCCTCTTATGAATCTTTTTTATTTCTGTGAGGTCATTTGTAATTTCCCCCCTTTCATTTCCAATTGTGTTTATTTGCATCTTCTCTCTTTTTTTTCTTTTTCAGTCTAGTGAGGGGTTTGTCAATTTTATTGATCTTCTCAAAGAACCAGCTTTTGGTTTTGTTGATATTCTCTATTGTTTTTCTGTTCTCAATTTCATTTGTTTCTGCTCTAATCTTTATTATTTCTTTCCTTCTTCCTGTTTTGGGATTGGTTTGCTGTTCTTTTTCTTGTTTCTCTAGTTGTTCAGTTAAATATTTGAGTTTAGCTCCTTCTTGTTTTTTAATATAGGCATTTAGGGCTATGAATTTCCCTCTCAAGTCTGCGTTCGCTGTATCCCATGAGTTTTGATATGTTGTATTCTCATTTTCATTTGTCTCAATATATTTATTGATTTCACTTGCAATTTTTTCTTTGACCCACTGAATATTTAAGAGTGTGTTGTTCCATCTACACACATTTGCAAATTTACCTTTCTTCTGTCTGTTATTGATTTCTAGTTTCATTCCATTATGATCTGAGAAGGTGCTTTGTAGAATTTCTATCTTTTTATATTTATTGACAACTGAATTTTGACCTAACATGTGGTCTATCCTGGAGAAAGTTCTATGGGCACTTGAGAAGAATATATAACCCACTGGGTTTGAATGCTGTGTTCTCTATATGTCTGTTGTGTCTAACTTGTTTATCATATTGTTAAAGTTCTCTGTTTCCTTGTTGACCTTCTGTCTACTTGTTCTATCTAATGATGTGATAGGGGTGTTGAAGTCTGCAATGATTACTGTAGAAATGTCTATTTCTCCCTTCAGTTTTGCCAGAGTTTGGGTCCTATATTTTGGGGCACCCTGGTTAGGTTCATACATATTTATGACTGTTATATCTTCCTGGAGGATCATCCCTTTTATTAATATATAATGGCCTTCCATATCTCTTTTCACTTTTTGCACTTAAAGTCTGATTTGCCTGATATTAGTTTAGCTACCCTGCTCTTTTCTGTTTATTATTCACGTGGAGTATCTGTCCAACCGTGTACTTTCAGTTGGTTTGTATCCATGGGTCTGAGGTGAGTTTCTTGCGAGCTGCATATGGATGGCTCATGTTTTTTAATTCATTCTGTCAGCCTGTATCTTTTGATTGGGGAATTTAATCTATTCACATTCAAGGATATTACTGAAAATGCACTATTTATATCCCTCCATTGTATTCTTTGGTTTTCATATGCTGTGATGGTTAGGCTAATGTGTCAACTCGGCCAAGTAGTTGTGTCCAGGTGTTTGTTCCAGCAAACACTGGGCTAATTGTAATACAAGAGCATTTATGACTTCAATCACCAGTGAGTTTACTGCATGGATGTCTGATTACATCTGCATCAATCAGGGAGATTACATTATCAATGGGTGGTGCTTTTATCCAATCAGTTGAATGACTTAAAAGTGGAAGTGATTTCAACATTCAGAGAGAATTTCCCAGCTCGTTGTTGGACAGGCAACTTCTCCCAGAAACGCATGAATGACCTTTCATTGGGCTTTCATCGGAGCCACTAGTTTGCAGCCTGCCTGCAGAACCTGGACTTGTGCATCCCCACAGTCATGTGACAGACTCTTTTAAAATTTCATATTATTGATAGATATCTCCTGCTGATTCTGTTTCCCGAGAGAACCCTGACTAATACAGCTGGTACTGCGAATGGTTCTTGAGGAACAGAGTGTTAAACATGGGATGTCTGAGGTGGCTCTCCACTCTAATTGGACTCACGGGTACTAATGTCTCCCTTTCCAATAATCAGGTTGCTAACAGTCCATGGCGTGAGCTGGCAATAGAGATACACAAAATAGCATCATTGGATTCCCCTAATTCCACACATATAAGAAGCAAGAATCTGGGTGAGAGTGTTTTCAACACTTTAACAGAATTTTGTGGAGTAAAAAAAATACAATGATGTTGGCTTGTTCATCCTAGATACTCTGGATACAGTTATAAAAGAAAGGGATGAGCTAAAGTCTTCAAATTTGAAACTTAAATGCCACAGGAATGATATGAAAATTTCTATGTGTGCCTAGAAAGAAAATCTTGTCTCCTGTAGCCACAGACTTGAGATATGTGAGAATCAAACCCAGTCTCTCATTGTACGAGTAGCAGAATTACAGAGGAAACTAAAACCTCAACCTCACAGGGTTTCTGCAATTAAAGTGAAGGCATTGATTGGAAAGGAGTGGAACCCCGAGGATTGGGATGGAGATATATGGGATGATGATAATATTGGTGGGGACTTTGGAACCCTAAATTCTGCTGAGAGTTTAACAGATAAACCTGTGATGTCCTGCCCTTTGGAGACCACACCTTCTCAACCTTGTATCATCCAGCCTCCAGCCTGCCCCAAGGAGTCTGGACTTCCCTCCAGCTCTGAGGTGGGTACAAGCCAAATGGGAGCCTGCACTGCCCAGCCTCTGGACTGCCCCAGGGAGTCTGGACCTCCTCCCAGCCCTGAGGCAGGTACCAGCCTAACTCCAGCATGCACTGCCAAGACTCCACCTTGCCCCAGAGTCTGTACCTCCTCCCAGCCATAAGGCAGGTACGAACAAATCTCCAGCATGCATGGTCCAACTTCCAGTCTGCCCTGAGGAATCTGTCTTCCAACCCCTGCCTGAAGAGAATAATCCTGTCTCACCAGAAGAAAATGCAAAGGAATGCCCTCAGGTCAGTAGCCTGCAAGACATCTCTAATCCTTCTCCTTACCCAGACACCCCACCATTCTTGACTTCGAGACCCATTACTAGATTAAAATCACAAGCCCCCAAAGGTGAAATACAAAGTGTGACCCATGAGGAAGTAAGATAGACTCTGAAAGAACTGCATGAGTTTTTCAACTTATATAGATAGAAATCAGGGGAATATGTGTGGGAATGGATACTAAGGGTATGGGATAATGGTGGAAGGAATATAAAGTTGGATCAGGCTGAATTTATTGATATGGGCCCACTAAGCAGAAATTCTGGATTCAACACTGTAGCTCGAGGGGTTAGAAAGGGCTCCAACAGTTTGTTTGGGTGGATGAGTTAAACATAGACCAAACGATGGCCTAGCATATCTGATGTTGAGATGCCTGATTTGCCGTGGTATACAGTAGACGAGGGGATTCAAAGGCTTAGAGAGATTGGAATGCTAGAATGGATTTACCACTTGGACCTGCCCACCCACCCCAGGAATGTCCAGAGGACACACCTTTAACCAGGACTGTGAGGAATAAATTTGTAAAACGAACTCCATCTACTCTGGAGACCTCTGTGGTTGCTCTTCTCTGCAGTCCAGATATTACTGTAGGGGGGGGGCAGTAATGGAATTGGAATCCTTAAATATTATGGGGATGATCAGATCAAGGCCCGGTAAAAGTCAAGTATTGGCAGTTAATCGCCAAAGCCAAGGTAGGCGTGGCTATGGCAATGAAAGACAGATTCAAAACAGCACACAGAATAATCTGAGTCGCATGGAGTTTTGGCGTTGGTTAATAGATCATGGGGTACCCAGAAGTGAAATACATGGGCAGTCTATTAAATTTCTTCTGGATCTGTATAAGCAAAAGAGTTCTAGGTCAAGTGAACAAAATCCTAATTCTAATTACAGATGCAGAGAATCACGGCCCCTTAATCAGTTCCCAGACTTGAGACAGTTTACAAACCCAGAGCCCCTTGAATGAGGGGAAGGCCTGGTCCCCTTGGGGAAGGATCCTGTTAAACTTCCAAAAATTTATACAGTTAATCTTCCTCCCACCTTTCCCCAGGGAGACCTATGGATTTTTGCCAGAGTAACAGTGCATTGGGGAAAAGGAAATGATCAGACATTTCAGGGATTATTAGACACTGGTTCAGAAGTCACATTAATTCCAGGAGACCCAAAACGTCACTGTGGTCCACCAGTTAGAGTAGGGGCTTATGGAGGTCAGGTGATTGATGGAGTTTTAGCTCAGGTCCATCTCACAGTGGGCCCAGTGGTTCCCCGGACCCATTCTGTGGTTATCTCCCCAGTTCCAGAATGCATAATTGGAATAGACATACTCAGTAACTGGCAGAATCCCCACATTGGATCCCTGACTCATGGAGTGAGGGCTATTATGGTTGGAAAGGCCAAGTGAAAGCCTCTAGACCTGCCCCTGCCTAGCAAAATAGTAAATCAAAGGCAATGCCGGATTCCTGGAGGTATTGCAGAGATTAGTGCCACCATCAAGGATTTGAAGGATGCAGGGGTGGTGGTTCCCACCACAACCCCATTCAACTCTCCTATTTGGCCCGTGCAGAAAACAGATGGATCTTGGAGGATGACAGTAGATTATCATAAACGTAACCAGATGGTGACTCAAATTGCAGCTGCTGTCCCAGATGTGGTATCATTGCTTGAGCAAATCAACACTTCCCCTGGTACCTGGTATGCAGCTGTTGATCTGGCAAATGCTTTTTTCCCAATTGCCATTAGTAAGGACCACCAGAAACAGTTTGCTTTCAGATGGCAAGGCCAGCAGTATACTTTCACTGTCCTGCCTCAGGGGTATATCAACTCTCCAGCTCTATGTCATAATATTGTCTGCAGGGACCTTGATCATCTCTCCCTCCCACGAGACATCACACTGGTCCATTATATTGATGATATCATGTTGATAGGACCTACTGAGCAGGAAGTAGCAAATACTCTAGATTTATTGGTAAGGCATTTGCGTGGGAGAGGATGGGAGATAAATCTAACAAAAATACAGGGTCCTTCCACCTCAGTGAAATTTCTTGGTGTCCAGTGGTGTGGGGCTTGTCGAGATATCCCTTGGAAAGTAAAGTATAAGGTGGTGAACCTGGCCCCTCCTACGACCAAAAAGGAGGCACAACGCTTAGTTGGCCTCTTTGGATTTTGGAGACAACACTTTCCACAGGCCCTTATAGGAGAATCACAGTGTAGACCCTTAGGATTTTGGAGCAAAGCCTTGCAATCCTCTGCAGATAACTGCTCCTCTTTTGAGAAGCAGCTTTTGGTTTGCTACTGGGCCTTAGTAGAGACTGAATGCTTAATCATGGGCCATCAAGTTACCATGAGACCTGAGTTGCCTATCATGAGCTGGGTATTGTCTGACCCACCAAACTATAAAGTTGGGCATGCACAGCAGCACTCCATAATAAAGTGGAAATGGTATATACGAGATAGGGCTCAAGCAGGTCCTGACGGCACAAGTAAGTTACATGAGGAAGTGGCCCAAATGCCCATAGTCACCACCCCTGCCGTGTTACCTTCTCTTTCCCAGCCCACAACTTTGGCCTCTTGGGGAGTCCCTTACAATCAGTTGACAGAGGATGAGAAAACTCGGGCCTGGTTTACAGATGGTTCTGCGTGATATGCAGGTACCACCTGAAAGTGGACAGCTGCAGCACTGCAACCCTTTTCTCGGACATCCTTGAAGGATAGCGGTGAGGGCAAATCCTCCCAGTGGGCAGAGCTTCAAGCAGTGCACCTCGTTGTTCATTTTGCTTGGAGGAAGAAATGGCCAGAGGTGCGTTTGTACACTGACTCATGGGCTGTTGCCAATGGTTTGGCTGGATGGTCAGGGACCTGGAAGGAACATGATTGGAAAATTGGTGACAAGGAGGTCTGGGGAAGAGCTATGTGGATAGATCTTTCTGAGTGGGCAAAAAACATGAACATATTTGTGTCCCACGTGAATGCTCACCAGAAGGTGACTTCGACAGAGGAAGAGTTTAATAATCAAGTGGATAAGATGACCCGCTCTGTGGCTAATGCTCAGCCTCTTTCCCCAGACACTCCTGTCATTTCCCAATGGGCTCATGAACAAAGTGGCCATGGAGGTAGGGATGGAGGTTATGCATGGGCTCAGCAACATGGACTTCCCCTCACCAAGGCTGACTTAGCTACAGCCAATGCTGAATGCCCAATCTGCCAGCAGCAGAGACCCACATTCAGCTCCAAATATCGCACCATTCCTCGAGGTGACCAGCCTGCTACCTGGTGGCAGATGGGCTATATTGGGCCACTTCCATCATGGAAGGGGCAGCAATTTCTTTTAACTGGAATAGACACATACTCTGGCTATGGCTTTGCATTTCTGGCACACAATGCTTCTTCCAAAACTACCATCTGTGGACTTACTGAATGTCTTATGTACCGCCATGGCAGTCCACACAGCATTGCTTCTGATCAAGGAAACCATTTCACAGCAAATGATGTGCAGGAATGGGCACATGCCCATGGAATTCACTGGTCTTACCATGTTCCCCATCACCCTGAAGCAGCTTCATTAATAGAACGTTGGAATGGCCTTTTGAAGACTTAATTACAGTGCCAACTAGGTGGCAATACCTTGCAGGGCTGGGGCAGTGATCTCCAGGAGGCTGTGTATGCTCTGAATCAGCGTCCTCTCTATGGTGCTGTTTCTTCCATAACCAGGATTCATGGGTCCAGGAATCAAAGGGTGGAAATGGGAGTGGCACCACTCACTATTACCCCTGTGACCCACTAGGAAAATTTTTGCTTCCTGTCCCTGAAACCTTAGCTCTGCTGGTCTACAGGTTTTAGTCCAAAGAAGAAGAGTGCTGCCACCTAGGAACATAACAGTGATTCCATTGAACTGGAAATTAAGACTGCCACCTGGCCACTTTGGGCTCCTCTTACCTGTGAATCAACAGGCAAAGAATGGAATTACTGTACTGGCTGGGGTGATTGATCCTGACTATCAAGGGGAAATAGGACTACATCTACATAATGGGGGTAAAGAAGAGTTTGCCTGGAATGCAGTTGATCCTCTAGGGCATCTCCTAGTCCTGCATGCCCTATGATTAAAGTCAATGGAAAATTGCAACAAACCAATTCAAGCAAGACTAACAATGGCCCAGAATCTTCATGAATGAAAGTTTGGTTCACTCCACCAGGCAAAGAACCACAGCCAGCTGAAGTGCTTGCTGAAGGTAACGGAACATGGAATGGGTAGTGGAAGAAGGTAGTGATAAATATGAACTTTGACCACGTGACCAGTTACAGAAACGAGGACTGTTATGGTCACGAACCCTTCTTCCATGTTTTGTTATGAGTATGATTGTATATGTACACAAAATGAATTTCTTTGTTTTCTTCCCCAATCTTTTCCCCTACCATGAAAAGTTGTATTAATCCCACATCATAATATTTAAGGATGTCGAGTTTAAGAGTGACTATCATCCAAGGACTTGCACCTTGTTCAGTGGGGAATTAATGCATTTCCGGTTGTACGCAGGGGAGTTGAACATTGTTAGGCGGAAATATATATATGTATGCTTGTCTGTTATTGTTTTTACTTAAAGACTAAGTATGGTTTAGAGTAATGTGTATGATTGCCGAGTTGACAAGGAGTGGACTGTGATGGTTAGGCTAATGTGTCAACTCGGCCAAGTAATTGTGTCCAGGTGTTTGTTCCAGCAAGCACTGGGCTAATTGTAATACAAGAGCATTTATGGACTTCCATCACCAGTGAGTTTACTCATGGATGGCTGATTACATCTGCATCAATTAGGGAGATTACATTATCAATGGGTGGTGCTTTTATCCAATCAGTTGAATGACTTAAAAGTGGAAGTGATTTCAACATTCAGAGAGAATTTCCTAGCTCATCGTTGGACAGGCAACTTCTCCCAGAAACTCATCAACAACCTTCCATCGGGCTTTCATTGGAGCCACTGGTTTGCAGCCTGCCTGCAGAACCTGGACTTGTATATCCCCATGGTCACGTGAGAGACTCTTAAATTTTCATATTATTAATAGATATCTCCTGCTGATTCTGTTTCCTGAGAGAACCCTGACTAATACATATGCCATCCTGTTTTTGTCTCTCTTTTTACTCTTTTGTTTATCCTTTTTGCTTTTCTTTCTTCTATACTCTCCTCCAAGCGTCACTCTCCTGTCTTTTTCTTTCAGGTTCTAAGGCTTCCTTTAATATTTCCTGCAAAGTTGGATTCTTTTTCGCAAAGTCTCTTAGTTTCTGTTTGTTTGTGAATATATTATACTCACCTTCATACTGAAAGGACAGTTTTCCTGGATAGAGAATTCTCAGCTGGATATTTTTAGCTTTCAGTTTCCTAATTGTATCTTACCACTGTCTTCTTGCATCCATGGTTTCTGAAAAGAAATCTGCACTAAGTCTTACTGGACATCCTTTGTACATGATATTTTACTTCCCTCTTGCTGCTCTGAGAATTTTCTCTTTATCTTGACATTCTGAAAAGTATGTGTCTTGGCATAGGTCTATTTGGATTTATTCTCATTGGGCTACGGTGTGCTTCTTGGATATGTAATTCATTTCTTTTGTGAGAGTTGGGAAATTTTCAGCTATTATTTCTGCAAATAATCCTTCCACCCCTTTTCCTTTCTCTTCCCCTTCTTGAATTCTCATGACACATATGTTGTTGTGTTACGTGTTGTCATTCAACTCTCTGAGCCCCTGCTCAATTTTTTTTCCATTTTTTTCTCCCTTCAATTTTAGCTGCTCTGTCTTTAGTTTCACTTATTCTTTCTTCTATCATTTCGAGTCTGCTGTTGTATACCTCAAAAGTGTTTTTGACTTCACCTATTGTGTCTTTCATTCCCATGAACTCCGTTATTTTTCTGTTCAGGATTTCAAATTCTTCTTTGCATTCACTCAATGTCTTCTTGATGTCATTTATCTCTTTAACTATATTGTCTTTCATCTCATGAATTTGGTTTTGGAAATTTGAGCTCATCTCACTGATTACTTCTTTCAAATTCAGCAGCACTTTTGGGACTTTGATGTATTCCTTTTCTTGAGCCATGTCTTCTAGTAAGGCTCATAATTTTTTGCTAGTGTTTAGGCCTCTGGTTAGGTGGCATTTTACTTAGAGGCTCTATCTCTTTCTCTTTTATAGGGTTTTAGTGGCAGGAGGCTGTGAGTTACCTCAGAACTTTGATTTTTGTGTCAACCTTGATTGTTAGGATTGTCCTGCTGGTTGCTCAAAACTGGGCACTGGACCTAGTAATTGGTTGTAGGTTCATTTCCTAGGGCCTTGGGCAGGGAGGCTACAGAGGCCAGGAAAGTCGTCTCCTACTTATTAATTTTCTTATGTCCACTTCTTTGGTCTGCCAGGAGATTGCGCTCTTTTGCAGCTCTCAATTCAATGCCTGGTCAGAGTGTATTTGTTGTGACACAGACCAGATCAATGTGGTAGAGCTTTCTGTCTGGGGGCTAAGAGCTTTGTAATTCAAACTTTATGAGACAGCTCTCCAGTCTTCTCTGGTAGCCCCCTCCCTTTACCCAGCTAGTAAATATTTACTCTCCCCTCTGAATCCTCAACCATCAGTCCCTGTTAGTAGTGCAGGAGATTGGGAGGTTTGTATATCTTTAACCCCTTGCAGGCTCCAAGGCAAACAATGGCACAGCCCCACCCAGCCTGGTAGGGATCTCTGGACAGGGCAGTCCAAACCTGTGAGTCAAAAGCAGGGTTAGCCCCAGGCTCTCTCTACCCTCTCCTGTGGATTCCTCAACAATTAATCCAGGCTTGAAGAGAGAGAGTTTGCAAGGGTCGGATTTTTCCAGTCCTTCCTAGGCTCCCAGGTCAAACCACCATGTGGTAGTGTCCATGGGGATCCGCAGCCCAAATTTGTGGGTCAGAACCTGAGTCAGCCTAAGGCTGTGTCCCTCTCTCTCCCCTTTCCAGGAGTGGTAGATCCCTGGAGACTCCGTTGCCTGTAGTTGCAGGACAGAGGCCCAAGAATTCTAAAGAGTGTGGGGGAGGGTGCCAGCAGCAGCACCTGCTGAGGGTTCCAACTCATGGTCCAGTTTCTGTCATAGCAATTTCCCTGTTTTATCCCACTCTCCTTTCCGTGGTGTGCAGACTGTACCTGGTGTCGTAAACCCTAGAAGATCTATTTTGGGGTGGTGTTACCCTGTTTTCTTGCTATTTTTTTGGAGAAGACATTCCCGTGTCTTTCTAGTCTGCCATTTTCCCAGAGGTCGTGACTTTATTAGATTTTACTCAACTGTAAAAAAAACTTCATTAGATTTTACTCATCTGTAGAAAGGTTTGGATTGAGATGAATTAAATCTCAGGCCTGTGACAATCTCCCCTGCTTTTGAGAGCACCTTTAGGGTTGAATTTCTCCATTCTGTTGTAAATGTAATCAGTCCTTTGGAGAAGAAAACAGGGGCTTTCAGTTTTACATCCTGCTTCCTGCAACCCACCACCATGGCAAAATCTGCACACTCTGGCTCTGGGGATGGGAATAATGGCACACCTCTCTGAGTAACACACTTGATTATTGAGCTAAGATTTGGCAGAGAAAGTACAGTATATTGAGTTCTTCTTGGGCCTATTCTAGGGACCAGTGTAATGGTGGTCCACACCCCTTTTTGCTCAATGATAGCCACACCCAAAGTACAGCCACTGCTTTATGAGTTCCAATTTCTCTAAGACTTAGGAGACCCCTCCTGATCCGTGTGCTCTGGGTTAATGCCCTTGTTTGAGTCTTGTGTGGACCCCAGTAAAGTATGTTCTTACTGATCCATTGCTGTGTGTGTAAGCCTTTTGTATGTAGGACATTTTGGTTAGATTCAGACAAGGGACCTCTCAATTAGGTCATTTTGTTAGATTGCTTTGGTTTAGTTAAGATCCTCTGATTATATTTCAGGCAACAGGATGGACCACAATCATTGTCCTTAATTCTTACATACATGGAACACACAGAGAAAGAGTGCTGCCATGTTTACCCTGCCATGTGGGAGAGGGTTTCAGGATGTCCTACAGCTGTGGAGAGTCAGAGAATCCCTGAGAGGCTGAAGGAGATGCCAGAGGCTGGAGTCATGGAGTAGCTTGAAGCTGAATACATCCAGGCCAGAGGAGAAGAGAGATGTGTGAGCAATTATGTCTGATGGCCCACTGTTGAGCTCAGGGAGAAAGTGAGTTTTGAGGAGAAGGTAGAGGGACACAGGCAGGCCCAACATTTTGTCTTGGCTGGAGTACAGGAGCAGCAGACCTATCTTAAGACATTTTTGATGATGCCTTGATTTGGACATTTTGACAGCCTCAGAACTGTAAGCTTTAACACTAATAAATTCCAATAAATGCCAACCAATTTCTGGTCATTTGCTATGGCAATACTTGGCAAACCCAAACAGCTACGGACACAGGGTTGGAGAGGGTGCTCTGTTCCCAAATGGCAGTGTGATGCTGCTGCGCAGTGAATTCACCTGTAAACTGTGGGTGTCTCCAGACTAGGCAGGAAAGAGTACTGTAAAGATGGAGGGGGAAGTGCTCTTGACAAGCAAGGCCTACAAGACAGGGAGTTGGGCAGGGGAGTCACATGGTTTGGGGACTAGTCTAAAGTAACAGATTCCCCAGTATGATGTACCTACCTCAGGCAGGGTTTGGCCAGGTGGGCAGTGGCAGATAAAAGCATGGGACCTGGGGTTTGGTGCAGCAGAGGAGTAAGGGCACAGAGAGGAGTCTTCTGCTCCTGCTCCTTTTGCCCTTCCCTCCTTCCCTTGGCCTCCAGCATTGACCCTCTGAGGAGGCCGATCTTACTGTACCCCTCCTCAGTCTCAGGCACAGACTCAGGTCTCCTGCTTCCAGTTCTACATTCATCTTCTCCAATCTTGGGGCAGCTAAAGAAAGAGCAATTCCAAGATGAAATATGTTGGTGTCAGGAAGGAAATGTCAAAATTCACATTACAGCATTGGGTAGAGCAATAACACCACCAGAACCAGCAGCATTAGGCCAGTGACCCTAATGAATAGTATGGAAATCCCAGAAAGTCCTGTGACCTAGGGCTGACAAGAATAGAAGTGTGGTTGTGAGATAGTGCGATGTTTGCAGAAAACCTCAGAGGGTGTAGATGCCAGATATTTCTCAGATTAATTAAATATAAAATTTTCAACACATTTTGAACAGTTAAAAATGATGCAGACCTCTTCAATCTCATAAGAGAATGGAGGGGTTGGATGGGAAGAAGCTGATGAACAGTTGAAGAAGCAGGAATGTAACAAATGTTCATTGCAGTCCCCCAAGCCAGAGAAGGACTATTTTGTAAGGGAAACAAAATCTCAGAGCCTCAATGAAAACCATTATCATAGATTGTGGATGCACAAAGGAGGACCGGGAGAAAGCCCTCCTCAGAACTCAAATTCTCAGGTAGTGATGTGAGTCACTCTAGCAGGTCTTCACTGGCGAGTAAGCCACAGGTAGTCCATCTGTTCCTGTGGTGCTAATAGCCCTTGAACCGGACACGTGTAGAGATCAGTGTCACCTTCACAGGGTCGCGTTCTTGCTCCTCATAGTCCGTGTTCACTCTTGCTGAGGAAGGCCTCCACCCGTCCAGGAAGCTGGGGAGGGGGCCAAGGTGAGTGAGCACTTTTCCTTTATGGGTGATTGTATTTGCAAAGGATGAGGGCAAGAGCCCCACCAGTAATATTGCAGATACAAATCAATATCTTCAAATGAACCACTATGTATGATTTTATTGTGCACTATTTTCATAATTTCTTTTAAATTATAAACAAATTATCTGTGCAAGGAATATAAAAATAACTTATGTCTGTTGTGGCAAACAGCAAACTTCCTTCTCTAGCCTCAACCCATATTCCTCCTTCCTCAGAATTATCTGCACTGACAGATTATTTTGGATACACATTTCTGTTTGTAAATACATGCATTCTCTAGTGTCATCCCTCCCACACCCTATCAAATATGAGAAAAATATTGGAGTACAATTTAAGAATATAAATAAATTTTCTAACTTCTTAAAATGCTTGAGATTAGAAGTATATCATCCAATTATGAGAGGATCATTTCTGATATAAAATAATAAGGAAAATTGGAGTGAAGTAGAAAGCAGGCCACTGTAGTTCAGTGGCTGTTAAACTTGAATCCATATTAAAATCCCCTGAAGAGACCGAAGAGCTATAAATGGTTGCAGTGCCTTAGAAGAAAATGCAACAATAATGGCAGCATTATTTTTAAAATGGTAATTTTTAAAATGCTTACCCAGAATGTAATGGATTGAAGAACCAGTGAAAACCACAAGAACAATTTGAGATAAGTGGAAAGCCCATCTTTACATAAGCTAAGAGAAATATCGAGTTCTGATTTATAAATTAATGGTAAAAAATTGAACACAGATGAGTGTGAAAGAAGATGTAGGATGAGCAGATCTCAGAACAAACTGCAAGTGCACTTTTCCTGAGGAGAAAGACATCCTGAATTGCACAGTTGCTCAGAGTATAGCTGGAGACTCTTTGGAGATTCACATTCATTACATTCACAGGGTTTATCTCTAGTATGAATGTTGTAATGTATACTAACATACTGCCTCTGACTGAAGGCTAGTCCACATTCCTTACACATATAGGGTTTTCCTCCATTATGAATTTCCTCATGTTCTGTGAGATTTGATTTGATACTGAAGACTTTCCTACATTCTTTACAAATATAGGATTTCTCTCCAGTCTGTCTTCGCTAGTGTGTAATGAGGCTTCATTTCTGAATGAAAGCTTTCCCACCTCCATCACATTCATAGAGTTTCTCTCCAGTATGTATTCTCAGACTGTTGATGATTTTTTACTTCTGGTTGAAGGTTTTTCACATTATTTGCATATATAGGGTTTTTCTCCAGAATGAATCCTCTGATGTTAAATGAACTATTCCTTTTGGCTGAAGGCTTTTCTGCATTCTTTACATTCATTGTGTTTCTGTCCACTATGAGTTTTTTCATTTATGGTGAGATTTGATTTGTTCCCAAATCTTTTTTCACATGCCTTACATGCATAGTGGTCTTTATATTAGGAAATCTCTTGTATCTGAGATTTGATATTTGAATTAAAGCTTTCCCAAATATATATGATTTTTCTTCAGTAAAAATTTTCTGATGAATAAAGAGCTTTTCTTTCAGGTTGAAATCTTCCCACATGTATTACATTTCTATCCTTGTTCCCCTGTATGACTTTTAGAATGAGGTGTAAAAAATGATTGTAAAGAGCAGACTATATTCAGGACATTCATATGCTTTCTCTCTAGTTTGAATTTTCTAATATTCAATGAGTTTTGTTTCAGATGGAAGAATTGCCATGTTCATTACAATACTAACTAATATGTGACTATTTCATCCTCAATGAGATTTAATGCCTAGCTGAGGATATCCAATATTCCTTACATATAGTGTTTTAATTCTGCATATTTCTTTGATTTGACTCTAGCTTTCCCAAATACATGAAATCCCAAATGGTTTCTCTGAAAAATTAATTCTCAGGTATCTCATGAGATTGAATTTCCAAGAAAACTTCACACACATTACACTTAAAGGGGTAGATTACCATGTGGGCAAACTGGCAAAACTCATTGTCTTCATTCTTTTTTTCCTTACATAGATTCCTTCATGTTTAGGTAAGCATGATACAAATACATTCTAAGTGAAGTTCCATTCATAGAAGTGTTATTTTGAGGGAACAATGCTTGTGGTCAGAGAACATATTTTCACAACTTTATTACATTCCCTGCCTTCATCTTAAGTCTGTACTGTTGTGGAAGTGGATATAGCTTCACAAACAAGCCTTTGCTTATGTGGTTCTTTCTGCTTCTTAATGTCCTATGCATCTTCATAGTTTGTGGGGGGGCAGCAAAAGCAGTGCTACAGGGAAATTTATAGGATTGAATGGATTCATTAGATAGATGATAGATCCAATGTCAATCATCTACATGTCCAATTTGTGAAGTGCAACAATTTATCCTTTTTAATTGTTCTATCATTCATGGCTCTTCTTGCTTCAAGTGAGCATCACATCCAGTTTGGTGACTTCATAAGGATGAAATGGGGAAATGATACAGCACTTGAATTATGATGGGGACAAAGCAATACCCCATAAATTAACCCTGGAACCTAAACTCTTATGAAGGATAAGAAAGGGGCAGCTTCCAAAATGCACGAGTAAGGTGGCCCCAAAACAAAGGCCAAAATGGCAACCAAGGAAATCCTGAACAATTTGTTTTGGACTGACTATTTTTGTTCAATTTTTTCCTTCTATTTATTTGGATGAGAGGCACTATTTAATATTCTTTAAAGTTTACCAGGGAAATTAAAACACTTTTGCTTGCCTTTCCAAATCTAAACTTATTATTTGTTATTGACTTGCCAAATAATGTATTTTAAATCATTTTATATCCTGTATTAGTCAGCCAAAGGGGTGCTGATGCAAAATACGAGAAATATTTTGGTGTTTGTAAAGAATATTTATTTTGGGTAGAAGCTTACAGTTACCAAGCCATAAAGCATAAAGTTCTTCCTTCACCAAAATCTGTTAAACAATCTTGGAGCAAGAGAGCTGCCGATATTTACCAGGGTTCAGGCTTCCTGGGTTCCTTTCTTCCCAGGGCTGCATTTTTCTCTGGGCTCAGTTCCTCTGTTTCCTCCACAAGATCAGCTGTAGACTATGAGGCTCCCTAAGCTGTGCCTCTTTACACAAGGCCAGCTGTGAACTGTCAGGTTAATGGCTTGTTTCTTTCCGTGGGGCCTTCTGTCCTTGCTCATCAGAACTCTAAGATCAGAAACTACTGCAGCTCTGTCCTTTGCCATCTCTTTTTATGTTTGAGACCCCAGTCACCAAGGGGAGGAACTCAAAGCCCTACCGACTGTGGCCCAATCAATGGCCTTATCATGACTTAATCATACCCAGATTAACAGACCAGTTTTCAAGCATAATCCAATATCTATTTTTGGAATTCATAACAATATCCAACTGCTACATAACCATTTACCCATTTCATGCTATATATTATTTTATGGTGTATTTGAATACTTTATAGATATCCTAGTCCACAGATATTCTTATTACTTTATCCATTCAATTGTCATTTATATATATGAATTTAATTAACAGATATTGTCCTTCAATCCATCCTGAATCTTGAACCTTCTGAGATTATTTACTTTCTGCCTGAAGAATATTCTTTTACATTTCTTTTAAAGTGAGTTGCTGCTAGTAAACTTTATTAGTTTTTTTTCCATATACTACCCTTTATTAACACCTTGCATTTTCATTGTACATTTGACACAATTTATAAAATCACATGTTTATAATTGTACTATTAACTATAGTCCATGGTTTACCTTATGTTTCACTCTTAACACTTAAACTGTGACAAAACTTTGTTGTGACATAAATTTAATTAACTTCTATACATTTATTTAATTTAATTTAATTTTATTTTATTTTATTATTTTTTTTTTATTATGGGTAAAAATCAAAATTCTCACATCTGTAAAAGTATTTATTTCACTTCTTCCTGAAGGATTGAGATGAATTAAATCTCAGGCCTTCTTCGATCAACTCTGCTTTTGAGAGCACTGTTAGGGTTAAATTTCATCATTCTGTTGTATATGTAATCAGTTCTTTGTAGAAGAAATCAGGGGCTTTCAGTTTTACAGCCTAATTTCTGCCCACCCACCCCCAGGCAAAATCTGTGCGCTCTGACTCTGGGGATGGGAATAATGACACAAATCTCTAAGTTACACACCTCATTTTGGAGCTAAGATTTGGTGGATAAAGTACAGTATATTGAGTTCTTTGGGGGACCATTCTTGGGATCAGTGCAATGGGGTACTCAGCATCCAATTTTCTCAAAGATGGCCACACCTAAAATACAGCCACAGCTTCATGATTTCTCATTTCCCCTGGAATTAAGAGAATCCTCTTGATCACTTGCCCTGGGTTAATGCCCTCATTTGAGTCTTTTGTACACCCCAGAAATGTATTTTCTTACTAAGCCATTGGATATTTTGGTTAGATTCAGATAAGGGATCTTTCAAAAAGGTCACTTTTTCTTAGATTGTTTTACTTTAGTTAAGGGCCTCTGATTAGATATCAGTCACCAGTCTGGACCCCAATCATTGTGCGGAAGTCTTACTTACATGGAATCCACAGAGTTAGAGTGCTGTCATGTTTACCCTGCAAGGAGGGAGAGGGTTCCCAGATTTCCTACAGCTTTGGACAGAAACAGAAACCCTGAGAGGGTGATGGAGAGGCCAGAGGCTGGAATCGTGGAGCAGTGTGAAGCTGAAAATATCCAGGCCATAAGAGAAGGGAGAGGTGTTAGCATTTGTGTCTGATGGCCAACTGCTGAGCTCAGGGAGAAAGTGTGTTTGGAGGAGAAGGCAGAGAGAAACAGGCAGGCCCAACGTTTTGCCTTTGTAGGAGCCCAGGAGCAGCTGACACTGGTTAAGACAGCACTTTTCATGATGTCTTTATTTGGACACTTTCACAGCCTTAGATTTGTAACCTTTAACCCAAATAAACTCCAATAAAAGCCAATATATTTCTGGTATTTTGCATTGGCAGTCCTTGGCAAACTCAAACAGCTATGGACACAGGGATGGTGAGCTGCCCTGCTCCCAAATGGCAGTGTGATGCAGCCGCCCTGTTAATTCACCTGTAAACTGCGGGTGTCTCCAGACTGGGTGAGAATCAGTACTGGTTAGATGGAGGGGGATGTGCTCTTGACCATCAAGGCCTGCAAGATAGGGAGTCAGGCCGGGGAGTCACAGGATTTGGGGGCTAGTATAAAGTCACAGATGACCAAGTATGAGGTACCTACCTCGTGCCGGGGTGGGCCAGTTGGGCAGGGCAGATAAAAGCATGGTACCTGTGGTCTGGTGCAGCAGAGGAGTCAGGGTACAGAGAGGAGACTTCCTGCTCCTGCTCCTTTAGCCCTTCCCTCCTTCCCTTGGCCTACAGGATTGATGCTCTGAGGAGGCTGCTCTTACTGTACCCCTCCTTGGTAACAGGCACAGCTTCCAGTTCTACATTCACCTTCTCCAATCTTGGGGCAGCTAAAGAAAGAGGAATGCCAAGATGAAACCTGCTGGTGTCAGGAATCTAATGTCAAAATTCACATTACAGCATTGGCTACAGCAATAACAACCAGAATGAGCAACATTAGGCCACTGACCCTAATAAATAGTACAGGAATCCCAGAAAGTCCTGGAACCTAGGGCTGACAAAAATAGAAGTGAGGATGTGAGATAGTGTAATATTTGTAGAAAACCTCAGAGGGTGCATATGTCAGATATTTCTCAGACTAATTAAATATTAAATTTTCAACACATTTTTAACAGTGTTGAAAAAGATGCAGACCGCTTCAATCCCAGAAAAGAACAGAGTGGTTGGATGGGAAGAAACTGATGAACAACTGAAGAAGCTGGAATGTAACACGTGTTCACTGCAGTTCCCCCAAGGCCCAGTAGCAATGTCCTATTATGGAACCAAACTTTCAGAGCTCAAATGAAAACCAACATCATAGGTTCTGGATCCACAAAGGAGGACAGGGGAAAAGCCCTGCTCAGCACTCACAGCCTCAGTTGGTGATGTGAGTCACTCTTGCTGGTCTTCACTGCGCAGTAAGCAGGAGGAAATACATCTTGTCCTGTGGTGCTAACAGTCCTCTAACCAGACATGTGTAGAGAGCAGTGTGGCCTTCAGAGTATTGAATCCATTCTCATTCTCTTCCATGCTCACTCTTGCTAAGGACAGCCTCCACCTGTCCCGGTAGCCAGTGAAGGTGCCGGGGGAAGTGAGCACATTTCCTTTATGGGCAATTGTATTTGCAAAGGGTGAGGGGAAGTTCTCCCCCAGTAATGTTGCAGATACAAATCAATATCTTCATATCAAACACTTTGTATGATTTTGTTGTGTACTATTTTCATAAATTCTTTTAAATTATAACCAAATTATCTGTGCAAAAGTATAAAAATAATTTATGTCTCTTATGGAAAACAGCCAAATTCCTTCTATAGCCACAACCACCATTCCTACTTCCTCAATATTATGTGCATTGGTAGATTCTTTGAGGAACACATTTCTGTTTGTAAATATATGCATTCTCTAGTTTCATCCATCCCACACCCTATCACATATGAGAAAAATATTGGAGTACAACTTAAGAATATAAATAGATTTTCTAACTTCTTAAAATACTTGAGATTAGAAGTATATCATCTAATTATGAAAGGATCATTTCTGATTTAAAATAATAAGAAAAATTAGATTTAAGGAGAAAGCATGCCACTGTAGTACAGTGGCTGTTAAACTTGAAACCACAACAAAATCAAGTGAAGAAACTAAAAAATATAAATGTTTGGGCTGCCTTATAAGAAAATGCTACAATAATGGCAGCATTATTTTGAAAATGGTAATTTTTAAAATGCTTACCCAGAATATAATGGATTGAAGAACCAGTGAAAACAACCAGGATAATTTCAAATAAGTGGAAAGCCCATCTTTATATAAACTAAGAGAAACCTCGAGTTCTGATGCATAAATTAGTGGTAAAAAATTGAACACAGATGAGTGTGGAAGAAGATGTGGGAGGAGCAGATCTCAGAACAAACTTCAAGTGCACTTTTCCAAGAGGAGAAAGACATCCTGAACTGCACAGTCACAGATGCTTCCTTAAAAGATTGGCAACAATTGCACAGAATGGAGTTGGAGATTTTCGGGGGATTCACATTCATTACATTCACAGGGTTTCCCTCCAATATGAACGTTGTAATGTTTAATGAGATACTGCTTCTGGCTGAAGGCTATTCCACATTCCTTACATATATAGGATTTCCTTCCATTATGAATTTTCTCATGGTCAGTGAGATTTGATTTGCTACTGAAGACTTTCCTAGATTCCTGTTATTTTTTTCTCCAGTTTGTCTTCTCTGGTGTGTTATGAGGCTTGATTTCTGAATGAAATCACATTTATATGGTTTCTCTACAATATGTATTTTCAGGCGGTTAATGAGGTTCTCCTTCTGGTTGAAGACTTTCCACGTTCATTGCATATATAGAGTTTTCTCCAGAATGAATATTCTGATGTTTAATGAACTATTATGTTTGATCGAAGGCTTTTCTGCATTTTTACATTCATTTGAATTTGTCGACTTGGAATTTTTTTCATGTTCTGTGAGACATGATTTGTACCTAAAGGCTTTTTCACATGCCTTACATGCATAGGGTTTCTTTGCAGTAGGAGATCTCTTGTATCTCAGATTTGGCATATTAATTAAAGCTTTCCCAAATATATATGATTTCTTTTCAGTCAGAATTTTATGATGAATAAAGAGGTTTTCTCTCAGGTTGAAAAATTTCCCAAATATATGACATTTCTATGCAGGTTCCCCTGTATGGCTTTTAAAATGAGGAGTAAAAAATGACTGTAATGTACAGATTACATTCAGGACACTCATTTGGTTTTTCTCTAGTTTGAATTTTCTCATATTCCATGAGGTTTTGTTTCAGATGGAAGCATTCCCATGTTCATTACAATATTAACTAATGTATGAATATTTCATGCTCAATGAGATTTAATCCCTGGCTGAAGGATTTCCAATATTCCTTACATACACAGGGTTTTATTCCTGCATGTTTCTTTGATGTCACTCTAGGTTTCCCAAATTCATGAAATCCAAAATGGTTTCTCAGTAGGATTAATTCTCAGATATCTCATGAGGTTAAATTTCCAAGAAAACTTCGCACTCAATACAATTAAAGAGGAGGACTACCTTGTGGGACAAACTGGCAAAACTTATTGCCTTCATTCTTTTTTCCTTACATAGGTTTCCTCATGCTTAGGTAATCATGATTCAAATTTCTTCAAAGTGAAGTTACATTCATAGAAGTGTTATTTTGAGGAAACAATGCTTGCGGTCAGAGAAAATATTTTCCCAACTTTTTTACATTATCTGCCTTCATCATAAATATGTGCTTAGCAACTTAACTCTGTTGTGGAAGTGGATATAGCTTCACTCACAAGCCTTTTGTTATGTGGTTCTTTCTGCTTCTTAATGTCCTATGCTTCTTCATAGTTTGTGGGGTACAGCAAAAGCAATGCTTGGAGGGTAATTTAGAGCATTAAATTCATTCATTAGGAAAGAGGAAAGATCCAATATCAGTCTTCTAAGTGTCCAATAAGGAAGTGCAACAATCTCTCCTTTTTATTTGTCCTATCATTCACGGCTCTTCTTGCTTCATATGAGCATGATATCCAGTTTGGTGACCTCATAACTAGGAAATGGGGAAGTGATACAGTACTTGATTTATCATGGGGAGAAAACAACACCCCAGAAATCAACCCTGGAAACTTCAGTCTTCTGAGGAATAAGCAATGTGCAGCTTCCAAAGATGCACGAGTAAGGTGGGCCCAGAAAAAAGGCCAAAATGGCGACCCAGGATATCCTCAATACTTTTATTTGACTATTTTTGTTCATTTTTTCCTTCTATTTATTTGGAAGAAATGGACATTTAATATTCTTTAAAGGTTACTGGGGAAATTATAACACTTTTGCTTGCCTTTCCAAATCTGCACATATTATTTGTTATTGACTTGCCAATTAATATATCTTAAAATATTTTATATCCTGTATTTGTCAGCCAAAGTGTTCAGATGCAAAATACCAGAACCTGTTGGTATTTTTAAGGGTATTTTTTGGGGGTAGAAGCTTACAGTTACCAGGGGATAAAACCTAAGTTTCTTCTTCACCAAAGCCTGTTAATCCCTCTTGGAGCAAGACAACTGCTGACATTTGCCAGGGTTCAGGCTTCTTGGGTTCCTCGCTTCCCAGGACTGCATTTCTCCCTTGGCTCAGCTCCTCTGTTTCCTCCTCAATGTCAGCTGAAAACTATGAGGCTTTCTAAGCTATGCCTCTCACCACAAGGCCAGCTTTGAAAAGTCAGGAGAATGGTTTGTCTCTTTTGCTCGGGCCTTCTGACCATGCTTATCAGAACTCCAACATCAAAACTACTCCAAATGTGTCCTTTACCATGTTTTTATGTTTGAGACCCCACCCACCAAGGGGTGGGGCTCAATGTCCTACCGAATGTGGCCCAGTCAAAGCTCACATCATAACTTAATCATGCCCAGAATAACAGACCAGTTTACAAGCATCCTCCTCTATTTTTGGAATTCATAATGATATCCAACTGCTCCCTATCCATTTACCCATCTTATGCTATATATTATTTTATGGTGTATTTTAACACTTTATCAACATCCTAGGCCATGGATATGATTATTACTTTATCCATTCAATAGTCATTTAGATATATGAATTTAATTAACAGATATTGTTGTTCAATCCATCCTGAATCTTGAAACTTCTGAGATTATTTTATTTCTGCCTGATGAATATTCTTTTACATTTCTTTTAAAGTGAGTTGCTGCTAGCAAACTTTATTAGTTTTTACTCATCTGTAAAAGTATTTATCTCACTTCTTCCTGAAGGATTGAGATGAATTAAATCTCAGGCCATTGATGATCTCCATGCTTTTGAGAGCACACTTAGGGTTGAAATTCTCCATTCTGTTGTAAATGTGATCAATTCTTTTGTGAAGAAATTAGGGGCTTTCAGTTTCACAGCATGCTTCCTGTCATCCCACCCACTTGGCAAAATCTATGTGCTCTGGCTCTGGGGATGGGAATAATGGTGCCCCTCTCTGAGTAACACACCTGATTTTGGAGCTAAGATGTTTTTAAGAAAGCACAGTATATTGAGTTCTTCTTGGACAATTCTAGGGAACAATGCAATGGTGGTCAGAACACAATTTTGCTCAATGATGGCCACACCCAAAGTACAGCCACTGCTTCATGAGTTCCTATTTCTCCTGGATTTGGAAGATGCCTCCTGATCTCTGTGTATTGGGTTAATGACATTGTTTGAGTCTTTTGTGGGGCCCAGAATATATGTTCCTACTAACCCATTGTTGTTTGTGTAAGCCTTTTGTATGTAGGACAGTTTGGTTAGATTCAGATAAGGGTCCTTTCAATTTGGTCACTTTTTGTTACATTCCTTTAGTTTAGTTAAGGTTCTCTGATTAAATTTCAGGCACCAGGATGGACCCCAATCCTTGTGCTGAAGTCCTACATACATGGAACACACAGGGAAAGAGTGCTGAAATGATTACTCTGCCATATGAGAAAGGCCTCCACGATCTTCTACAACTGTGGAGAGACACATCCCTAAGAGGCTGACAGAGAGGTCAGAGGCAGGATTCATGGAACATCTTGAAACTGAAGACATCCAGGCCAGAGGAGAAGGGAGATGTGTGATCAATTGTGCCTTATGGCCCACTGCAGAGCTCAGTGAGAAAGTGAGTTTGGAGGAGGAGGCAGAGAGAGAGTGGCAGAACCAACATGTTGCCTTGACAGGAGTCCAGCAGCAGCTGACCCTTGTTAAGACAGCATTTTTTATGATGACTTGATTTAGACATTCTCACAACCTCAGAACTATAAGCTTTAACCCTAATAAATTCCAATAAAAGCCAACATATTTCTGGCATTTTGCCTTGGCAGCACTTGGCAAATTCAAACAGCTAGGGACACATGGTTGGAGAGCTGCGCTGCTCCAAAATGGCAGTGTGATTTTGGTGTCCTTGGAATTCACCTGTAAACTGTGGGTGTCTCCACCCTAGAAAGGAATGAGTAGTTGTAGGACAGGCAGGGAAGTGCTCTTGGCCAGCAAGGCCTGCAAGACAGGGAGTCAGGCAGGGGAGTCATATGGTTTGAGGACTAGTATAAAATCACAGGTGCCCCAGTATGATATAACTGCCTCAGGCAGGGGTTGGCCAGATGTGAAGGGTGAGATAAAAGCATGGAAACTGGGGTCTGGTGCACAGAGGAGTCAAAGCACAGAGAAGAGTATACCTGCTCCTGCTCCTTTTCCTATTCCCTCCTTCCCATGGAAAGGTAAGATGCCCCGAATTGCCAAAAACATATTGAAAAAGAAAAATGAAGTTGGAAGTATCATATTACCAGACTTTAAAACATATTAAAAATCAACAGTGATCAAAACAGCATGGTATTGGCACAAGGATAGACCTGCCGACCAATGGAATCAAATTGAGAGTTCTGATATAGATCCTCCCATATACAGGTATCTGATATTTGACAAGGCTACCAAGCTCCCTTAGTTGGGAAAGACTGGCATCTTTAACAAGTGGTGTTTGGAGAACTGGATATCCATATCCAAAAGAACGAGAGAAGAATACCATCTCACACCTTATACAAAAATCAGCTCACGATGGATCAAAAATCTAAATATAAGAGCCAAAACCATAAAGACCTTGGAAGATAATGTAGGAAAGCATCTACAGGACCTTGTAATAGGAAATAGTTTCATGAAATTCAGAGCCAAAGCACGAGCAGCAAGAGAAAAAATAGATAAATGGGTTCTCCTCAAAATTAAAAACTTCTGCAGCTCAAAGGACATTATTAAGAAAATAAAATTGCAGCCTACCCAATGGGAGAAAATATTTGGCAACCATATATCTGATAAGAGTCTAATATCCTGCATATATAAAGAAATCCTACACCTTGAAAATAAAAAGACAAAGAACCCATTTTAAAAATGGGCAAGTGACCTAAAGAGTCACTTCTCCAAGGAAGAAATACCAGGGCTAAAAACCACATGAAAAAATGATTGACATCACTTGCTATCAAGGAAATGCAAATAAAATGAGATACCATTTACACCCATCAGAATGGCAGCTATTAAAAAAACAGCAGACTCTAAATGTTGGAGAGGTTGTGGAGAAATAGGAACCCTCATCTACTGCTGGTGGGATTGTGTAATGGTCCAGTCTCTGTGAGGACAGTTTGGCAGTTCCTCAGAAAACTAACAATGGATCTTCCATATGATCCCGCAATTCCACTGCGGGGTAAATACCCAAAAGAACTGAAAGCAAAGACACATACAGATATATGTACACCAATGTTCATAATGGTATTGTCCACAATTGCCAAAAGTTGGAATCAGCCATGGTGCCCATCAACAGATGAATGGATAAGCAAAATGTGGTACATACATACAATGGAATATTACTCAGCTGTAAGAAGGAATAAAGTGCTAAAATATGGAATAATGTGGATGAATCTTGAAGACCTTATGTTGAGAGAAGGAAGCCAGGCATTGAAGGATGAACAGTATATGACCTCACTGATTTGAACTGAGGAAAGTAAGCAGTTTCTGAGAACCATTGTCTGGAAGATAGGTTAACAAGGGGGAGAAAGAGAAGAGTAGGCTGTGAGCCATCACCCAGATGGACATAATCTATGGTAAAGATATAGAGTATAGTTGCATATTGAAGGATAGGGCAGATGGGTAGTGACATAACTGGGTTTGGTGATGCAAGGTTGACAGGTGTTTAGATTAGGAAGGGCAGGTTGGGATACCGAGGGCATGTAACTAAGAATCTTGTCATTCCAGGATTCAAGACAGGGGAGTGTCATATGCCCGAGGGGGATGGGGAGGAAGGAACAGTTAAGATCAAATGGGGTACTTAGTGGTCATGGGAAATGTTTTTCATTACCTTACAGTAATGGACACAGGACATGGTAAATATCATAAAAAAATATTAAAGTGTGTGGTATAAATTATAAACTATACTGTAAACCATTGACAATATTTAGTTGCTATATTTTACTATCTGTATAACAGTTATAACAATGCTAACATACAATTTTAAAAAAGGGTTTAATATGGGGTGGGGAAGTGGGAGGGAGGTTGGGGGTGTTGGTTTCTCTACTATTCTGTATGTGAATTTGCTGTGAACTAAAACTGCTTTGAAAATTAAATGAAAATTTTGGAGACACTGGGGAATGAGAGGGGGAAGGTGTCATGGTAGACTAGACATCTGATAATACAGTGATAAAAGGATAAAAGAATCATTTCTTACAAAAGGAATTTTTTTTACTTTTCCCCCATTTTTTGAATGTCCCAATCTGCTAATTATATTTTTTTAGTTTAGTTTCTTTTTTTTCTTATGAGTTTCCTTGTATTTATCCCTTGCATTTAATTTTATCATTATTTCTTTTTCCTATTAATTGTATTGGGTTATTATATGGGCTTCATGTTCAAGGAAGGTTTAGATCACAGAAGCGTTACCATGGGGGCTGCAAAGGATCATTTTTGGGGGTGTCTGGGATGGGGTTCATGAGAGTAAGTTCATCTGAATATACATGAAAGATATATGAAATTGTTCAAATGATCCAGGGATGGGGCATGGTCACAGTTGGTAGACAATCACTCAATAAATGAGGGAATCTGAATTCCCAGCCTGGAGTGCTCTACCACATTCTCCAAGGGAGCAGCAACAGTCCCCTGAGTGCAGGAACAGTGTCTCAGAAAAAAGGATGTCCCACCACTACGTTCTTGTTATTGATGACAAACCTTATGAGTACTTGCTCTTGTAATTGAAACTTACCCTACTGTTATGGGGTGCATAGGGTTTGCCACCTGAGAGCCTCCCTGTTGCTCAAGTGTGGCCTCTCTCTAAGCCAAAATCAGCATATGAATGCATTACTTTACCACCAACGTGGGACATGACTCCCACGGATGAGCCTCCCTGGCAATGAGGGAATAATACCAAGTGCCAAATGACAACATGATTGTAAAAAGACCTTCAATAAAGGGAGAAAAGGTAAACAGAAATGAGTTCATGTGCCTAAGACTTCAAAGAGAGTCGGGAGGTTATCCCAGAGGTAACGCTTCCACTAATCTCTCTACCTTCTCATAGAACACCAAAGTGGATATCACCCCACACACAGGGGCTCCTGAAGGCTCTGGAGACACCCAGGTCCTACATAAGTGGATACAGCCTAAAGATTGATGCCTTATTAGTGGTCTGTACTTTGGAATCTGTGCTTCTGATAGTTACAGAGTTGGACTCAAATAAGTCTTCCCTGCACATGGTCCTTCAGTCCCTTCTATTCAAACATATATGTGATGCTGGAGTTTATAGGTGTACTTCCAGAGACTGGAGTCTCTGGCCTACCTATGTGCCAGCTGTGCCTGGAATCTCGGGGAAGCTACAACTCCTACCCTACAGCTCAATGGACACATCCAAGTCACCTGGCAGGGAGATGACAATGGGCAACTGCCCTCCTAGGAAATGGAGCTGGCCTGCAGCTACAGGTAGGATAATCCCATCTACCATATCCATAGGATATAAGCCCCTCTCACTTGGAGGTGGAGTGGACATCACCATCCCAGTCCCCTCAGGATTGGGGGAAGAGCTATGGACTAGAGTGTACTTAATGGTATTCGGTTGTAGACATATTGTGATTCAAGCAATGTAAGAAATTATAACAATGAGTTGGAACTGGTGGCTGCTGGATGCTTTGGGGGCAGGGAGTGGAAGCAGTTGAAATACAGGGGTTTTTGTGACTTGGGGGTTGTCCTGAGTGTCATTGCAATGATGGATGTAGGCCATTTTACATCAGCATATACCATGCAGTACTGTGTGGGAGAGAGTGTGGTCTATGATGTGAACTGTGGTCTATGCTTGCTGACAAGGCCCCAGGATGTGTATATCCATTGAGGGTGATGTGCCACACTGATGAAGGACATTTGTGTGGGATGAAGTGGGAGGTGTGGGAGGTGGGGAACATGGGAACACTTGTAATTTCTTTGTAATATTTAGTTAATCTATTCAACTTTAAACTATATATATAAATATATAAATACCATTTGTGTAAGCAAATGCACATATGTGCAAATATATTTAAATATCACTTTACAAATATTAGTATGTATTGTGAAAAATTTGATTTTTACCCATATTAAAAAAAAAGAAAAAAAAGAAAGAAAATGCTACAATAATGGGCAGCATTATTTTGAAAATGTTAATTTTTAAATGTTTACCCAGAATGTAATGGATTGAAGAACCAGTAAAAACAATCAGGATAATTTGAAATAAGGGGAAAGCTCTTGGGATGGGAATGATGGCACAGGTCTCTGAGTTACACCCCTGATTTTGGAGCTAAGGTTTGGTGGACAAAGCTCAGGATATTGAGTTCTTCTTGGGACCATTCTAGGGAGCAGTGCAATGGTGGTCAGCACCCCATTTTTCTAAATGATGCCCACACGCAAAGTAATGTCACTGCTCATGAGTTCCCATGTCTTCCAGAGTTAGGAGACCTTTCCTGATCCCTGACCCCTGGTATTAATGGCCTTGTTTGAGTCTGGTGTGGATGTTGGAAAAGTATGTTCTCACTAACCCATTGCTGTGTGTATAAACATTTTGAATGTAGGACATTTTGTTTAGAATCAGATAAGGGACTTTTCAATTAAGTCAGTTTTTGATAGAATATTTTAGTTTAGTTAAGGTCCTCTGATTAGATTTCAGGCACATGAATGTACCCCAGTCATTGTGCTGAAGTCCTCATATGAGGATCACACAGAGATAGAGGGCTGCCATGTTTACCCTGATACGTGGGAGAGGGCTACAGGGTCTCCTACAGCTGTGGAGAGACACATTAACCATGAGAGAATGCTAGAGAGGCCAGAGACTGGAGTCATGGAGCAGCTTGAAGCTGAAGATATCCAGGTGAGAGGAGAAGGGAGAGGTTTGAGCATTTGTGTCTGATGGCCCATTACTGAGTTCTGGGAGAAAGTGAGTTTTGAGGAGAAGGCAGAGAGAGACAGGCAGGCCCAACATTTTGCCTTGGCAGGAGTCCAGCTGCAGGTGACCCTTGTTAAGACAGTGTTTTTGATGATGCCTTGATTTGGACATTTTCACAGCCTCAGAACTGTAAGCTTTAACGGTAATAAATTCCTATAAATGCCAACCTATTTCTTGTAATTTGCATTAGCAACACTTGGCAAACTCAAACAGCTAGGGACACAGGGTTGGTGAGCTGCCCTGTTCCCAAATGTCAGTGTGATGCTGCTTCCCAGTGCTGGTGTCTCCAGACTAGGCATGAATGAGTACTGGTAATATGGAGGGGGAAGAGCTCTTGGCCAGGAAGCCCTGCAAGACAGGAAATCAGACAGGGGAGTCACATGATTTGGGGACTAGTCTAAAGTCACAGATGCCCCAGTATGATGTACCTGATTAAGGCAGGGGATGACCAGGTGTGCAGGGACAGCTAAAAGCATGGTACCTGTGATCTGGTGCAGCAGAGGAGACAGGACATAGAGAGGAGACTTCCTGCTTATTCTCCTTTTGCCCTACCCTCCTTCCCTTGAAATCCAGTGTGGCTCCTCTGGAGACACTGCTCTTACTGTACCCCTCCTGGGTCTCGGGCACAGATTCAGGTCTCCTGCTTCCGGTTCTACATTCACCTTCTCCAATCTTGGAACAGTTAAAGAGCAATGCCAAGATCAAACTTGGTGTCAGGAACGAAATTTCAAAATTCACAATACAACATTGGCTACATCAATAACATCATCAGAATGAGCAACATTAGGCCAGTGACCCTAATAAATAGTACAGGAATCCCAGAAAGAACTGGGGCCTAGGACTGACAAAAATAGAAGTGAGGTTGTGAGAAAGTGTAATTTTTGCAGAAAACCTCACAGGGTATTTATGTCAGGTAGTTCTCAAACTAATTAAATATTAAATTTTCAACACATTTTTAACTGTGTTGAAAATGATGCAGACCTCTTCAATTCCAGAATAGAATGGAGGGGTTGGAGGGGAAGAAGATGATGTACAACTGAATAAACTGGAATGTAGTATGTGTTCACTGCAGTTCCCCCAATCCAGAGAGGGAACGTCTTTTTTGGGAACCAAACTCTCAAAGCCCCAAGGAAAACCATCAACATAAGTTGTGGAGGCATAAAGGCGGACAGGGAGAAAGGCTTGCTCAGCACGCACAGCCTCAGTTAGTTATGTGAGTCACTCTAGCGGGCCTTCACTGGGGAGGAAGCAGCCAGAATACCATCTTCTCCTATGGTGCTAACAGCCCTCAAACCTGACACAAGTAGAAAGCAGTGTGGCCTTCACAAGATCACGTCCATGTTCCTTGTGCTAGGTGCTCACTCCTGATGAGAGAGGCCTCCACTAGTCCAGGCAGCTGGGGAGGGGGCTGAGAGGTGTGAGCTCTTTTCCTTTACGGGTGACTGTATTTGCAAAGGGTGAGTGGAAGTGCACTCCACCCCAGTAATTTTGCAGTTACAAATCCATATCTTCTAATAAAACTCTTTGTATGATTTCATTGTGTATTATTTTCATAATTTCTGTTAAATTATAAACAAATTATCTGTGCAAAGAGTATAAAAATAATGTATATCTGTTATGGCAAACAGCCAGATTCCTTCTCTAACTTCAAGCACCATTCCCCCTTCCTCACAATTATCTGCATTGGCAGATTTTTTGGGTACACATTTCTGTTTGTAAATACATGCATTCTCTAGTTTCATCCATCCCACAACCTATCACATATGAGAAAAATATTGGAGTACTACTTAAGAATATAAATAAATTTTCTAACCTCTTAAAATACTTGAGATTAGAAATATATCGTCTAATTATGAAAGAATCATTTCTGATTTAAAATAATAAGGAAAATTGGAGTTAAGTAGAGACCAGACCACTTTAATTCAATGGTTGTTAAACTTGAATCCACATCAGAATCAGGCGAAGAAACTGAAAAAATATAAATGTTTTTGGTAACTTATAAGAAAATGCTATAATAATAGGTAGTATTATTTTTTAAATGGTAATTTTTTAAATGGTACCCAGAATGTAATGGATTGAAGAACCATTGAAAGCAACAAAGATAATTTGAAATACGTGGAAAGCCCATCTTTACATAAACTAAGAGAAATTTCGAGTTCTTATGCATGACCTAGTGGTAATAAATTCATCACAGATGAGTGTGGAAGAATATGTGGGAGGAACAGATCTCAGAACACACTGCGCGTGCACTTTTACAAGAGGAGAATTACATCCTGAATTGCACAGTCACAGGCACTTCCTTAATAGATTGGTAACAAGTTGCACGGACTTGATGTGGAGATTCTTTGGAGAAACATATTCATTACATTCAAAGGGTTTCTCTCCAGTATGAATGTTGTAATGTTTAATGAGATACTGCCTCTGGCAGAAGGCTAATCCACATTCCTTACATATACAGGGTTTCCCTCCACTATGAATTTTCTCATGGTCAGTGAGATTTGATTTGCTACTGAAGGCTTTCCTACATTCCTTACAGATATAGGGTTTCTCTCCAGTTTGTATTCTCTGGTGTGTAATGAGGTTTGATTTCTGAGTGAAAGCTTTCCCATATCCATCACATTCATTGGGCTTCTCTCCAGTATGTATTCTCAGATGATTAATGAGGTTTTCCTTCTGATTGAAGTCTTTTCCAAATTCATTGCATATATAGTGTCTTTCTCCAGAATGAACGCTCTGATTTTTAATGAACTTTTGCTTTTGGCTGAAGTCTTTTCTGCATTCTTTACATTCATTTTGTTTCTGTCCACTATTAGGTTTTTCACTTTCAGTAAGATATGATTTGTACCTAAAGACTTCTTCACGTGCCTTACATGCATAAAGTATCTTTGCAGTAGAAAATCTCTTATATCTGAGATTTGACATTTAAATTAAAGCTTTCCCATATATATATGATTTCTCTTCAGTAAGAATTTTCAGATAAATAAAGAAGTTTTCTGTCAGGTTGAAAACGTCCCACATATATTACATTTCTATGCTTATTCCCTTGTATGGCTTTTAAAATTAAGAGTAAAAAGATGACTGTAAAGAGCAGACTACATTCAGGACACTCATATGGTTTCTCTCTAGTTTGAATTTTCTTATATTCCATGAGGTTTTGTTTCAGATGGAAGCATTCCCATGTTCATTACTATACTAACTAATGTATGAATATTTCATCCTCAATGAGATTTAAAACCTGGCTGAGGATTTCCAATATTCCTTACATACACATTGCTTTAATCCTGCATGTTTCTTTGATGTGAGTCTAGCTTTCACAAATACATGAAATCCCAAATGGTTTCTCCGAAGAATTAATTTTCAGGTATCTTACGAGGTTGAGTTTCCAAGAAATCTTCACATTCATTACAGTTAAAAGGGAGGATTAGCATGTGGGCCACTGGCAAAACTCATTGCCCTCATTCATTTTTCCTTACATAGATTCCCTCATGGTTAGGTAAATATGATGTAAATACCTTCTAAGTGAAGTTCCATTCATAGAAGTGTTATTTTTAGGAAACAATGCTTGCGGTCATAGAACATATTTTCCCAAATTTCTTACATTCTCTGCCTTCACCTTAAGTCTGTATTTTGTGGAAGTGGATATAGCTTCACTCACAAGCCTTTGGTTTTGTGGTTATTTCTGCTTCTTAATGTCCTATGCTTCTTCATAGTTCATGGGGGGCAGCAAAAGCAGTGCTACAGCAAAATTTATAGGATTGAATGCATTCATTAGAAAAGAGGACAGATCCAACATCAATCATCTAGGTGTCCAATTTGGGAAGTGCAACAATATGTCCTTTTTATTTGTTCTATCATTCATGGCTCTTCATGCTTCAAATGAGCATCACATCCAGCACTTGATTTATGAAGGGGACAAGACAACACCCTATAAATCAACCATGGAACCATCAAGTTTCTGAAGGATAAGATAGTTTCAGCTCCTAAAATGCATGAGTAAGGTGGCCCCCAGAACAAATACCAAAATGGCAACACAGGAAATCCTGAACACTTTGTTTTGGACTGACTATTTTTGTTCAATTTTTTTTCTTCTATTTATTTGGATGAGATGCACTATTTATTATTTTTTAAAGTTTACCAGGGAAATTATAACACTTTTGCTTGCCTTTCCAAATCTGCAGTTATTATTTGTAATTGACTTCCCAAATAATGTATTTTAAAACATTTTATATCCTGTGTTTGACAGCCAAAGGGGTGCTGATTCAAAATACCAGAAATATGTTGGGCTTTGTAAGGGGTATATATTTGAGTAGAAGCTTACAGTTACCAAGCCCTGAAGCATAAGTTTCTTCCTTCTTCAAAATCTGTAACACGTCTTGGAGCAAGACAGCTGCCAGCATTTTCCAAGGTTCAGGCTACTTGGGTTCCTGTATTCCCATGGCTGCATTTTTGTCTGGGCTCAGCTCTTCTCTTTCCTCCACAAAGTGAGCTGCAGGCTATGAGGCTCTCTAAGCTTTGCCTCTCTCCACAGGGTCATCTGTGAACTGTCAGATGAATGGCTTGTCTCTTTTCCCAGGGGACTTCTGTCCTTGCTCACCCAAACTCCAACATCAGAAACTACTCAAGCTCTGCCCTTTGCCATGCCTGTTTATGTTTGAGACCCCACCCACAAATGGGTAGGGCTCAACACTTTACCGACAGTGGCCCAATCAATGCCCTTATCATAACTTAATCATGCCCAGATTAACAGACCAGTTTACAAGTATTCTCCTATATTTATTTTTGGACCTCATGACGATAACCAACTGCTCCATATCCATTTACTATCTTATGCTATATATTATTTTATGATGTATTTTAAAACTTTATTGATGTCCTAGGTCATGGATATCCTTATTACTTCATCTATTCAATAGTCATTTAGATATATGAATTTAAATAACAGATATTGTTTTTCAATCCATCCTGAATCTTGAAATTTCTGAGATTATTTTCTTTCTGCCTGATGATATTCTTTTACATTTATTTTAAAGTGAGTTACTGCTAGCAAACTTTATTAGTTTTTACTCATCTGTAAAAGTATTTATTTCACTTCTTCCTGAAGGATTGAGGTTAATCTCAGGCCCTCGATGATCTCCACAGATTTTGAGAGCACCCTTAGGGTTGAATATCTCCATTCTGTCACAAATATAATCAATTCTTTGGAGAAGAAATTAGGGGCTTTCTGTTTTACAGCCTGCTTCTTGCCACCCCACCTCCCAGGCAAAATCTGTGCACTGTGGTTGTGGGGATGAGAATAATGGAACACCTCTCTGAGTAACACACCTGATTTTGGAGCTAAGATTTCTTTAGAATGCACAGTATATTTAGTTATTATTGGAACATTCTAGGGAATAATGCAATGGTAGTCAGCACACAATTTTGTTCAATGATGGCCACACCCAAAGTACAGCCACTGCTTCATGAGTTCCTATTTCTCCCAGACATGGGAGACCCCTGCTGATCCCTGTGCCCTGGGTTAATGACATTGTTTGAGACTTTTGTGGACCCCAGAAGAGTATGTTCCTACTAACCCATTGCTGTTTGTGTAAGCCTTTTGCATGTAGGTGAGTTTGGTTAAATTCAGATAAGGGTCCTTTCAATTAGGTCACTTTTTATTAGATTGCTTTAGTTTAGTAAAGGGCCTCTGATTAGATTTCAGGCACCAGGATGGACCCCAATCCTTGTGCTGAAGTCCTACATACATGGAACACACAAGGAAAGAGTGCTGCAATGTTTTCCCTGCCATATGAGAGAGGCCTCCAGGATTTCCTACAACTGTGGAGAGACACTGAAATCCTGAGTGGCTGAGGGGGAAGCCAGAGGCTGGAGTCATGGAGCATCTTGAATCTGAAGACATACAGGCAAGAGGAGAAGGGAGAGGTGTGATCAATTGTGTCTGATGGCCCACTGCAGAGCTCAGTGAGAAAGTGAGATTGGAGGAGGAGGCAGAGAGACAGGCAGGCCCAACCACTTGCCTTGGCAAGAGTCCAGCAGCAGCTAGCCCTTGTTAATACAGCATTTTTAATAATGGCTTGATTTATACATTTTCACAGCCTCAGAACTGCAAGCTTTAACCTGAATAAATTCCAATAAAAGCCAACTTATTTCTGGTATTTTGCATTGGCACCACTTAGCAAATTCAAACAGCTAGGGTCACAGAGATGGAGAGCTGCCCTGTCCAAAATGGCAGTGTGAGGCTGTTGCCCAGTGAATTCACCTGTGAACAGTGGTGTCTCCATACTAGGCAGGAATGTGTTCTGGTAAGACAAAGGAGGAAGTGCTCTTGGTCAGCAAGGCCTGCAATAAACATAGTCAGGCAGGGGAGGCACATGGTTTGGCGACTAGTATAAAGTCACAGGTGCCCCAGTATGATGTACCTGCCTCAGTCAGGTGTTGGTCAGGTGTGCAGGGTGAGATAAAATATGGGACCTGGGATCTGGTGCACAGAGGAGTCAGGGAACAGTGTGAAGACTACCTGCTCCTGCTCCTTTTGCCATTCCCTCCTTCCCTTGGCCTCCAGCTTTCACCCTCTGAGGAGGCTACTCTTATTGTACTCCTCCTGGTTCTCAGGCACAGACTCATGTCTCCTGCTTCCAGTTCTATACTCACCTTCTCCAATCTTGGGGCAGCTAAATAAAGAACAATGCCAAGATGAAACCTGTTGGTGACATGAAGGAAATGTCAAAATTCACATTACAGCATTGGCTACAGCAATAGCCAATGTCCCAAGTTCAGGGACAAGAATAGAAGTGAGGTTATGAGAGAGTTCAAAGATTGCAGATAACGTCAGATGGTGCCAATGCCAGATATTTCTCAGATTAATTAAATATTAAATTTTCAACAGATTTTTAACAGTGTTGAAATGATGCACACTTCTTCAATCCCAGAAGAGAACGGAAGGGTTGGATGGGAAGAAGCTGATGAACAACTGAAGAAGCTGGAATGTAACACACGTGTTTGCTGCAGTCCCCCCAATCCTGAGAGGGAATGTCCTTTTTTTGGAACCAAACTCTCATGCCCCAATGAAAATCATCATCATAGGTTCTTGATCTGCGAAGGAGGACAGGGAGAAATTCCTGCTCAGGACTCACAGCCTCAGTTAGTGATGTGAGTCACTCTGGCCGGTCTTCACTGTGTAGGAAGCAGCAGGAAGTCCGTTTTCTCCTTTGGTGCTAACAGCCCTCTAACCGGGCATGTGTAGAGAGCAGTGTGGCCTTCACAAGGTCACATCCATGTTTCTCATGCTCTGTGCTCACTCTTGCTGAGGGTGGCCTCCACCCATCCAGGCAGTGTGTGAGGGGTGCCCAGTGGAGAGAACAGTTTTCCTTGAAGAGTGACTGTGTTTGTAATGGGTGAGGGGAAGTGCTCCCCCCCAGTAATTTTGCAGATACAGATCAATATCTCCAAATCAACCACTTTGTATGATTTCATTGTGTACTATTTTCATAATTTCTTTTAAATTTTAAGCAAATTATACGTGCAAATAGTATAAAATAATTTATGTCTGTTATGGCAAACAGTAAAATTCCTTCTCTAGCCTCAACCCCCATTACTCCTTCCTCAGAATTATCTGCATTGGCAGATTCTTTGTGTACACATTTCTGTTTGTAAATACATGAATTCTCTAGTTTCATTCATCCCACACCCTATCACATATGAGAAAAATATTGGAGTACAACTTAAAAATTTATATAAATTTTCTGACTTCTTAAAATACTTGAGATTAGAAGTATATCATCCTATTATGAAAGGATCATTTCTGATTTAAATAATAAGGAAAATTTGAGTTAAGTAGAAAGCAGGTGACTGTAGTTCAATGGCTGTTAAACTTGAATCTACATCAGAACCAGGTGAAAAAACTGAAAAAATATAAATGGTTGGGTGCCTTATATGAAAATGCTACAGGAGAGAGGCCAGATGGCATCAGTTTAAAAGGACACTCACTGACGAGCTTTCGGGGAATGGCTGATTGTGGGTGGAGTCCTGCCCAAGGGTCTGTGCTGTGGGCACATGGAGTGAAAAACCTTGGTCACCTAGCAGTGGGCAGATCATTGGCATGAATTGATCAGTGGAGATTCTTGAGTTTTAAGCCTGTTTGTGGTCGTTCACACAGATGACTGAGCCCCACCCACAGGGACAATGGCTGGTTTAAACCATGAATTCTGCAACTGTGACTCACATTCCCAGTTTAGGCAGCATACTCTGAGGGAGGGAGGGCCCTGACAGATGGTGTAGAGTGGCTTGACTCCTGTGGATTTCGCTGCCTGGAAACCATATAGCTTTGGGGATCTGATGAGCCATCTTGAAACAGCACCAGGCTGAAGGGAGAAGCGAATCTGCTCAGGAAACCTGATTTACCCAGCAGCCCACTGACACTGAGGCATGGACTCAGAGGGGGCAGTGTCAGACAATTTTATTGCTCTGCCCTGACAAGCATCATAGCTTCACTCCCTTGTGGAGGCCAGGAAGTGTGAAGCACTTGATTAGTTTCCATGAGACTATTTAGGGTCCCCTTGGTGAAGGGGGTGATCTAGCAGAGGATGTCTTTGGGTCCCTTATATCGCCAAAAAAAAAAAAAAAAATAGAAAGAAAGAAAAAGAAAAAGAAGACAGTCACTTTAAAAAATGAATTCCTGTTCTTAATTTAGTCTAATACCAAAAATCTACCTCAAAACCTGCAGATAGAACCTGGAAGGGAAATTTGTAAATGTAAGCAGGCTGTGAGGATCTGCAAGGATGCTAGAAGTAACACTTCATCCTTATCTTTGTTTGACTGCTTGCTGGTGTGGCTGTTTGTTTTTTCTCTGTTTATTTGTTGTCTCTTGCTTTTCCTTCCTCTTCCTCCCCCCTTTCTGTTTTCCTTCATTTTTTAAAAGTTAGGTGCACCTAGCTTAACTCTTCTTTGCTGTTCTTCTTTTTCAATGATTTCACATTCTCTGTCTATATTGATATTGTATCCCAAGCTATCTCTTATCCTTCTTTCATCTCTCTGCCTTCTGCTTTCTGCTGTGGTTCTTAGACACCATGCTTTTTCATTAGCCCACAACTTAAGGGTGTCAATTTCTATTCTATCTATTTTGTTTTCTTCTTATTTTATTGATATTAGCTTTTTCCTTTCAGCCCTTTCTTTACTCTTTCTCTCCATCCTCATCATTCTAGCCTTGTACATCTTTACATATATATTCCTCTATTTGGTTCGCCAGTCCATTTTGGGTACTCTACTTTTTTTCCAATTAATGTACACTGCAAACACAAGTTAAATATTCATTTCATTAAGTCCAATTTGGCCCCTCTTCTAACTTTTATCAATATTACTATTATCCTTCATCCTTTCTCACATCTTTCAATTCCTCTGACACTAATTTTTTGCCTTCAAGGTAACATAGAAAGAAAGAAGGAAACAAAATAAGAAGAAAAATTGTCAAATAGAAATCTTAACACACACACAGAAGCACCAAATAAATAAAACTCTACAGAAGAGAGAAAAGCTAATCAACTGAATAAACCCAGCAAGATAAAATGATGACTAGAGGGCAACAAAAAATTACAAACCACACTGAGAAACAGGAACACATGGACCACTCCAAGGAACAAATTAAATCCAGGAATATATGCAGAGCATCAAACAACTAATCAAAGATTCCCAAACAAGTATTATGAACCAACTTAATGAAGGGAAGGAAGACATTAAGAATATAAAGAAGAACATACTGAAGAAATTGTAAACATATACAAAAAGATAACAGATATGATGGTGATCAAGGGCAGAATCCAAGAAATCAAAAGGATGCTGGATTCACATAACAGCGGATTTGAACAGGCAGAAAAAAGAACTAGTGATGTGGAAGACAATTCAGCTGAAATAAAAAAGACAGTAGAACAGATAGACAAAAAAAAAAAAAAAAAAAAAAAGGAAAAATCCAGCAGGAACTCAGGGATTTAACTGAAAACACAAAACACACAAACATATGCATAATGGACATCCCAGAAGGAGAAGAGAAGGGAAAAGGAACAGAAGGAGTGTTGAAGGAAATAATGGCTGAAAAATTACCAACCCTATTGAGAAAGATGGATGTGTAGATCCAGGAAGAAAAGTGCACCCCAAACTGTATAAATCCCAACAGGCCAACTCAAAGACATATACTTGTCAAAATGTCCAATGCAAAAGACAAAGAGAAAATACTCAAAGCAGCAAGAGAATAAAGAACCATCACAAGAAAGTGATGCACAATAAGATTAAGTGCTGATTTATCATCTGAAACCATGGAGGAAAGAAGACAGTGATATAACATAGTCAAAGTACTAAAAGAAAAACCTTCCAGCCATGAATTCTGTATCCAGCAAAATGTAAATTCGAAAATGATGGAGAGTTCAAAATATTCACAGATAAACAGAAATTAAGAGAGTATGTCAATAAGAAACTGGTACTTCAAGAAATACTAAAGGAAGTTCTACAAGTTGAAAGGAAAATCAAGAGTTAGGAGAGTTGGAGGTGTGGGAGGTGGGCAACATGGGAATCCCAGTGGGTTCTGTGTAATATTTTAGGTAATCTAATCACCTCTTAAAATATATATATATAACATTTTTGTAAGCAAATACACATATATGCATATATATTTATATATCATTTTGCAAATGTTTGTATGTATTGTGAGAATTTTGATTTTTACCCATAATAAAAAATAAAAAATAAAAAAAAATAAAAACAACTAAAAATACAAAAACAAAAACAAAACAACATGTGACATACATTAATCCAAAGAAAATTTGGCTGAAGTAAGAAATTCATTGTGAGTAGTAACACTGAATGTTAATGGTAAAATTCACCATTCAAGAGACACATATTGGCAGAATGGATAAAGAAATATGATCCATATATATGCTGTCTACAAGAAACTCACCTTCGACCCAGGGATTCAAGGAGGTTGAAAGTAAATGGCTGGAAAACCATTTTACAAGCTAACAATAGCCATAAAAGGGCAGGAGTATCTATTCTAATATCAGACAAAATAGACGTTAAATGCAAAAATATTGTAAGAGACAAATATAGACAATATATATTAGTAAATGGGGTAATCTCTCAAGAAGAGAAAACAATCATAAACTTTTACACTCCTAATCAGGGTGCCTCAAAATTCATGAGGCAATCTCTGGAAAAACTAAGAGGAGAAATAAATGCCTCTACAATTTTAGCAGGGGACTTTAATACACCATTATCATCATTAGACAGAACATCTAGACAGAGAATCAACAAAGAAACAAAGACTCTCAACAATACGATAGAGGACCTGGACTTCATAGACATATGCAGAACAATATACACAAATACATCAGGATTTATATTTTTCTTGAGTGCACATGGATCATACTCCAAGATAGATCACATGCTAGGGCACAGAAAAACCCTCAATAAATTCAGAAAGATTGAGATTATGCAAAGTAATTACTCTGATGACAGTGGATGATCACTAAGTGCCAGAGAAACAGATTAGGCACAAGGATATGGAACTTAAACAAGACACTATTAGACGAAGAGTGGTTGGAGGAGCAAATCTAAAAAGAAATCAGTAACTACCTTCAAACTAATGAAAATGACAACACAACATATCAAAAGCTATGGGATGCAGTCAAAGCTGTCCTGAGAGGGAAGTTCATAGCCGTAAATACATATATTAAATAAGAAGAAAGAGCTAAATTTGAAGACCTAACTGCACACTTGGAAGAATTGGAAAAACAACAACAAACTAAACCTAAAGGAAGGAGAAAGAAGGAAATAACAAAGATTAGAGCAGAACTAAATGAAATAGAGAATAAGAAATAACTAGAAAAAATAAACAAAACCAAAAGCTGGTTCTTCGAGAATATCAATAAAATTAACAACCTATTAGCCAGACTAACAAATAAAGAGAGAGAACAGATGCAAATACACAAAATAAGGAACCAGCAAGGGATATCACTACTGACCCCACAGAAATAAAGAGTATCATAAGAGGATACTTTGAAAAATTACATGGCAACAAGAATGATAATTTAGAGGAAATGGGCAAGTTTCTAGAAATGCACAACAACCTACATTGATGAAAGAAGAAATTGATTAACTGAACAGTCCAACTACAATAAAGAGATAGACTCAGTCATCAAAAACCTCCCAACTAAGAAGAGCCCAGGACCAGATTGCTTCAAGCTGAATTCTACCAAACAATCCAGGTAGAGCTAATGGCAATTCTACTTAAGCTCTTCCAAGGAATAGAAATAGAAGGAATATTGCCTAACTCATTCTACGATGCCAACATTACCCTAATACCAAAATGAAACAAAGATACCACTAGAAAGGAAAATTACAGACCAATTTCTCTAATGAACCTTGATGCTAAAATCCTCAAAAAAAAATACTTGCTAATTACATTAAACAACATATCAAAAGGATTATACACCATGACCCAGTTGGTTTCATCCCAGGTATGCAAGGATGGTTCAATATAATAAAATCAATCAATGTAATACCACACATAAATAAAATGAATGAAGAAAACTACATGAACATATCTATAGAAGCAGAAAAAGCATTCAACACAATACAGCACTTTTTCCTGATAAAAACACTGCAACAGATAGGAATAGAAGGAAATTTTCTGAATATGATAAAGGGTATATATGAAAAACCCAAAACTAACTCATCTTCAGTGGTGAATTCCTAAAAGCCTTCCCTCTCATATCAGGAACAAGACAAGGATGCCCACTATCACCACTCTTATTTAACATTATCTTAGAAGTACTTACTCAAGCACTGAGTCAAGAAAAGGATATAAAAGGCATCCAGATTGGAAAAGAAGAAGTAAAAATTTTATTATTTACAGACAACATGATCCTATACATAGAAATCACAGAGAAAGCTACAACAAAGCTTCTGGAACTTATAAAGTAGTTCAGAAATGTTGCAGGCTAATAGATGAATGCTCAAATTCAGGAGCATTTCTATACACAAATAATGAGCAATCAGAAGAAGAAATCAACAAAAAATGCCATTTACAATACTAACTAAAGAATCAAATAGCTAGGAATAAATTTCACTAAAGATGTAAAGGACTTACATACAGAAAACTACTCAACAGTGTTAAAGGAAATCAAAGAAGACTTAAATAAATGGAAAAAAAATTCCCCGTTCATGGATAGGAAGATTAAACATCATCAAGATGTCTATCTTGATTTAAACTACTCTACAGATTTAATGCAATCCTAATAAAAATCAACACTATATTTTTTAAGGAACTTGAAAAACTAACCACAAAATATATTTGGAGAGGCAAGAAGCCTCGAATTGCCAAAGACATATTAAAAAAGAAAATTGAAGTTGGAGGTATCACACTATCTGAGTTTAAAACATAATACAAAGTTAGAGTGATCAAAATTGCGTGGTAATGGCACAAGGATAGACCCACTGACCAATGGAACCGAATTGAGAGTTCTGATATAGATCCTTGCATATACAGTTATCTGATATTTGTAAAGGCCACGAAGCCCACTCAGTTGGGAGAGAATGGCCTCTTTAACAAGTGGTGCCTGGAGAACTGGAAAACCATATACAAAAGAATGAGAGAAGAATACTATCTCACACCTTATACAAAAATCAACTCAACATGGATCAAAGATCTAAATAGAAGAGCCAAAACCATAAAGACCTTGGAAGATAACGTAGGGAAGCTTCTACAGGACCTTGTAATAGGAAATGCTTTCATGAACTTCACAGTCAAAGCACGGCAGCAAGAAAAAAAATAGATAAATGAGATCTCATTAAAATAAAAAAACTTCTGCACCTCAAATGATGTTATTAAGAAAATAAAAGGCAGTCTACCCAATTGAAGAAAATATTTTGCAAACATATATCTGATAGAAGCCTAATATCCTGCATATATAAAGAAATCCTACACCTTGAAAATAAAAAGACAAACAACCCATTTAAAAAATGGGCAAGTGACCCAAAAAGACACTTCTCCAAGGAAGAAATACAAATGGCAAAAAAGCACATGAAAAAATGCTCAACATCGCTTACTATCAGGGAAATGCAAATCAAAACTACGATGAGATTCCATCTGATGCCCATCAGATTGGCAGCTATTAAAAAAACAACAAACACTAAATGTTGGAGAGGATGTGGAGGAATAGGATCCCTCATTCACTGCTGATGTGTTTGTGGAATGGTCCAGCCACTGTGGAGGAGAGTTTGGTAGTTTCTCAGAAAATAAACAATAGATCTTCTGTATGATCCAGCAATTCCACTGCTGGGTATATACCCAGAAGAACTGAAAGCAAAGACACAAACAGATATATGCACACCAACATTCATAGCGGCATTGTTCACCAATGCCAAAATTTGGTATCAGCCCCGGTACCCATCAACAGATGAATGGATAAGCAAAATGTGGTACATACATACAATGGAGTATTACTCAGCTGTAAGAAGGAATAATGTGCTAACAGACGGAATAACGTGGATGAATCTTGAAAACTTTATGTTGAGTGAAGCAAGCCAGGCACTGAAGGATGAACAGTATATGACCTCACTGATTTGAACTGAGGAAAGTGAGCAGTCCCTGAGAATCATTGTCTGAAAGATAGGTTAAAAAGGGAGAGAAAGAGAAGAGCTGGCTTTGAGCCATCACCCATATGTACATAACCTATGGTAAAGGAATAGAGTATAGTTGCATATTAAGGATAGGACAGATGGGTAGTGATATTACTTGGTTTGGTGGTGCAGCGTTGACAGGTGGGTAGATTAGGAAGGGCAGGTTCATATACACAGGGCATGTAACTATGAATCTTGACATTCCATGAGTCAAGACAGAGGAGTGTCATATCCCCCAGGGGCTGGGGAAGAAGGAACAGTTAAGATCTAATGGGGTTTTAGTGGTCATGGGAAAGGTTTTCCATTACCTTACAGTAAAGGACACAGGACATGGTAAAGATCATCAAAACTTATTAAACTGTATCATCTAAATTGTAAACTGTACTGTAAATCATTGACAATGAATTAGGGAAAACAATAGTCATATCAAAGAAACATGCAGGATTAAAACCCTGTAGATGTAAGGAATATTGGAAATTCTTTAGTCAGGCATTAAATCTCATTGACCATGAATTATTCATACATTAGTTAGTATTGTAATGAACATGTGCATGCTTCTACCTGAAACAAGACCTCATGGAATATGAGAAAATTCAAACTAGAGATAAACCATATGTGTGTCCTGAATAAAGTTTGCTCTTTACAGTCAATTTTTTTTTCATTTTTTTAAACTTTATTTTGTACATTTAATAATTGAAAACATAAGCAATTAAAAACTAAAAAGTAAACACAGATGAATAAATATATACATTTCTCAATTAAATGTAATGGATACATGTACATTTTTTTTGTTGTTTTGTTTTTTTTTGTTTGTTTGTTTTTTGTGTGAATCAAACAATATATTACACAATATATTTGGTTCATAGTAATGGAGGAGTCAATTTTTACTCCTCCTTTTATTAGCCATACAGGGGAACAATCTTAGAAATGTAATACATGTGGGAAAGTTTTCAACCTGACAGAAAAGCTCTTTATTCACCAGAAAATTCTTACTGTACAGAAATCATATATATGTGGGAAAGCTTTAATTCAATTGTCAAATCTCAGATACAAGAGATTTTCTACTGCAAAGAAACGCTATGCATATCTGGCACGTAAAAAAGCCTTTATGTACAAATCATATCTCACAGAACATGATAAAACTCAGTGGACAGAAACAAAATAAATGTAAAGAATGCAGAAAATCCTTCAGTCAAAAGCAATAGTTCATTAAACATCAGAGCATTTATTTGGAGAAAAACCCTATATATGCAATGCATGTGGAAAAGCCTTCAACCCAAAGGAAAACCTCAATAACCATCTGAGAATACCTACCGGGGAGAAACCCTATGAATGTGATGAGTGTGGGAAAGCTTTCATTCAAAAATCAAGCCTCATTACACACCAGAAAAGACAAGCTGGAGAGAAACCCTATATCTGTACGGAAGGTAGGAAAGCCTTAGTAGCAAATCAAATCTCACTGACCATGAGAAAATTCATAGTGGAGCGAAACCCTATATATGTAAGGAATGTGGAATAGTCTTCAGCCAGAGGTACTATCTCATTAAACATTACAACATTAATACTGGAGAGAAACCCTGTGAATGTAATGAATGTGACTCTCCAAAGAATCTCCACCTGCAGTCTGTGCAACTTGTTGCCAATCTTTTAAGAAAGCAGCTGTGAGTGTGCAATTCAGGATATCTTTCTCCTTGGGGAAAGTGCACTTGCAGTTTGTTCTGAGATCTGCTCCTCCCACATCTTCTTCCACACTCATCTGTGTTCAATTTATTACCACTAATTTATGCATCAGAAGATGAGATTTCTCTTAGTTTATGTAAAGATGGGCATTCCACTTATTTCAAATTATCCTGGTTATTCTCACTGGTTCTTCAATCCTTTACATTCTGGGTAAGCATTTTAAAAATTACCGTTTTAAAAATAATGCTGCCCATTTTTGTAGCATTTTCTTTCTTTACTTTTGTTTATTGTGGGTAAAAATCAAAATTTTCACAATACATATTAATATTTGTAAAATAATATATAAATATATATATATTATATAAATATGCATATATGCATATATGTGCATTTGCTTACCTAAATGTTATTTCTTTACATATATATATATATATATATATATATTTTTTTTTTTTTTTTAAAGGTGCTTAGATGACCTAAATATTACACAGACGTTACAAGGATTCCCATGTTCCTCATCTCCCACACTTACCACAACATCCCACACAAACAACCTTCATCAGTGTGGCACATCACCCACAATGGATATACACACCCTGAGGCCTTGCCACCAAGCATACACCACTGTTCACATCATAGATGACACTCTCTCCCACACAGTTCTGCATGGTATATGCTGATGTACAGTGGCCTACTTCCATCGCTGCAATGCCACTCAGGACAAATCCCAAGTCCTGAAAAGGACCCTGTATTTAAACTGCCTTTCTCTTCCTTGCCCCAAAAGTGTCCAGTGGCAACCGGCTCCATGTCACTGTTATAATTTCTTCCATTCCTTGAATCACAGTATGTCTACAACAGAATACCATTAAGTCCACCCCAGTCCATATCTCTTCCCTCAATCCTGAGGGGACCAGGATGGTGATGTCCAGTCCACTTCCAAGTGAGAGAGGGCTTATATCCCATTGATATACTCAATGGGATTATCCTGCCTGCAGCTGCAGGCCCTCTCCATTCCCCCGGATGGCCGTTGTTTATCATCTTCTCCTCTCTATATGATTTGGATGAGCCCATTGTGCTGTAGGGTAGGAGTTGCAGCTGCACAGAGATTACAGGCACAGCTGGCCCATAAGTAATGCAGAGGCTCAAGTCTCTGGAAATACACCTGAAAACACCAATATCACATATAGGTTTGAATAGAAGGGACTGATGGACGATGTGCAGGGAAGACTTCTTTGAGGCCAACTTTGTCACTCTCAGGAGCTCAGATTCCAAAGTAGAGCCCACTAATAACGTATCTATCTCTGGGGATATCCCCACTTAAGCAGGAGTTGGGTGTCTCCATAGCCCTCAGGAATGCCTCTGTGGGCAGTGATATCCACTTTGGTGTTCTATGAGATTCTACTGAGGTGTGCATAAGTGTAACCTCTGTGATGACCTCCTGAATCTCTTTGAAGTCTCTTAGCCACATGAACTCATTTCTCTTTACCTTTTCCACCTTTATTCAAGGTCTTTTTTTCAATCATGTTGCCAGTTGGCACTTGGGTATTAATCCCTCGTTGCCAGGGAGAATCTTCCCCGGGAGTCATGTCCCATGTTGGGGGGAAGGTAATGCATTCATATGCTGAGTTTGGCTTCAAGAGAGGCCACATTTGAGCAATAAAGAGGCTTTCAGGTCGCAACCCTTAGGCACCCATAACAGAAGGCTAAGTTTCAATTATAAGAGCAAAGACACATGAGGTTAGTCATCAATAAAAAGAACCCATCAGTGGGCCATGCTCTTTTGCCAGACACTGCTCCTGCACTCAGGGGACTGTTGCTGCTCCCTTGGAGAATGTGGCAGAGCTCTCCAAACTGGGAATTCAGATTCCCTCATTTATTGAGTTATTGTCTACCCACCATGAACATGCCCCATCCCTTGATCATTTGAACAATCTCATATATCTTTTGGGTATATTCAGATGAACTTACTCCCATGAATCCCCCATCCCAGACAACCCCCAACAATGATCTTCTGCAGCCTCCATTGTAACCCTTCTGTGATCTAAACCTTCCTTGGACATGAAGTCCATATAATAACCAAATACAATTAATAGGAAAATGTAATAATAATGATAAGCTTAAATGCAAGGGATAAGTAAAAGGAAACTCAGAAGAAAAAAAAAACTAAACTAAAAATAAAATATAATTAGCAGATTGGACCATTCAAAAAATGGGGGAAAAAAAGAGAAAAAATCCTTTTTTAAAAGAATTTTTCTTTTTCCTTTTATCACTGTATTATCAGATGTCCAGTGTAATGTGACACCTTCCCCCTCTCATTCCCCAGTGTCTCCCAAATTTCCATTTAATTTTCAAAGAAATTTTAGGTCACAGCAAAGTCACACACGGAATATTAGAGACTCCCACATACCCAACCTCCCTCCCCTTCCCTACCCCATATTAAAACCTTTTTTATTTATGGATATTAGCATTGTTATAACTGTTATACCGATAGTAAAATATAGCAACTAAACAATGTCAGTGGTTTACAGTATAGTTTACAATTTAGATGTTACAGTTTAATAATTTTTTTATGATATTTACCATGTCCTGTGTCCATTAATGTAAGATAATGAAAAACTTTTCCCATGACCACTAAATACCCAATTTGATCTTAACTGTTCCTTCCTCACCATCCAACTGGAGGATATCACACTCTCCTGTCTTGACTCATGAAATAGCATGATTCATAGTTACATGCCCTGGGTATTCTAACCTGCCCTTCCTAATCTACCCACCTGTGAACCCTGCAACACCATACCCAGTAATGTCACTACCCATCTCTCCCATCATATAATATGTAACTATACTCTATCCCTTTACCATAGATTATGTCCATATGGGTGATGGCTCATAGCCTACTCTTCTCTTTCTCACGCTTGTTAACCTATCTTTTAGACAATGTTTTTCAGAGACTGCTCACTTTTCTCAGTTCAAATCAGTGAGGTCATATACTGTTCATCCTTCAATGCTTGGCTTGCTTCACTCAATGTAAGGTCTTCAAGATTCATCCATGTTATTCTGTGTGTTAGCACTTTATCCCTTCTTACAGGTGAGTAATATTCCATTGTATATATGTACCACATTTTGCTTATCCATTCATTTGTTGATGGGCACCAGGACTGATTCCAACTTTTGGCAATGGTGAACAATGCCACCATGAACATTGTTGTGCATATATCTGTTCGTGTCTTTGCTTTCATTTCTTCTGGGTATATACCCAGCTGTGGAATTGCTGGATCATATGGAATATCTATTGTTAGTTTTCTGAGGAACTGCCGAACTGTCCTCCACAGTGGCTGGAACATTCCACAATCCCACCAGCAGTGGATGAGTGTTCCTATTCCTCCACAACCTCTCCAATACTTTGAGTCTGATGGTTTTTTTTTTTTAATAGCCGCTGTTCTCATGGATATAAGATGGTATCTCATTGTAGTTTTGATTTGCGTTTCCCTTATACAAGCAATGTTGAGCATTTTTTCATGTGCTTTTTACCCATTTGTATTTCTTCCTTGGATGTTGGAAAACAGGCTGAGAGCCAGAGCATAAAGGTTTAAGCATTTATAAAGCATACTTGTAGGCAGAGAAACATTAGTAAATGTCTTCAAGGACACTGCATACTGCAGATATCAGTGGGAGTAGGCAGAGCAGAATGAACCCACCCCTAAGATGTTATTGTCTGAATTCCCAAGAAAGATTGTCTGGGAACACTGAAACAGGCAGCGCTCTCATGTACAAAGCTGAGGAACTAGTGAAAGATGCCCTAATTTTTTTTTATTAGCTTTGTATTATAAAAAGCAGCTTCAGCCTATATAAATTTGCCAGCACTCCACATGGACTGAGGTCCAATGATCCCAATCTCTCTTTGGATCATTCTCGGCACCATCTACCTCAGATGGTGGCCAATGTGGGGTATGACTAATCTATTCTCCAGATTAGTGCTGTGGAAAAAAGGACTGCTTGGTCAGACGGTCCTTGCATTCTACTGGTGAATTGAATAATCTTGATTGTCACATTAATGGGTAATCAATCAACTCAGTTAGAGGAATGTTCCCAAGTTTTGAAGACCCTGTTAAAGAATACAGGGGTATCTGTGATGACCCTAATGTTACTAAAACTCTTTTCTGTTGTACAGAAATATTGTTATGTATGGTCTCTCTATAGTCTTTTTTTTTTTTAATTTATTTTTTTTTTACTATGGGTAAAAATCAAAATTCTCACAATACATACAAACATTTGTAAAATGATATATAAATGTAAATGCATATATGTGTATTTGCTTACAAAAATGTTATTTCTGTTGCTCTTGAACCGTTACAGTCAGATGAAAATGAATATATTAAAATGGATACTGCTATTGCTAACACTGTAGAACAAGGTAATGATGGTATTAATGAAAATATATATGAAAAATTAATTAACAGGGAAAAACAGATTAACTCATGTCTAATAAAAAGAAAAAAGAAAAAGGGAGTTTATGACATTTGCCAGGGGTCGTTAAGCCGTCAGATACAAAAGATGATTTATTGTCTTTTGAACAAGCATCTGTGCCTCCTAAGGTATCTACTGATCCATTTTTTACAACATTTGAGGACCCTCTAACAGTTTCTGTTTTTGTTCCATCACCATCCTCTTCAATTATGAAAAGTATAGCACAGGAATGTAGAGAAAGAAATTCAGAGTCTATGCATTCTTTTTTACTTTTCCAGTAACAGTAACTCAAATTCCAGTGGATGCTAACAATCACCCAGGGGGTATACAATATGAACATTCTCCTATTCCTTTTAAAATTTTCAAAGAATTAAAACAAGCATGCACTCAATATGATATAACTTATCCTTATACTCAAGAATTGGTGCAAGGAAAGGCACAAGCAAACAGATTAATACCCTGGGACTGGGATTTGTTAGCTCAAGCTGTTCTTAATTCAGCAGAATTTTGACAATTTAAAACTTAGTGGACTGATGAAGCTAATATTGTAGCACGATGAATCAACAGCAAAATCCACCAGTGCCTATCACTGCTGAACAAATACTAGGGACAGGTCAATGGGCTGGGATTCCTCACCAAGCTCAATATGATGATATTGCCATTGTACAAGTGTGATTGTGCTGCCTAGATGCCTGGTGATGAATCTCCACCCCTGGACAGGTTGTACAATCATTTTCAAAAAATTTTCAAGGAAATACTGAACGCTATGCTGAATTTGTAGCAAGGCAGGCAGATGTAGTCAACAAGACAGTAACTCAATCTGATCCTAAAGAAATGCTTATTCTAATGTTGGCTTTTTATAATACTAACAGTGAGTGTAAAAAGAATTTTTTGTCCAATAAAGGCAAATGGAGAAACTTTACAGGATTATATAAAACATGCCAAAACATACCTCATACCTGTAACATGAATCTTCTTGCAGCTGCTCTAAAGGGACGTAGTCCTATGATTAATAATTTAAATTGTTTTAAATGTGGGAAACCAGGTGATATGAAAAAATATTGCCAAGCCAAAACTAGTGTAAGAGCTCCATTTAGTGGCAATAATAAATCAATACCAAGTCGTTTGTGTCTGAAATGCCAAAAAAGGTTACACTGGGCCAAGGAATGCCATTTTAAATATCATAAAAATGGTAGTCTCATTAATAAGTTAGGAAACCTCCAAGCGGGACTTGTTCAAGGCCCTCAGACTAACAATATGAGCACATTTCCCAGCCTTGCTCGAATTTACCTAGTCAGCAACAGAGCAGTTCACTCCAGCCTGTAACAGAACTTACGGCAGTTACCAAACATAGTACAGTTGTCAATCCTTCCTCATCTGAAACTAAGTTTATTATCCTTCATGAATATACCCAAAATTAAGAAGAGGAATTAAAAAGACTATCACAGAAATCGGGAACTTTGGGCCTAAGTGTACTCCTAAAGAGGAGTACTCCAAAATATACATGTTAAACATCTGTATAAACTGCTAAATTAGACCTTAGCTGTATTTATGCTGTTTAAGTTGTCCTGGATGGTTGCTGATTATGAACAAAAGTGTTTCAAATTATAAGCTTATATATTACAGGTAACACAGATTCCAGAAAAATCAAAGATGTAATATGATGGAGGGCTTGAAGACAGCCATAACAAAGGAGTGAAAATTATGGGTCAAATTAGTAAGCATTTTGTTTGATAGTGTGTCCTAATTCTTTTTGTATTTGTCTGTTTGTTCAGTGTCAGTGTATATTTTGATACCTCTGGATGGTAATATTAAATTGATAAATGAAGATTATTATAAGAGCTCTATTAAAATGGCCAAAAATTAAATAAGTGCTTATATTAATGAATAAATATGGATATTAGTTTAAAATAATAAAAATAGTTTTACTCAAATTAAATCACTATTCTAATGAGTTTGTTTAATGTTGATGGTAATTATATGTTGTCAGAAGTTTGCTTGAAAGTAGTTTCCAAAATCATTGTGGTAAGTTAAGTAAGGTAGGTATATAGAATGTGCTTTAATTATTAAAGTAAAGAAAGTAATTTTATCCTAAGATAAAATAACTAGTTATTTTAACAAAGTAAAATGTGGGGCAAAACCTGAATAAATATAAAAGTGCAAAAGGCTTGTGTAAATGGAATTTTTTGGTCAAAGCTAAGTAAAATTTAAGCAGTCTATCTATAAATATTTAAAAGCTTTACTCTCAAACAATATAATAATATAAAGTGAAAGTTTTATTCTTTCTCAAAGTTTCTCAAGCCAGTAGTCTGTTTTTGTAAAAGTTTACACAGATTTTCTCCTAAATAATCGGTATGAAATAAAAAATCTGTTTTATCAAAATAGCTTCATGTAATTTAATCTTATCATTTCCATGAATAAACAGGTCTTATCAAGTTTAAAAAGAACACAATGTTTGAACATGCTTTCTCAAAGTCAAATCCTGAAAGATAGCTTTTCTTTCAAACTCTCACAAATAACTTGGTTTTTTACCTAAAAATAGTAAAATACTAAAAATAGTTAAGTTCATGTGATATCAGTTGAATGAATTATTTAAAATTGTTGTATAATTAAAAGAAATTTTCTAATTTTATAACAATTAAAGTTACATGAATAAAAAGTTCATATGAATACTTTAAAAGTGTATAAATTTCCTGAAATATAATAATGTTTCAATAGAAAAATAAATATACGTTATTAATCATATTTTTTAGTTATAACTACAAGAAGAAAGCAGCCATTAAAAGCTGCTGGGGTAGTGCATAATGATAAATTATAGTAAAATAAAATAATACCACTGCAGCATGCAGTGGTCCCAAATATTGCTAGTTTGTTGCAAAAAAAATTAATATCCAGTTATGTCACTATCACTTTGTTTTAAAACTTGCTAAAGCTTTCTTTAATATTTTCTTAAACAAGTCAAGCCAACCCACATTCCCCTTCCTGTGAAATAGCCAAAAATAAATCAAGTTTACATTCAACACTGTAAGCAACAGCCCCAATTCTAATTATAATGTTAACAACAAAACCAATGAAAGTATTAAAATTACATGTTAATGTATTACCCCACAGCCCAAATAGGAAATACTAATTTGTTTTTACCTATGCCTCAAACTACACAAAATAAAAAAAATTGAGAGCATTCTAATCATGCTGCTAACAATCTTAAACACCAAAGAAATAATAGTTTATTCATTGGATGTCTGCTGTTGTATAATCTACCCTAGTTATGAATTATGTATAATATACTTAAATACTATTCAAAAATTAAATACAGTACATTGCATATATAAATAATTTAATAACTTTTATGCTAAACATAAAGGTATATTAAGTATATATATAAATATTTTGTTTTAAATTTGAACAGTTCTGAAACTAAATATCTTTTTAAAAGTTTTGGTAAGTATTGTTCAAGCCTAAAAGTAAAGCATCTTGCAGAAAACTTTGTTAACCAAAAAAACATTGCCTTGCTAGTTAACACTTTTCACATTTCAGGAAAAATATTGGAAATTAAAATAGTAAGCACATCAATGATGTTTTATAACAAATTAAAAGAAAAAGTGCATTTCAACAGGGGTTGTATTCCTCCCTGGGGTTGCTGGCCACTCTTCCAGGGATCGATGCATAAAACTTAATGTGTACTGCCCAGGGATTGTTGTGTTCCTTCCTGAGGAGGCTGGCTCCTCCCTTGGGCATTAGCAAAATACTCACAAGTTGGCACCTATAGTATCAAATTCATTAATCCTAAACACAGTCAGCCAAAACACTAATATCAGTTGCTACTTCAACACTTCCCAGCTGAAAGCTAAATATTGGTAATTATATATATATAACTGCTCTATTTATCTGTCATTCTGTAACTTTGTTCAATATTGACTTTATCTTTTAATTAGTTATATAATTTTTTCTCACCTAATTGTCAACATATGCTTATTAAACAAAATATATATTAATATTTATCTTGTATCCCTCCAGGACTCTAGCAAAAAATAAGTCAAGTATATCAGTGTATCCCCTGATTTAGTAAGCCTGTGAATGTATGTACACTTATCATAAATAATTAACAGTGAAACCTCTATTTATAAATGCTACAAAAACAGAAACGGGGGAAATGATGAAGTGCGAGAGCAATTATATCGAGCATTATTTACAATAAAATTTTTAAGACAAATATCAGAATCATATACATTAGCAGCAGAATATTTCTGGCAAAAAACAGGCAAAAATACAGAAGCAAATATTGGAAAACTACTTTATTGGAAGCAGAAAAATAATAATCAATGTGATAAAGCACAGGAGTAAGTTAAGAAATAGGGTCAAGGTTTTGCTCTTATCATTACAGATAAAGGAGACCAGCTTTAGGTCCTGTCCAGACATCTGAAACCTAGACATAAACAAGCTGAAGAAGCTGACACAAAAAGCAGAAAAGATGGTAACTTCTAAAAGGAAGAAAGTCACTCTAACACAGTTATTCTCTACATGAGAATGTCCAAACATAACAATATAATAAAAATTGGCATCATAATGCTAGTCACCTATGGCATATTCAGGCATATATGGATGAGCAAATTAATAATAGGCTTAATTTCTTAGAGATGGCTGTTACACAAATGGGACATCAAATATATAATCTAAATTTAAAACAAGGTTTGAAGTGTGATTGGAATAAAAGTGATTTTTGAGTCACTCCTCACTCATACAATGATTCCCACTCTGAATGGGAAAAAATTAAAAAATCATTTAATAGGTCATCACACAAATTTATCTATAGAAATTACATATTTGCAAAAAAGGATTTTGAGCATGTCTCAAACTCAACTTAATACACTTCCAGGTAGCGAATTTTATTAATTAGTGACAGATCAATTAAATAAAATAAACCCCTTACATTGGTGGAAATCAACCTCTGTACTTGCTAACTTTGGTGTGGTGATAATTGGTGCTCTCCTAATTTTAAGTGTATTAGGAGGTATTCACAAAGCACTGATGTCCCGCATTAGTAGGGCTGAAAAAACCAGCCATGCCAATCACTTCATTCTGCTTAAAACCCTAAACTCTCAAGACCCATGTCCATGGAGCTTGGGTGGTGGACCATGACGGATAACATCTTCAGAAGAGGGCAACCTAAAACAGGAACAGTCACCCTGGGCAAAAAAAAACATAAAAGTGTGAAATGTTGGAAAAGCTGCTGAGAGCCAGAACATAAAGGGTTAAACATTTAAAAAGCATGCTTCCTGGCAGAGAAACATTAGAAAATGTCTCCTAGGACACAGCATACTGCAGACATCAGTGGGAGGAGGCCGAGCAGGATGAATACACCACTAAGAAGTTATTGTCTGAATTCACAATAAAGATTTTCTGGGAACAAAGAAACAGGCAGTGCTCTCATGTACCAAGCTGAGGAACTATTGAAGGACGCCCTACATTTGTTATCAGCTTTGTAGTATAAAAAGCAGCTTCAGCCTAAATAAACTTGACTGCATCCACATGGAGTGAGATCCCCTGATCCCAAACTTTCTTTGGATCATTTCCGACACCATCTACCTCCATGTTGAAGTACAATACTTGGAGAAGTGTCTTTTCAGGTCCCTTGCCCATTTTTAAAATGAGTTGTTTGTCTTTTTATTTTCAACATGTTGGATTTCTTTATATGTGCAGGATATTAGGCTCTTATCAGATATATGGTTGCCAAATATTTTCTCCCGTTGGGTAGGCTGCCTTTTTATTTTCTTAATAACGTCCTTTGAGGTGCAGAAATTTTTAATTTTGAGGAAATCCCATTTATCTACTTTTTCTTTTGCTGCTCGTGCTTTGGCTGTGAAGTTCATGAAACCATTTCCTGTTACAAGGTCCTGTAGATGCTTTCCTACATTTACTTCCAAGATCTTTATGGTTTTGGCTCTTATATTTAGATCTTTTATCCATCTTGAGTTGATTTTTGTGTAAGGTGTGAGATGGTATTCATCTTTCATTCTTTTGGATATGGATATCCATTTCTCCAAGCACTACTTGTTAAAGAGGCCATTCTCTCCCAACTGAGTGGGCTTGGTAGCATTGTCAAATATCAGATGACTGTATATGCAAGGCTATATATCAGAACTCTCAAATCTATTCCATTGGTCAGTAGGTATATCCTTGTGCCAATACCATGCAATTTTGATCACTGTAACTTAGTAATATGTTTTAAAGCCTGGTAATGTGATACCTCCAAATTCATTTTTCTTTCTCAATATTTCTTTGGCAATTCAGGGCCTCTTACCTTTCCAAATATATTTTGTGGTTAATTTTAACAGTTCCTTAAAAAATATAGTATTGATTTTTATTGGGATTGCATTAAATCTGTAGAGTAGTTTGGGTAGGCTAGATATCTTGATGATATTTAGTCTTCCTATCCATGAACAGGTAATATTTTTCCATTTATGTAAGTCTTCTTTGATTTCCTTAAACAGTGTTGTGTAGTTTTCTGTATACAAGTCCTTTACATTTTTAGTTAAATTTATTCCTAGGTATTTCATTCTTTTAGTTACTATTGTAAATGGTATTTTTTTCTTGATTTCCTCCTCCGATTGCTCATTTCATACAGAAATGCTACTGATTTTTTAGCATTGATTTTATAGCCTACAACATTACTGAACACCTTTTTAAGTTCTAAAAGTTTGTTGTAGCTTTCTCTGGGCTTTCTATGTGTAAGATCATGTTGTCTGCATATAGTAAAATTTTTATTTCTTCTTTTCCAATCTAGATGCATTTTATATCCTTCTCTTGCCTCAGTGTTCAAGCAAATACTTCTTAGACAGTGTTAAATAGGAGCGGTATAATGGGCATCCTTGTTTTGTTCCCGATCTCAGAGGGAAGGCTTTTAGGATTTCACCATTGAAGATGATGTTAGCTTTGGGTTTTTCATATACACCCTTTATTGTATTCAGAAAATTTCCTTCTATTCTTAACTTTTACAGTATTTTTATCAGGAAAGAGTGCTGTATTTTGTTGAATGCTTTTTCTGCATCTATAGAGATGATCATGTGATTTTTTTCTTTCAGTTTGTTTATGTGGGTGCATTACATTGATTGATTTTCTTATGTTGAAGCATCCTTGCATACATAGAATGAAACCCAGTTGGTCATGGTGTGTAATCCTTTTGATATGTGGTTGAATGTGATCAGCAAGTATTTTGTTGAGGATTTTAGCATCTAGTTTCATTAGAGAAATTGTTCTGTAATTTTCCTTTCTTCTGGTATCTTTGTTTGGTTTGGGTATTGTGGCAAGTTTGGCTTCGTAGAATGAGTTAGGCAATATTCCTTCTACTTCTATTTTTTGGAAGAGCTCAAGTAGAATTGGCATTAGCTCTTCCTGCAATGTTTGGTAGAATTCAAATGTGAAGCCATCTGGTCCTGGGCTCTTCTTAGTTGGGAGGTTTTTGATGAATGAGTCAACCTCTTTACCTATAATTGGACTGTTGAGTTAATCAATTTCTTCTTTCATCAATGTAGGCTGTTTGTGAGTTTCTAGAAACTTGTCTATTTCCTCTTCATTATCATTCTTGTTGGCATATAATTTTTCAATTGGAATTCAGAGAGTAGAGTGTTGCAGTTGGGAAGTTTGATGTAACTATGGATTCCAAAAATATAATTGGATCATGCAGCCCCAGGAAAACAGGAACACATAAGCCTGAACCCTGGCAAACTTTGGCAGCTGTCTTGCTCCAACACATGGCAATGAACTTTGGTGAGAAGAAACTTACATTTTATGGCCTGGTATCTGGGGACTTCTACCCCAAATAAATACCCTTTATAAAGACCAAAGCAATTTTGGTACTTTACATTAGCACCTCTTTGGCTGACTAATACACCCAATATTCCTATCCCCAGAGGCAGAGCTCAGAGATTTTGACTGGTGGGTGGGGAGTCAGGAAGCAGGCCATAAAACTGAAAGGCCCTAATTTCTTCTCCAAAGAACTGATTACATTTACAACAGAATGGAGAAATTCAACCCTTAGTGTGCTCTCAAATGCAGTGGAGATCATCGAGGGCCTGAGATTTAATTCGTCTCGATCCTTCAGGAAGAACTGAAATAAATATTTTTGCAGATAATTAAATCTAATAAAGTTTGCTATTAGCAACTCACTTTAAAAGAAATGTAAAAGAATATTCTTCAGGCAGAAAGAAAATAATCTCAGAAGTTTCAATATTCAGGATGGATGGAAGAACAATATCTGTGAATAAAATTCATATATCTAAATGACTATTGAATGGATAAAGAAATAATGATATCCATGGCCTAGGACATCAATAAAGTGTTAAAATACACCATGAAATAATATATAGCATAAGATTGTTAATGAATATGTAGCAGTTGGATATCGTTATGATTTTCAAAAATAGATATTGGATTATGCTTGTAAACTGGTCTGTTAATCTGGGCATGCTTAAGTTATGATAAGGGCATTGACTGGCCAGAGTCCATAGGGCATTGAGTCCTGCCCCTTGGTTGCTGGGGTCTCAAACATAAAAAGACATGGCAAAGGACAGAGTTAGAGAAGTTTTTGATGTTGGAGTTCTGATTATAAGTTACAGAAGGCCCTGGGGAAAAGAGACAAGGTATTTCCCAGACAGTTCAGAGCTGGTCTTGTGAAGAGAGGCAAAGCTTAGAAAGTCTCATAGTCTACAGCTGAATTTGTGCAGGAAACAGAGGAGCTGAGCCCAGAGAGAAACACAGCCCTGGGAAGAGTGGAACCCAAGAAGTCTGAACACTGGGAAATGTTGGCAGCTGTCTTTGTCCAAGATGGGGTAACAGACTTTGGGGAAGGAAGAAACTTATGCTTAAGGGCCTGGTAAGTGTAGGCTTCTACCCCAATTAAATACCCTTTATAAAGACCAACAGATTTCTCTTGCATCAGCACCCCTTTGGTTGACTAATACAGGATATAAAATGTTTAAAATACATTATTTGGCAAGTCAATAAAAAAATAAGTGCAGATTTGAAAGGCAAGCAAAAGTGTTATTATTTCCCCCGTAAACTTTAAAGAATATTAAATGGTGCATCTCACCCAAATAAACAGAGGAAAAAGAAATTGAACAAAAATAGTCCAAAACAAAGTATTCAGGATTTCCTGGGTTTCCATTTTGACCTTTGTTCTGGGAACACCTTACTCGTGCATATTTGGAAGCTGCACCTTTCTTATCCTTCAGAAGCCTGATGTTTCCAGGATTGATTTATGGGCTGTTGTTTTGTCCCCATCATAAATCAAGCGCTGTATCATTCCCCAATTCCTAGTTATGAAGTCACCAAACTGGGTGTGATGCTCTTTTGAAGCAAGAAGAACCATGAATGATAGAACAAATAAAAAGGATATATTGTTGCACTTCCCTAATTGGATGCTTAGATAATTGATATTGGATCTTTCCTCTTTTCTAATGAATACATTGAATACTATAAATTTCCCTCTAAGCAAGCTTTTGCAACACCACACAAACTATGAAGATGCAAAGGACATTAAGAAGCAGAAAGAACCATATAACAAAAGATTGTGAGTGAAGCTATATTCACATCCACAACAGCGAAGACAAGATAAATGTAGAGAATGTAAGAAAGTAGGGAAAATATGTTCTCTGACTGCAAGCATTGTTTCCTCAAGATACTGCTTCTATGAATGTCACTTCACTTTGATGGAATTTGCATCATGCTTACCTAACAAGGAATCTATGTAAGGAAAAAAGAATGAATACAATGAGTTTTGTCAGTTAGCCCCACCTGGTAGTCCTCCCCTTTAAGTGCAGTGAGTGTGAAATTTTTTTGGATTTTCAAACTCACGAGACACCTAGAATTAATCCCTCAGAGAAATCATTTGGGATTTCATGAATTTGGGAAAGCTAGGGTCACATCAAAGAAACATGCAGGAGTAATACCCTGTGTATGTAAGGAATATAGGAAATCATTCAGCCAGGCATTAAATTTCATTAAGCATATATTTTCATATATTAGTTAGTATTGTAATGAACATGGGAGTGCTTCCATCTTAAACAAAACCTCATGGAATATGAGAAAATCCAAACTAGAGAGAAACCATATGAGTGTCCAGAATGTACTCTGCACTTTACAGCCATTTTTTACTCTTCATTTTAAAAGCTATATAAGGGATCATGCACAGAAATGTCATACATGTGGGAAAGTTTTCAACCTGACAGGAAACCTCTTTATTCATCAGAAAATTCTTACTGAAGAGAAATCATATATATGTGGGAAAGCTTTAATTCAAATGTCAAATCTCAGATATGAGAGATTTCCTACTGCAAAGAAACCCTATGCATGTAAGGCATGTGCAAAAGCCTTTAGGTACAAATCCTATCTCACAGAATATGAAAAAACTCATAGTGGACAGAAACAAAATAAATGTAAAGAATGCAGAAAAGCCTTCAGCCAAAAGCAATAGTTCATTAAATATCAGAGCATTCATTCTAGAGGAAAACATCATATAGGCAATGAATGTGGAAAAGCCTTCAACCAGAAGGGAAACCTAATTAACCACCTGAGAATACATAGAGCAGAGAAACTCTATGAATGTGATGGATGTGGAAAATCTTATATTCAGAAATCTATCTTCATTACACACCAGAGTAGACAAACTGGAGAGAAACCCTATATAGGTAAAGAATGTAGGATAGCCTTCATTAGCAAATCAAATCTCACTGACCATGAGAAAATTCATAGTGGAGAGAAAACCTATGTATGTAAGGAATGTGGAATAGCCTTCAGCCAGAGGTAGTATCTCATTAAAAATTATAACATTCATACTGGAGAGAAACACTGTGAATGTAATGAATGTGAATCCGCAAAGAATCTCCACCTCCAGTCTGTGAAACTTCTTGCCAATCTTTTAAGAAATTAGCTGGGACTGTGAAATTCAGGGTGCCTTTCTCTTCTTGAAAAAGTTCACTTGCAGTTTGTTCAGAGATCGTCTGCTCCCACATCTTATTCCAAACTCATCTGTGTTCAATTTATTGCACTAATTTATGCATCAGAACCCAAGATTTCTCTTAGTTTATGTAAAGATGTGCTTTCCACTTATTTCAAATTATTCTGCTTGTTTTCACTGGTTCTTCAATCCATTACTTTCTGGGTTAGCATCAAAAAATTACCATTTGAAAATAATGCTGCCCATTATTGTAGAATTTTCTTATAAGGCACACCAACCATTTATATTTTTTCAGGTTCTTCACCTGATTCTGATGTGAATTCAAGTTTAACAGCCACTGAACTACAATGTCCTGCTTTCTACTTCACTCCAATTTTCCTTACTATTTTAAATCAGAAATGATACTTTCATAATTATATGATATACTTCTAATCTCAAGTATTTTAAGATGTTAGAAAATTTATTTATTTTCTTAAGTTGTACTCCAATATTTTCCCCAAATGTGATAGGGTGTGGGATGGATGAAACTAAGGATGCATGTATTTACAAACTGAAATGTGTACCCAAAAGATTCTGCCAATGCAGATAATTCCGAGGAAAGAGGAAAAGCTGTTGGGCTAGAGAAGGAATATGGCTGTTTGCCATAACACACATAAATCATTTTTATAGTCTCTGCATGGATAATTTGGTTATAATTTAAAAGAAATTACAAAAATGGTACAGCATGAACTCATACAAAGGGGTTGATTTGAAGATATCGATTTGTATCTGCAACATTACTGGGGGTCACTTACCCTCACCCTTTGCAAATATAGTCGGCCATAAAGGAAAAGTGCTCACTCCCTTCGGGCCCCTCCCCAGATTCCTGGACAGGTGGAGGCCTCCCTCAGCAAGAGTAAGAATGGAGAACAAGGTGCATGGACGCGACCCTGTGTAGGCCACACTGTTCTCTACACGTGTCTGGTTAGAAAGCTGTTAGCATGACAGGAGAAATCAGACTTCCTGCTGCTACTTCCCAGTGAAGACCGGTTAGTGACCCACATCTCTACCTGAGATGTGAGTGCTGAGCAGGGCTTTCTCTCTGTCCTCCTTTGCGGATCCAGAACCTATAATGATGGTTTTCATTGGGGCCCTGAGAGTTTGATTCCTAAACAGGACATTCCCTCTCTGGCTTGGGGAACTGCTGTGAAAATGTGTTACATTCCAGCTACTTCAGGTGTTCATCAGCTTCTTCCCATACAACCCCTCCATTCTCTTCTGGGATTGAAGAGGTCTGCATCATTTTCAACACTGTTAAAAATGTGTTGAAATTTTAATATTTAATTGGTCTGAGAAATATCTGTTATCTGCACCCTCTGCCATTTTCTGCAAACATTGTACACCCTCACAACCACACTTCTATTCTTGTCAACCGTAGTTCTCAGGACTTTCAGGGGTTCCCATACTATTTATTAGGGTCATTGGCGTAATGTTGCTCATTCTGGTGATGTTATTGCTCTAGCAAATGCTCTAATGTGAATTTTCACATTTCCTTCCTGAGACCAACAGGTTTTGTCTTGGCATTGCTATTTCTTTAGCTGTACCCCAATTGGAGATGGTGAATGTAGCACTGGAAGCAGGTGCCTGAGTTTGTGCATAATAGCCAGGAGGGGTACAGTAACAGCAGCCTCCTCAGATGGTCAATGCTGGAGGCCAAAGGAAAGAGGAAAGGACAAAAGGAGCAGGAGCAGGAAGTCTCCTCTGTGTGCCCTTACACCTTTTCTGCACCAGACCCCAGGTACCATGTTTCTATCAACCCCTGCCCACCTGGCCAACCCCTGCCTGTGGCAGGGACATCATATTGGGGCATCTGTGACTTTATACTTGTCCCCAAACCCTGTGACTCCACTGCCTGACACCCTGTACTGCAGGCCTTGCTGACCAAGAGCACTTCCCCATCCATCTTACCAGTACACATTCCCACCTAGTTGGAAGATACCCACAGTTTACAAGTGAATTCACTGGGCAGCAGTATCACATGGCCATTTGGCAACAGGGCAGCTCTCCGACCCCGTGTCCCTAGCTGTGTAAGTTTGCCAAGTGCTGCCAATGCAAAATACCAAAAATAGGTTGGCTTTTATTGGAATTTATTAGGGTTAAAGCTTACAGTTCTGAGGCTGTGACAATGTCCAAATCAAGGCATCATCAAAAACCCTGTCTTAACAAGGGTCAGCTGCTGCTGGACTCCTGCCAAGGCAAATTGTTGGGCCTGCCTGTGTCTCCCTGCCTTCTCCTCCAAACTCACTTTTTCCCTGAGCTCAGCAGTGAGACATCAGACACAATTGCTCACACTGATCCCAATTCTTCTGTCCTGGATGTCTTCAGCTTCAAACTGCTCCATGACCCCAGCCTCTGGGCTCTTCCTCGGCCTCTCAGGGTTTCTTTGTCTCTCACCAGCTGTAGGTATTCCAGGAGCCCTCTCCCACATGACTGTATAAACATGGCAGCACTCTTTCTCTTTGTGTTCGATGTATGTAAGACTTCAGCACAATGATTGGTGTCCATACTGGTGCCTGAAATATAATCAGAGGCCCTTAACTAAACTAAAGCAATCTAACAAAAAGTGACCTAATCAAAAAATCCCTTATCTGAAACTAACCAAATTGTCCTACATACACAAAGCTTACACACACAGCAATGGTTTAGTAAAAACACACATTTCCAGGGTCCACACAAGACTCAAACAAGGGCATTAACCCAGTGCACAAAGATTGTGAGGGGTCTTGTAAGTCCTAGAGAAATGGGAACTCATGAAGCAGCAGCTGTACTTTGGGTGTGGCAATAATTGAGCAAAACGGGGTGCTGACCACCATTGCACTGGTTCCTAGAATGATCTCAAGAAGAACTCAATATACTGTGCATTCTCAACCAAATCTTAGCTCCAGAATCAGGTGTGTAACTCAAAGAGATGTGCCATTATTCCCATTCCCAGGGCCAGAGCACACAGATTTTGCCTAGGAGGCGGGGGCAGGAAGCAGGTTGTAAAATTAAAGCCCCTAATTTCTTCTCCAAAGAACTGGTTTCATTTACAACAGAATGGAGAAATTCAACCCTAAGCATGCTCTCAAATGCAGTGGAGATCATGCAGAGCTAAGATTTAATTCATTTCAATCCTTCAGGAAGAAGTGAAATAAATACTTTTATAGATGAGTAAAAACTTATAAAGTTTGCTAGCACCAACTCAGTTTTAAAAAATGTAAAAGAATATTCTTCAGGTAGAAAGAAAGTAATCTCATAAGGTTCAATATTCAGGATGAATTGAAGAACAATATTTGTTAATTAAATTAATATATCTGAATGACTATTGAATGGATAAAGTAATAATGATATCCATGGCCTAGGACATCAGTAAAGTGTTCAAAAGCACCATAAAATAGTATATAACATAAGATGGGTAAATGGATATTTAGCAGTTTGATATCATTATGAATTCCAAAAATAGATATCTGATTATGCTTGTAAGCTGGTCTGTTAATCTGAGCATGATTAAGTTATGATAATGGCATAGACTGGGCCATAGTCAGGAAGGCGTTGAGCCTCACTTCTTTGTGGGTGAGTTCTCAAACATAAAAAGATATGGCAAAGGACAGAGTAGGAGTAGTTTTTGATGTTGGAGTTCTGATGAGCAAGGACAGAAGGCCCCAGGGAAAAGAGACAGGCATTTACCTGACAGTTAACTAGCCTTGTGGAGAGAGGCAATGCTTAGAGAGACCCACAGTCTACAGCTGACATTGTGGAGTAAACAGAGGAGCTAAGCATAAAGAGAAATGCAGCCTGGAGAAGAGAGGAACAAAAGAAGCCTGAACCATGGCAAGTGTCAGCAGCTGTCTTGCTCCAAGAAGGGGAAATAGACTTTGGTGAATGAAGAAAATTATGCTTTATGGCCTGGTAAATGTAAGCTTCTATGCCAAATAAATACCCTTTATAAAGACCCAGTGTTTTCTGGTATATTGCATTACCACACCTTTGGCTGACTAATACAGGATATAAAATGTTTTGAAATACACTATTTGGCCAGTCTGTAATAAATAATATGTGCAGATGTGGAAACACAAGCAAAAGTGTTATAATTTCCCCGGGAAACTTTAAAGAATATTAAACAGTGTATCTCATCCAAATAAATAGAAGAAAACAAAATTGAACAAGAATAGTCAATCCCAAACAAAGTATTCAGGATTTACTGGGTTGACATTTTGGCCTTTGTTCTGGGGCCACCATACTCGTACATCTTTGGAAGCTGCACATTTCTTATTCTTCAGAAGCCTGAAGGCGCTAAGGTTGATTTATGGGGTGTTATTTTGTCTCCATCATAAATAAAGTGCTATATCAGTTCCCCATTTCTTAGTTATGAAGTCGCCAAACTGGATGTGATGCTCATTTGAAGGAAGAAGAGCCATTAATTATAGAACAAATAAAAAGGAGAAATTGTTGCCCTTCCCAAATTGGACCCTTAGATGATTGATATTGGATCTTTCCTCTTTTCTAATGAATGTATTCAATGCTATTAATTTCCCTCTAAGCACTGCTTTTGCTGCACCCCACAAACTATTAAGAAGTATAGGACACTATGAAGCAGAAAGAACCACATACAAAAGGCTTGTCAGTGAAGCTATATCCACTCCACAACAGTACAGGCTTAAGATGAAGTTAGAGAATGTAAGAAAGTTGTTAAAATCTTTTCTCTGACTGCAAGCATTGTTTCCTCAAAATAACACTTCTATGAATGTAACTTCACTTGGAAGGAATTTGCATCAGGCTTAACTAAGCCTGAGGGAATCCATGTAAGGAAAAATGAATGAAGACAATGTGTTTTGTCAGATTGTCCCACATGGTAGTTCACCTCTTTAGGTGTAATGAATGTGAAGTTTTCTTGGAAATTCAACATCATGAGACACCTGAGAATTAATATTTCAGATAAACCATTGGGAGTTTAATGAATTGGGAAAGCTAGAGTCAAACCAAAGAAACATGCAGCAGTATAACCCTGTGTATGTAAGGAATATTGGAAATCCTCCATCCATGCATTAAATCTCATTAAGCATGAAATATTCATACATTATTTAATATTGTAATGAACATGGGAATGCTTCCATCTGAAACAAAACCTCATGGAATATGAGAAAATTCAAACTAGAGAGAAAACATATGAATATCCTGAATGAGTCTGCTCTTTGCAGTTATTTTTACTCCTCATTTTATAAGCCATACAGGGGAACAAGAATAGAAAGATAATACATATGGGAAGGTTTTCAACCTGACAGGAAAACTCCTTATTCATCAGAAAATTCTTACTGAAGAGAAACCATATATATATGGGAAAGCTTTAATTCAAATGTCAAATCTCAGATACGAGCCATTTCCTCCTGCAAAGACACCCTAGGCATGTAAGGCATGTGATAAAGCCTTTAGGTACAAATCCTATCTCACAGAACATGAAAAAACTCATAATGGACAGAAACAAAAGAATGTAAAGAATGCAGAAAAGCCTTCAGCCAAAAGCAATTGCTCATTAAAGATCAGAGCAATCAATCTGGAGAAAAACCCTATATATGCAATGAATGTGGAAAAGCCTTCAAACAGAAAGTAAACCTTATTAATCATCTGAGAATATATACTGGAGGGAAACCCTATGAATGTGATGTATGTGGGAAAGCTTTCATTCAGAAATCAAGCCTCATTACACACCAGAGAATACAAACTGGAGAGAAACCCTATATATGTAAGAAATGTAGGAAAGCCTTCAACCAGAGGCAGTATCTCATTAAAAATTACAACATTCGTACTGGAGAGAAACCCTGTGAATGGAATGAATGTGAATCTCCAAAGAATCTCCACCTCCAGTCTGTGCAACTTCTTGCCAATCTTTTAAGGAAGTGGCTGTGACTGTGCAATTAAGGATATCTTTCTCCTCTTGGAAAAGTGCACTTGCAGTTTGTTCTGAGATCTGCTCCTCCCACATCTTCTTCGACACTCATCTGTGTTCAATTTGTTATCACTAATTCATGCATCAGAACTCGAGATGTCTCTTAGTTTACGTAAAGATGGGCTTTCCACTTATTTCAAATTATCCTGGTTATTTTCACTTGTTCTTCAATTCATTACATTCTGGATAAGCATTTAAAAAATTACCATTCTAAAAATAATGCTGCCCATTATTGTAGCATTTTCTTTCTTTTTTTATTGTGGGGAAGAAAACAAAATTTCCATAATACATACTAATATTTGTAAAATGATATATAAATATATATGCATATATGTGCATTTGCTTACATAAAAGTTATTTTTTACAGATATATATATATATATATTTTAAAGGTGCTTATATAACCTAAATATTACACAGAAATTGCAGGAATTACCATGTTCCCCTCCGCCCACAACATCTGACACAAAGATCCTTCATCAGTGTGGCACATCACCCACAATGGATATACACATCCTGGGGCTTTGCCACCAAGCATAGACCACATTTCACATCATAGACCACACTCTCACCACACAGTTCTACATGGTATATGCTTATGTAAAGTGGCCTACAATCCATCACCACAACGCCACTCAGGACAACCCTCAAGTCCCCAAAAGCCTCTGTATTTCACCTGCCCTTCCCCACCCAGCCCTGAAAGTGACTAGGGACCACCGGCTCCACCTCACTGTTATAATTTCTTCCATTGCTGGAATGACTATATGTCTACAACACAAAACTATTAAGTCCTCTTATCCATAGATCTTCCCCCAATCCTGAGGGGACTATGATGGTGATGTCCACTCCACCTCCAAGTGAGAGAGGGCTTATATCCCATTGAAACAGTGGATGGGATTTTCCTGCCTGCAGCTGCAGGCCCTCTCCATTTCCTGAGATGGACTTTGCCCATCGTTGTCCCCTTGCCCATTGAGCTGAGGGTAGGAGTTTCAGCTCCACCAAGATTCCAAGCACAGCTGGCACATAGATAACCTAGAGGCTCCAGTCTCTGGAAGTACACCTAAAAACTCCAGCATCACATATAGGTTTGAATAGAAGGGATGATGGACCATGTGCAGGGAGGACTTATGTGAGTCCAACTCTGTCATTCTCACGAGCACAGATTCCAAAGTAGAGGCCACTGATAAGGCATCAATCTCTGGGACTATCCCCACTTATGTAGGACCTGGGTGTCTCCAGAGCCCTCAGGAGCCCCTCTGTGTGGGGTCATATCCACTGTGGTGTTCTATGAGATCCTACTGAGGTGTGCATAAGTGTAGCCTCTGGAATGACCTCCCAACTCTCTTTTTTTTTTTTAGCTCTTAGCCACATGAACTCATTTCTTTTTAACTTTACCCCCTTTATTCAAGGACGTTTTCCAATCATGTGGCCAGCTGGCACTTGGTATTAATGCCTCATTGCAAGGGATGCTCATCCCCGGTAGTCATGTCCACATTTGGGGGAAGGTAATGCATTCATATGCTGAGTTTGGCTTAGAGAGGCCACATTTGAGGAACAAAGAGGCTCTCAGGTGGCAAACCTTAGGCACCACATAACTGTAGGCTAAGTTTCAAATACAAGAGCAAAGACTCATAAGGCTAGTCATCAATAACAAGAACCCATTAGTGGGCCATCCTCTTTTGATACACACTTCTCCTGCACCCAGGGTCTGTTGCTGTTCCCCTGGAAAATTCAGATTGCTTCATTTATTGAGTGATGTCTACCCACTGTGACCATGACCCATCCCTTGAAAATTTTAAAAGTTTCATATATCTTTCATATATATTCTGATGAACTTACACCCATGAATCTCCCAACCCAGACACCCCCAACAATGATCCTCTGCAGCCCCCATTGTAACCCTTCTGTGATCTAAACCTTCATTGAACATGGAGCCCATATAATAACCAAATACAATTAATAGGATAAAGAAATAATAATGATAAGCTTAAATGCAAGGGATAAGTACAAGGAAACTCAGAAGACAAAAAAACTAAACTAAAAATAAAAATAAAATATAATTTGAGGATTGGGACATTCAAAAAATGTGAAAAAAAACAAATAAAATTCCTTTTTTAAAAAAATAATTCTTTTTTCCTTTTATCACTGTATTATCCGATTTCTAGTGTACTGTGACACGTTCCTCCTCTCATTCCCAAGTGTCTCCCAAAGTTTTGTTTAATTTTCAAAGAAGTTTTAGGTCACAGTAAAGTCACACATGGAATACTAGAGACTCCCACATACCTACCTCCCTCCCCATTCACCACCCCATATTAAAACCTTTTTTAAAAATGGATGTTAGCATTGTTATAACTGTTATAAAAATAGTAAAATATAGCAACTAATCATTGTCAATGGTTTACTGTATAGTTTATAGTTTAGACAGTACAGTTTAATAATTTTTGATGATATTTACCATGTTCTGTGTCCATTAGTGTAAGGTAATGAAAAACCTTTCCCATGACCACTAAATACACCATTTGTTCTTAACTGTTCCTTTCTCCCCAACCCCCTGGGGCATATGACACTCCCCTGTCTTGACTCATGGAATGGCAAGATTCGTAGATGCATGCCCTTGGTATTCCAACGTGCCCTTCCAAATCTAACCACCTGTCAACACTGCACCACCAAACCCAGTAATATCAACAACCCTTTTGTCCTATCCTTCAAATTGCAACTATACTCTATCCATTTACTATAGATTATGTCCATATTGATGATGGCTCAAAGCCTACTCTTCTCTTTCTCTCCCTTGTTAATCTATCTTTCAGAAAATTGTTCTCAGTGACTGCTCACTTTCCTCAGTTCAAATCAGTGAGGTCGTAAACTGTTCATCCTTCAATGCCTGGCTTGCTTCACTCAACATAAGGTCTTCAAGATTCATCCACGTTATTCCGTGTGTTAGCATTTTATTCCTTCTTTTTTTTTTAATTTATTTTTATTGTGGGTAAAAATCAAAATTCTCACAATACATATAAACATTTGCAAAATGATATATAAATATATATGCATATATGTGTATTTGCTTACAAAAATGTTATTTATATATATATATATACATATATTTTAAGAGGTGCTTAGATTACCCAAAATATTACACGGAACCCACTGGGATTCCCATGTTGTCCTCTATTTTTGAGAGATTACCCCCTTTTACTAATATATAGTGTCCATCTTTGTCTCTTACAATAGTTTTGCATCTAAAGTCTATTTTGTCTGATATTAGAATAGATATTCCTGCCCTTTTTTGGCTATTGTGGGCTTGTAAAATTGTTTTCCAGCCATTTACTTTCAGCTTCCTTGAATCCCTGGGTCAAATGTAGGTTTCTTGTACACAGCATATAGGTGGATCATATCTCTTTATCCATTCTGCCAATCTGTGTCTCTTGAGTGGTGAATTTAATCCATTAACATTCAGTGTTATTACACGGAATGAATTTCTTACTTCAGCCATATATTCTTTGGATTAATGTATGTTTTATGTTGTTTTGTTTCTGTTTTTGTCTTTTTAGATGTTTGTAAATTCTCCTAACTTTTGATTTTTCCTTTCAACTTGTAGAACTTCCTTTAGTATTTCTTGAAGTGCCAGTTTCTTATCAACTTCCTCTCTTAATTTCTATTTATCTGTGGATATTTTGATCTCTCCATCATTTTTGAATGCCTGTTTGGCTGGATACAAAATTCATGGCTGGAAATTTTTTTCTTTTAGTACTTTGACTTTGTCATACCACTGTCTTCTTTCCTCCATGGTTTAAGATGATAAATCAGCACTTAATCTTATTGTGCTTCCATTGTATGTGATGCTTCTCTTTTTTCTTTCTGCCTTGAGTATTTTCTCTTTGTCTTGTCCATTGGACATTTTGATAAGTATATGTCTTGGAGTTAGCCTCTTGGGATTTATACTGTTTGGGGTGCACTTTCCTTCCTGGATCTGCATATCCATCTCTCTCAATAATGTCAGGAAAGTTTCAGCCATTATTTCCTTCAACATTCCTTCTGTTCCCTTTCCCTTCTCTTCTCCTTCTGGAATGTCCATAATTCATATGTTTGTGTGTTTTGTGTTTTCAGTTAAATCCCTGAGTCCATGCTGGATTTTTTTCTATTTTTTTTTTGTCTTTTTGTTCTACTATCTGTTTGATTTCAGCTGTATTGTCTTCCACATCACAAATTCTTTCTTCTGCCTGTTCAAATCTGCTGTTATGTGAATCTAACATCTTTTTGATTTCTTGGATTGTGCCAGTGATCACCATCATATCTGTTATCTTTTTGTGTATGTTTACAATTTCTTCAGTATGTTCTCCCAGTGTCTTCTTTATATCCTTAAACTCTTCCTTCACTTCATTAATTTCGTTCATGATATTTGTTTGGGAATCTTTGATTAGTTGTTCAATGTTCTGCATATATTCCTGGTTTTTAGTTTGTTCATTGGAGTGGTCCATATCTTCCTGTTTCTCAGTGTGATTTGTAATATTTTTGTTGCCCTCCAGTTGTCATTTTATCTTGATGGTTTATTCAGTTGATTAGCTTTTCTCTCTCCTGTAGAGTTTTATTTAGTTGGTGGTTCTGTGTGTGTGTTAACTTTCCTCTTTGACACTTTTTCTTCTTATTTTGTTTCCTTGCTTTTTTCAATGTTACAAATAAGGCAAAAAATTAGTGCCAGAGGAATCAAAATATGTGAGAAAGGAAGAAGGATAATAGTAATATTGATAAAATTTAAAAGAGGGGTCAAATAGGACTTAGTGAAGTGAATATTTAAATTGTGTAGGCAGTGTAGAGTAATAGGAAAAAAAAGGGGAGTACCTACAATGGCATGGGAAACTAAATAGATGAATATATATATATAATGATTTAGTAGGCTAGAATGATGGGTGGGAGAGAAAGAGTAAAGAAAGGCCTAAAATGTCAAAGCTAATATCAATAAAATAAGAAGAAAGCAGAATAGATAGAATAGAAATTGACACCCTTAAATTGTGGCCTAATGAAAAAGCGTGGGTCTAAGAACCACTACAGAAAACATAAGGCAGAGAGATGAAGGAAGAATAAGAGATAGCTTAGGATACATTATCAATATAGATAGAGAATGGGAAATCACTGAAGAAGAAGCACAGCAAAGAAGAGGTAAGCTAGCAGCACCTAATTTAAAAAAAAATGAAGGAAAACAGAAAGGGGGGAGGAAAGAGGAAAGAAAGGGAAGAGACAACAAATAAACAGAGAAAAACCAAACAACCACACCAGCATGCAGTCAAACAAAGCTAAGGGGAAGTGTTGCTTCTAGGGTCCTTGCACATCCTCACAGCCCTCCCTTCAGGGTCTTATCTCCAGGTTTTGAGGCAGATTTTCAGTATTAAACTAAATTAAGAACAGGAATCCATTTTTAAAGTTACTGTCTTCTTCTTCTTCCTCTTCTTTTTTTTTTTTTTGGCGATATAAGGAACCCAAAAAAGTACTCTGCTAGATCACCCACTTCACTGACGGAACCCTAAATAGGCTTGTGAAGACTAATGAAGCTCTTTACACTTCCTGGCCTCCCAGAGGAGCTGAAGGTCTGATGCTTGTCAGTGCAGAGTGATAAAATTGGCTAACTCCACCTGTCTGGGTCCATGCCTCAGTGTCAGCGGGCTGCTGGGTAAATCAGGTTTCCTCAGCAGATTTGCCTCTTCCTAAGCCTGGTGCTCTTTCAAGCTGGCTTATCTGCTCCCCAAAGCTATGAGGAGGTCCAGGTTGCCAAATCCACAGAAGTTAAACCCCTGTACACCTTCTGTCAGAGCCCTCCCTCCCTCACAATCTGTTCCCTCACATTGGGAGCAGGAGTCGTGGGTGCAGGATTCATGGTTCAAACCAGCCATTTTTCCCTGTGGGTGGGGCTCAGCCGTCTGTGTTATCGATCACAGACAGGCTCAAAACTAATGAATTACCACCGATCACTCCACGACTTCAATCTACCCACTGCTAGATGACCCAAACATCTCACTCCATGTGCCCATAGCACAGACCTATGGGCAGGACACTATCTACATTCGGCTGTCCCCAGAGGGCTAGTCAGTGAGTACCCTCCTAAACCAATGCTATCTTGCCTCTCTCCTCTAGCATTTTCTTATAAGGCACCCAAACTATTTATATTTTTTCATTTTTACACCTGATTCTCATGTGGATTCCAAGTTTAACAGTCACTGAACTATAGTGGCCTGCTTTCTACTTAATTCCAATTTTCCTTGTTATTTTAAATCAGGAATGATCCTTTCATAATTAGACAATATATTTCTAATCTCATGTATTTTAAGAAGTTAGAAAATTTATTTATATTCTGAAGTTGTACTCCAATATTTTTCTCATATGTGATAGGGTGTGGAATGGATAAAACTAGAGAATGCATGCATTTACAAACAGAAATGTGTTTCCAAATGTCCCTGCCAATGCAGATAATTCTGAGGAAGGAGGAATGGGAGTTGAGGCTAGAGAAGGAACTTTGCTGTTTGCCATAACAGACATAAATTATTTTTATATTATTTGCACGGATAATCTGGTTATAATTTAAAAGATATTATGAAAATAGTACACAATTAAATCCTACAAAGTGGTTGATTTGAAGATATTGATTTGTATCTGCAACATTACTGGGGGGGCACTTCCCCTCACCCTTTCCAAATACAGTCACCCATAAAGGAAATGTGCTCACACCCCTGGGCACCCTCCCGTGTTGCCTGGATGGGTGGAGTCCTCTTTCAGCAAGAGTGAGCACGGAGCATGGGGAGCATGGACACGACTGTGTGAAGGCCACACTGCTCTCTACACATGTGTGGTTAGTGGGCTGTTAGCACCACAAGAGAAGACGGACTTCCTGATGCTTACTCCCTAGTGAAGATGTGCTACAGTGATTCACATCACTAACTGAGGTTGTGAGTGCTGAGCAGGGCTTTCTCCCTGAACTCCTTTGTGGATCCAGAACCTGTGATGATGGTTTTCATTGGGGCTCTGAGAGTTTGAGTCCCAAAAAGGACATTCCCTTTCAGGCTTGGGGGAATAGCAGTGAACACATGTTACATACCTGCTTCTTCAGGTGTTCATCAACTTCTTCCCATCCAACCCCTCCATTCTCTTCTGGAATTGGAGAGATCTGCATCATTTTCAACACTGTTAAAAATGTTGAAAATTTAATTATTCTGAGAAATATCTGGCATCTGCAACCTCTGAGGGTTTCTGTAAACATTGCACTCCTTCAAAACCTCATTTCTATTCTTATCAGCCCTAAGTCTCATGACTTTCTGGGATATTCATTCTATTTATTAGGGTCACTGGCCTAATATTGCTGATTCTGGTGATTTTATTTCTGTAGCAATTGCTGTAATGTGAATTTTGAAATTTCCTTCCTGGCACCAACAAGTTTCATCTTGGCATTGCTCTTTATCTGCCCAAAGATTGGAGAAGTTGAATGTTGAACTGGAAGCAGGAGACCTGAGTCTGTGCCTGAGACCCAGGAGGGGTACTGTAAGAGAGCCTCCTCAAAGGGTCAAACATGGAGGCCAAGTGAAGACAAAAGTGCAAAAGGAGCAAGAGCAGGAAGACTCCTCTCTGTACCCTGACTCCTCTGCTGCACTAAAATAAAGGTCCCATGCTTTACCTGCCCCTGCTCACATGGCCAACACCTGCCTGAGGCAGGTACATCATACAGGGGCATCTGTGACTTTAGACTAGTCCCCAAACCATGTGACTCCTCTGCCTGACAGGCTGTCTTGGAGGGCATGCTGGCCAAGAGAAATTCCCACTCCATCTTACCAGTACTCACTGCTGCCTAGTCTGGAGACAACAACAGTTTACAGGTGAATTCACTGGGAAGGACCACCACACTGCCATTGGGGAACAGGTCATCTCTAAAACCCTGAGTCCTTAGCTGTTTGAGTTTTTCAAGCACTGCCAATGCAAAATACCAGAAATAGGTTAGCTTTTATTGGAATTTATGAGGGTTAAAGCTTACAGTTTTGAGGTTGTGAAAATGTTCAAATCAATGCATCATCAAATATGCTGTCCTAACAAGGGTCAGCTGCTGCTGGGCTCCTGCCAAGGCAAAATGTTGGGCCTGCCTGTCTCTCTCTGCCTTCTTCTCCAAACTCACTTTCTCCCGGAGCTCAGCAGTAGGCCATCAGACACAATTGCTCACACCTGTCCCTTCTCCACTGGCCTGGATGTCTTTAGCTTCAAGCTGCTCCATGACTCCAGCCTCTGGCCTCTCCATGGCTTCTCAGGGTTTCTGTGTCTCTCCACAGCTCTAGAAGATCCTGGAGTCCTCTCCCACATGGCAAGATAAACATGGCAGCAGTCTTTCTCTTTGTGTTCCATGTATGTTGGACTTCAGCACAATGATTGGAGTCCATCTTGGTGCCTGAAATCTAATCAAAGGCCCTTAGCTAAACTAAAGCAATCTAACAAAAAGTGACCTCATTGAATAGTTCCTTATCTGAATCTAACCAAAATGTCCTTCATACAAAAGGTCTACACACACAAAAATAGGTTAAAAGAACATACATTTCCCAGGTCCACACAAAACTCAAATGAGGGCATTAACTCAGGGCACAGGGATCAGGAAGGGTCTCCTAAGTCTGGTAGAAATGGGATATCATGAAGCAGTGGCTGTACTGTGCGTGTGACCATCATTGAGCAAAATGGGGTGCTGGCTACCATTGCCCTGGTCCCAAGAATGGTTCCAAGAAGAACTCAATATACTGTGCTTTCTCCACCAAATCTTAACTCCACAATCAGGTGTGTAACTCAGAGAGGTGTGCCATTATTCCCATCCCCAAAACCAGAGTGTACAGATTTGCCTGGGGGGTGGAGGGCAGGAAGTAAGTTGTAAAAGTTACAGAACCTAATTTCTTCTCCAAAGAACTGATTATGGTTACAACAGAATGGATCATTTGAACCCTAAGAGTTCTCTCAAAAGCGGTGGAGATCATAGAGGCCTGAGATGAAATTCATCTCAATCCTTCAGGAAGAAGTGAAAAAAATACTTTTACAAATGAATACAAACGTATATAGTTTGCTGGCAGCAACTCACTTTAAAAGAAATGTAAAATAATATTCTTCAGGTGGGAAGAAAATAACCCCAGAAAGTTCAAGATTCAGGATAGATTGAAGAACAATATCTGTTAATTAAATTTAGATATCCAAATAACTATTGAAAGGATAAAGTAATAATGATATCCATGGCCTAGGTCATCAATAAAGTGTTAAAATACACCACAAAATAATATATAGCATAAAATGGGTAAATGGATATGTAGCAGTTTGATATCCTTATGAATTCCAAAAATAGATAATGGATTATTTTTGTAAACGGGTCTGTTAGTCTGAGCATGATTGGGTTATGTTAAGGACTTTGACTGGGCCACAGTCATTAGGGTGTTGAGCCCCACCTCTTTGTGCATGGTGTCTCAAACATAAAAAGACATGGAAAAGGAGAGTGTTGGAGTAGATTTTGATGTTGGAGTTCTGATGAGCAAGGACAGAAGGCCCCTGGGAAAAGAAACAAGATATTCAATTGACAGTTTAAAGCTGGCTTTATGGAGAGAGGCAAAGCTTAGAGAGCCTCATAGTCTACAGCTGACCTTCTGGAGGAAACAGAGGACCTGAGCCCAGAGAGAAGAGCAGCCCTAGGTAGAGAGGAACCAAAGAAGCCTGAACGCTGGCAAATGTAGGCAACTGTCTAGTTCTAAGACAGGGTAACAGACTTTGGTGAAGGAAGAAATTTATGCCTTATGGCCTGGTAAGTGTAGGCTTCTACCCCAAATAAATACCCTTTATAAAGACCTACAGATTTCTGGTTTTTTGCATCAGTACCCCTTTGGAGGACTAATACAGGATGAAAAATGTTTTAAAATGCATTATTTGGCAAGCTAATAACAAGTAATAAGTGCAGATTTGGAAAGGCAAGAAAAACTGTTATAATTTGCTGGCAAGCTTTAAAGAATATTAAATAGTGCATCTCATCCAAAAAAAAATAGAAGAAAGTCAAAAATTGAACAAAAACAACCAGTCCAAAACAATGTATTCAGGATTTTTGTTCTAAGGACACCTTACTGGTGCATATTGGGAAGCTGCTCCTTTCTTATCCTTCAGAAGTCTGAGGGTTTCAGGGTAGATTTATAGGGTGTTGTTTTATCCCCAACATATATCAAGAGCTGTATCATTTCCCCATTTCCTAGTTATGAAGTCACCAAACTGGATGTTATCCTCATTTGAATCAAGAAGAACCATGAATGATAAAACAAATAAAAAGTAGACATTTTTGCGCTTCCCAAATTGGATGCTTAGATGACTGAAATTGGATCGTTCCTCTTTTCTTATGAATGTATTCAATGCTATAAATTTCTCTATAAGCACTGCCTTTGCTGCACCCCAGAAACTATGAAGAAGCCTAGGCCTTTAAAAAGCAGAAAGAACCACATAGCAAAAGGCTTGTGAGTGGGGCTATATCCACTTCCACAATGCTACAGACATAAGATGAAGGCAGAGAATGTAAGAAAATTGGCAAAATCTTTTCTCTGATCACAAGCATTGCTTCCTGAAAATAATACTTCTATAAATGTAACTTCACTTTGAAGGAATTTGCATCATGCTTACCTAAGCATGAGGGAATCTATGTAAGGAAAAAAGAATGAAGACAATGAGTTTTGCCAGTTTAACCCACATGGAAGTCATCCCCTTTAAGAATAATGAGTGTGAAGCTTTCTTGGAAATTCTACCTAATGAGATACATGAGAATTAATCCTTCAGAGAAACCATTGGGGATTTCATGATTTGGGGAAACTAGAGTCACATCAAAGAAACATGCAGAAGTAAAACCCAGTGTATGTAAAGAATATTGGAAATCCTTCAGCCAGGCATTAAATCTCATTGAGCATGAAATATTCATACAATATTTAGTATTGTAATGAACATGGGAATGCTTCCATCTGAAAACAAAACATCATGGAACCTCATGGAATATGAGAAAATTCAAACTAGAGATAAACCATATGAGGGTCCTGAATGTAGTCTGCTATTTACTATCATTTTTACTTCTCATCTTAAAAGTCATACAGGGGAAAAATCATAGAAATGTAATACTGACAGAAAACCTCTTTATTCATCAGAAAATACTTACTGAAGAGAAATCATATATATGTGGGTAAGCTTTAATTCAAATATCAAATCTCAGGTACAAGAGATTTCCTACTGCAAATAAATCTTATACCTGTAAGTCATTTGAAAAAACCTTTAGTTAAAAATCATATCTCACAGAACATGAAAAACCTCATAGTGGACAGAAAAAAAAAAAGGAATGGAAAGAAAGCAGGAAAGCTTTCAGACAAAAGCAATAGTTCATTAATCATCAGAGCATTCATTCTGGAGTAAAACCCTTTATATACAATGAACGTGGAGAAGCCTTCAACCAGAACAAAACCTCGTTAACCATTTGAGAATACATACTGGAGAGAAACCCTATGAATGTGATGGATGTGGGAATGCTTTCATTCAGGAATCAAGCCTCATACACACTAGAGAAGACAAACTGGAGAGAAACCCTATATTTGTAAAGAATGTAGGAAAGTCTTCAGTAGCAAATCAAATCTCACAGACCATGAGAAAATTCATAATGGATGGAAACCTTATATATGTAAGGAATGTGGAATAGCCTTCAGCCAGAGGCAGTATCACATTAAACATTACAACATTCATACTGGATAGAAACTCTGTGAATGTAATGAATGTGAACCTCCAAAGAATCTCCAAGTCCAGTCTGTGCAACTTTTTGCCAATCTTTTCAGAAAGCATCTGTGACTGTGCAATTCAGGATGTCTTTCTCCTCTTGGAAAAGTGCACTTGTAGTTTGTTCTGAGATATGCTCCAACCACATCTTTTTCCACACTCATCTGTGTTCAATTTGTTACCACTAATTTATGCATCAGAACTCTTGATTTCTCTTAGTTTATGTGAGAATGGGCTTTCCACTTATTTCAAATTATCCTGGTTGTTTTCACTTGTCCTTCAATCCATTACATTCTGGGTAAGCATTTAAAAAATTATCATTTAAAAAATAATGCTACCCATTATTGTAGCATTTTCTTATAAGGCACCCCAACCATTGATATTTTTCAGTTTCTTCACCTGATTCTGATATGGATTCAAGTTTAACAGCCACTGAACTACAGTGGCCTGCTTTCTACATAACTCCAATTTTCATTGTAATTTTTAATCAGAAATGATCCTCTCATAATTAGATGGTATACTTCTACTCTCAATTATTTTAAGAAGTTACAAAATTTATTTATGTTCTTAAGTTGTACTCCAATACTTTTCTCATATGGCATAGGGTGTGGGATGGATGAAACTAGAGAATGCATGTATTTACAAACAGATATGTACCCCCCAAAATTTGCCAATGCAGAAAATTCTGAGGAAGCAGGAATGGGGGTTGAGACTAGAGAAGTAATTTGGCTCTTTGCTATAAGAGACCTTAATTGTTTCTATACACTTTGCATGGATAATTTGGTTATAATTTAAAGGAAATTATGAAAATAGTATACAATGAAATCATACGAAGTGGATGACTGAGGATTACCCTTTGCATATACAGTCACCCATAAAGGAAAATTGCTCACTCGCCTCAGCCCCAGCTGCCTAGATGGAAGAGGTCTCCCTCAGCAAGATGGAATATGCAGCACGAGGAGCATGGATGCAACCATGTGAAGGCTACACTGCTCTCAACGCGTGTCCTGTTAGAAGGCTGTTAGCACTATAGGAGAAGACTGACTTCCTGCTACTTACTCCCCAGTGAAGACCCACTAGAGTGACTCACATCACTAACTGAGGCTGTGAGTGCTGAGCAGGGCATTCTCCCTGTCCTGTTTGCAGATGCAGAACCTAAGATGATGGTTTTCATTGGGGCTCTGAGAGTTTGGTTCCCAAACAGGACATTCCCTCTCTGCCTTGGGATAACTGCAGTGAACACATGTTACATTCATGCTTCTTCAGTTGTTCATCAGCTTCTTCCCATCCAAACCTTCTGATATATTCAGAGATTGAAGAGGTCTGCATCATTTTCAACACTGTTAAAAATGTTTTGAAAATTTAATATTTAATTAGTCTGAGAAATATCTGGCATCTGCACCCTTGAGGTTTTCTGGAAATATTGCACATTCTCACAACCTCACTTCTATTCTGGTCAGCCCTAGGGCCCATGACTTTCTGGGATTCCTGTACTATTTATTAGAGTCACTGGCCGAATGCTGCTCATTCTGGTGATATTATTGCTGTAGTCAATGCTGTGATGTGAATTTTCATATTTCCTTCCTGACACAAGCAGGTTTCATCTTGGCATTTCTCTTTCTTTAGGTGCCCCAAGATTGGAGAAGGTGAATGTAGAACTGGAAGAAGGAAACCTGAGTTGTGCCTGTTACCCAGGAGGGGTACAGTAAGAGCAGTCTCCTCAAAGGGTCAATCCTGGATGCCAAGGGAAGGAGGGAAGGGCAAAAGCAGCAGGAGTAGGATGTCTCCTCTCTGTTCCCTGACACCTCTGCTGCACCAGACCACAGGCCCCATGATTTTATCTGCCCCTTCCCAACTGTCCCCCTTTCCATGAGATAGGTACATCATACTGGGCCATCTGTGACTTTATACTAGTCCCCAAACCCTTTACTCCCTTGCCTGACACCCTGTCTTGCAGGACTTGCTGGCCAAGAGCACTTACCCTCCGTCTAGCCAGTACTCATTCTCATATAGTCTGGAGACACCCACAGTTTACAGGTGAATTCACAGGGCAGCAGCATCACACTGCCATTTGGGAATGGGGCAGCTCACCCTGCCTGTGTCCCTAGCTGTTTGAGTGCCAAACACTGACAATACAAAATACCAGAAATAGGTTGGGCTTTTATTGGAGTTTATTAGGGTTAAAACTTACAGTAATTGACACAGGACATTGTAAATAACATCAAAATTAGTAAATTGTATCATCTAAATTGTAAAAAAAAAAAAAAACAACTTACAAATCTGAGTCTGTGAAAATGTCCAAATCAATGCATCATGAAAAGTGCTGTCTTGACCAGTGTCATCTGCTGCTGGACTCCGACCAAGGCAAAATGTTGGGCCTCCCTGTCTCTTTCTACCTTCTCTTCCAAACTCACTTTCTCCCTGAGCTCAGCAGTGGGCCATCAGACACAATTACTCACACCTCTCCCTTCCTTTATGGCCTGGAAGTTTTCAGCCTCAAGCTGCTGCATGACTCCAGTCTCTGGCATCTTCATCAGCCTTTCAGGGTTTCTGTGTCTCTCCACAGGTGTAGGAGATCCGGGAGCCCTCTGCCACATGACAGGGTAAACACAGCAGCACTATTTCTCTTTGTGTGCCATGGATGTAGGACTTCAGCACAATGATTGTGGTCAATACTGGTGACTGAAATCTAACCAGAGGCCATTAACTAAACTAAAGCAATCTCAGAAAAAGTGACCTTATTGATAGATCCCTTATCTGAATCTAACCAAAATGTCCTAAATACAAAATGCTTAAACACACAGCAATGGGTTAGTAAGAACATACATTTCTGGGGTGCACACAAATCTCAAATGAGGGCATTAACCCAGGGCACAGTGATCAGGAGGGGATTCCTAATTTTGGGAGAAATGAGAACTCATGAAGCAGTGACTGTACTTTGGGTGTGGCCAACATTGAGAAAATGGGGTGCTGACCACCGTTGCACTGGTCCCTAGAATGGTCCCAAGAACAACTCAATATACTGTGCTTCCTCCACCAAATCTTAGCTCCAAAATCAGGTGTGTAACTCAGAGAGGTGTGCCATTATTCCCATCCCCAGAGCCACAGCACACAGATTTTCCCAGGGGGGTGGGGAAGCAGGAAGTAGGCTGTAAAAGCGAAAGCCCCAAATTACTTCTCCAAAGAACTGATGACATTTACAACAGAATGGAGAAATTCCACCCTAAGGTTGCTCTCAAAAGCAGTGGAGATCAAAGAGAGACTGAAATTAATCCATCTCAATCCTTCAGCAAGAAATGAAATAAATATTTTACAGATGAGTAAAAACTAATAAAGTTTGCTAACAGCAACTCACTTTAAAAGAAATGTAAAAGCATATTCTTCAGGCAGAAAGAAAATAATCTCAGAAGATTCAAGATTCAGGATGGATGGAAGAACAATATCTGTTGATTAAATTCATATATCTAAATGTCTGCTGAATGGATAAAATAATAATGATATCCATGGCCTAGGACATCAATAAAGTGTTAAAATACACCATAAAATAATATGTAGCATAAGATGTGGAAATGGATATGTAGCAGTTGGATATCATTACGAATTCCAAAAATAGATATTGGATTATGCTTGTAAAATAGTCTGTTAATCTGGGTATGATTAAGTTATGATAAGGGCATTGAGTGGGCCACACTCGGTAGGTCATTGAGTCCCAGTCCTTGGTGGGTGTGGTCTCAAACATAAAAAGACATGGCAAAGGGCAGAGTTAGATTAGTCTTTGATGTTGGAGTTCTGATGAGCAAGTACAGAAGGCCCCAGGGAAAAGAGATAAGCCATTCGCCTGACAGTTCACAGCTGGCCTTGTGGAGAGAGGAAAAGCTTAGAGAGCCTCATAGTCTACACCTGACTTGTGGAGGAAACAGAAGAGCTGAGACAAGAGAAAAACAGAGTGCTGGGAAGACAAGAACCCAGGAAGCCTGAGCCCTGTCAAGTATCGGCAGGTCTCTTGCTCCAAGATGGGGTAAAAGTCTTTGGTGAAGGAAGAAATTTATGCTTTATGGTCTGGTAACTGTAAGCTTCTACCCCAAAAAAATTTCCTTTACAAAGACTAACAGATTTCTGGTATTTTGCGTCAGCACCCCTTTGGCTGACTAATACAGGATATAAAATTATTTTAAATACATTATTTGGCAAGTCAATAACAAATAATAAGTTCAGATTTGGAAAGGCAAACAAAAGTGTCAAAATTTCCCCAGTAATCTTTAAAGAATATTAAATAGTGTATCTCATCCAAGTAAATAGAAAAAAAAATTGAACAAAAGTAATCAGTCCAAAACAAAGTGTTCAGGATTTCCTGGGTTGCCACTTTGGCCTTTGTTCTGGGGCCACCTTACTCGTGCATTTTGGAAGCTGCACCCTTCTTCTCCTTCAGAAGCTGGAAGGGTCCATGGTTGATTTATGGGGTGTTGTTTTGTCCCCATCTTAAGTGAAGTGCTGTATCACTTCCCCATTGCCTAGTTATGAAGTCACCAAACTGGATGTGATGCTCATTTGAAACAAGAAGAGCCAAGAATGATAGAACATATAAAAAGGAGATACTTTTGCACTTCCCAAATTGGATGCCTAGATTATTGATATTGGATCTTTCCTCTATCTAATGAATGCATTCAGTCCTATAAATTTCCCAGTAGCACTGCTTTTGCTGCCCCCCACAAACTATGAAGACAAAAAGGACAGTAAGAAGCAGAAAGCACCACATAACCAAAGGCTTTTGAGTGAATCTAAATCCACTTCCACAACAGTAGAGACTTAAGATGAAGGCAGAGAATGTAATATCGTTGGGAAAATATGTTCTCTAACCATAAGCATTGTTTCCTCAAAATAACACTTCTATGAAGTGAACTTCATTTAGAAGGTATTTGCACCATGCTTACATAAGCATGAAGTAATCTATATAAGGAAAAAAGAATGAAGACAATGAATATTGCCAGTTTTCTCTACATGGTAGTACTCCCTTTTAAGTGTAATTAGAGTGAAGTTTTCCTGGAAATTCACTCTCATGAGATACCTGAGAATTAATACTTCAGAGAAAGCATTTGGGATTTCATGTAGTTGGGAAAGTTAGAGTCAAATAAAAAAAACATACAGTATTAAAACCTTTTGCAAATGTTGGTATGTATTGTGAAAATTTTGATTTTTACCCACAATAAAAAAATAAAAATAAAAAAACCTGTGTAGGTAAGGAATTTTGGAAATCCTCAGCCAGGGATTAAATCTCATTGAGGATGAAATATTCATACATAAGTTAGTATTGTAATAAACATGAGAATGTTTCCATCTGAAACAAAACTCATGGAATATGAGAAAATTCAAACTAGAGAGAAACCATATGTGTGTCCTGAATGTAGTCTGCTCTTTCCAGTCATTTTTTTACTCCTCATTTTAAAAGCCATACAGGGAAACAAGCATAGAAATGTAATACATGTTTATTTATATTCTTAAGTTGTACTCCTATATTTTTCTCATATATGATAGGGTGTGGGATGGATGAAACTAAAGAATGCATGTATTTACAAACAGAATTGAGTACCCAAAAATTCTGCTAATGCAGACAATTCTCAGGAAAGAGGAATGAAGGTTTCAGCTAGAGAAGGAATTTGACTCTTTTCCATAAACACATAAATTATTTTTATGCTCTTTGCATAAATAATTTGGTTATAATTTAAAAGAAATTATGAAAATAGTACACAATGAAATCATGCAAGTGGTTGTTTTGAATATAACTATTTGTATCTGCAACATTACTGGGGTGGGGGCACTTCCCCTCTCCCTTTGCTAATAGAGTCCCTTATAAAGGAAAAGTGCTCACTCCCCTCGGCACTCTCCCAGGCTGTCTGGACAGGTGGAGGCCTCCCACAGCAAGAGTGAGCACCGAGCATGAGGAACATGGTCCCGACAATGTGAATGCCCCACTGCTCTCTACACTTGTCTGGTTAGAGGGCTGTTAGGACCAAAGTAGAAGACGGACTTCCTGCTGCTTACCATCTGAGAATACATACTTGAGAGAAACCCTAAAAATTGGATGAATGTGGGAAAGCTTTCATTCAGAAATCAAGGCTCATTACACACCAGATGTAACCCTTGGGAAATTTGATGTAATTATGAATTCCAAAAATATAATTGGATCATGCTTGTAAACTGATCTGTTAATCGGGGCATTATTTGGATGTTGAATGGGCCATGTCTGTAGGGCGTTGAGCCCCACCCCATAGTGGGTGGGGTAATCGAATATAAAATGCATGGCAAGGGACAGTTGAAGCAGTATTTTTTAGAAGCAATTTTCATGTTTGAGAAAAGGCCCCAGAAGAAGAGAAGTGAGCCATTTGCCTGATAGTCTACAGTTGACCTTGTGGAGGAACCAGAAAAGCTAAGCCCAGAGAGAAATGCAGTCCTGAGAATAGAGGAACACAAGAAACTTTAATCCTGGCAGACATCAGCAGCTGTCTTGCTCCAACTCGTGGCAATGAACTTTGATGAGAAGAAACTTAATGGTTTATGGCCTGGTTTCTGTGGACTTTTACACAAAATAAATACCCTTTATAAAACTAACCCATTTTTGGTATTTCACATTAGCACCCCTTTCGCTGACTAATGTAGAATTTGGTACGGAGGGATGGGGAAGTGCTTTTGCATATACCAAATTGTTGGAATGCTTTTATAAATGGGTAAGGGTTATCCTTTGGAGGAATTGTGAAATGCTTGATGGAAAAGGCCTAAATAACTTTGAAGAGACTGTTGATAGTCATATGGACACTAAAGAGATTTTCTATGATGTATTAGAAGTAAATGATGAAACTATTATTGGAAACTGGAGGAAAGGTGATCCATGTTTTAATGCTGCAGAGAACTTAGCAAGATTAATTCTTGGTGTTATATGGAAGACAGAATTTGAAAATAGTGAACCAGAGCATTTAGCTGAAGAACTTTCCAAGTTAAACTCGGAGAATGTGGTTTGGCTTCTCCGTGCAGCTTATAGCAAATTACTAGATGAGCGAATTGCACTAAGGACTTAACTTTTGGGCACAAAGAAAACAGAAACTGATTCTGGAACTTCCAAGTTTCTGGAAATCAAATTCCCAGATGAAAATGCCCCATTTGAAGACTTTACTAAACTTGGAATTTGTAAATCAGAATTGAAGATGCAGTTATCTAGGAAAGACTTGTGGAAAGTTTTACTGTCTGCTGGCTTTGATCCCTGCTTCCTGCATACTAAATCAACAAAGTTTTTGACAGAACTGTATGAACAAAACCACTGTAGGCTTGGACAAAAGAGAACATAGAAAGGAGAGATTGAAGGAGAATCAGCTTTAAGAAGAAAACCATGGAAGCAGAGATCTGGACTTAAGACATCTCCTTGGACCAAGAGAGGATTGTCACCTATGTGTACAGAGAGGGTGATTTAGCCCCTTCATTTGAAGAGGGTGGATGTTCCTACCCGATGTTCTGAGAAAGTTTGATGCCCCATGGTGCATAGAGGGTGAGTTTCCCCTGCAGTTGAAGAGGGTGGATGTCTCCACCTGATGTTCTGGGAGAGTTTTGCAATCCCAGGTTGTAGAAAGGGTGGAACACATTCCTCAAAGATTAGAGTGATTAAGGTCAACATTGCATAGGTCTGAGAGGGGTGTACCTTCCCCCCATGGATAGAGAATGCCAAGTGGTCAACACATTACTCTGAGAGGGTTGAACCTGTATGCAAAAAGTTAGGGAATACCAGGTGATCAACTCGTTGCTCTGTAATGGTTGAGCCTGTTTGCCAAAGGTAAGGGGTATGTTATCTTCATCTCACTGTACTAGGAGGGCTAAGACTCTAACCCAAAGATTGGGTAAGGTGTGGCAATCATCCCAACATTCTTTGGTGGTGAGGTCTGGAGCTTGGTCGATACCCAGATACTTGATGAGGGTGGAACCTAGAAAGTGACCGTTGGGCAAGCCTGTGGAAAGGGTGGGTCCCCATGTGGCCCCAAGAAGAAAAAAACATCATCTTAAGAATGGCTGAGACTTTGAAATCGAATGGAGGATGCACTGCAGGTTTACTGAATTGTAGAGGATCCATGACTCATGTTTAACATCCCAATATCTCCTTATAATTTTGAAAATGTTTATCCTTTGTCTTTCCATTTGTGTATTAGAAGCAGTTATATGGTTTTGTAAATTTCAGAGTTCGATAGCAGACGGGACATTGCCTCAAGATGAACTGTATTTCTCTAAAATGCCTATGATATGATTTTGTACTTGAATTGTTACTGATTTAATTGTTTTGAGAATTGTAATGTACTTTTGGAATTCAGACCGTGGAACAAAACCGTTGATGAATTTGACAGAATTATGAATTCCAAAAATATAATTACATCATGCTCGTAAACTGATCTGTTAATCTGGGCATGATTAGGGTGTTGACTAGGCAACGTCAGTAGGGCATTGAGCCCCATCCCTTAGTGGGTGGGGTAATCAAATATGAAAGGAATGGCAGAGGACAGTTGAAGCAGTTTTTTTTGAGAAGCGGTTTTGATGTTGCAGAAAAGGCCACCGAAAAAGACAAGTGAGCCATTTGCCTGACAGTCTAGAGCTGACCTTGTGGAGGAACCAGAAGAGCTAAGCCCAGAGACAAATGCAGCCCTGGAAAAAGAGGAACACAAGAAGCCTGAACAATGGCAAATGTCAGCAGCTATCTTGCTCCAACACGTGGAAATGAACTTTGGTCAGAAAAAATTTAATGCTCTATGGACTGGAATCTGTGGACTTCTACCCCAAGTAATTACCCTTTAGAAAGACTAACCCATTAGCAAGCTTGATTATTTTTACCACCTTCCTGCACGTCTTGTGACCTCATTGAATGAACCTATGGACCAGGGTGTTAATGAAATGTTACTGCAGAAGAGATGTTGAGAAAATTGGCATGTCATGTGGCTATCATACAAAATTTTCTTTCTTGTAACATAAAGTTGTTTTTTTTTTAATTGCTTGTGCCTGAACTCTTTATGTGAATATTAAAGGGCTTGGAGAAAAAAAAAAAAAAAGAAAGAAAGACTAACCCATTTTTGGTATTTCACATTGGGACCCCTTTGGCTGACTAATACACCAGAGAAGACAAACTGGAGAGAAACCCTATATCTGTAAGGATTGTAGGAAACCCTTCAGTAGCAAATCAAATCTCACTGACCATGAGAAAATTCATAATGGAGGGAAAACCTTTATATGTAAGGAATGTGGAATAGCCTTCAGCCAGAGGCAGTATGCCATTAAACATTACAACATTCATACCGGAGAGAAAGCCTGTGAATGTAATGAATGTGAATCTCCAAAGAATCACCATCTCCATTCTGTGCAAATTCTTGCCAATGTTTTAAGGAAGCAGCCATGACTGAGCAATTCAGGATGTCTTTCTCCTCAGGAAAAGTGCACTTAAAGTTTGTTCTGAGATCTGCTCCTCCCACATCTTCTTGCACACTAATCTGTGTTCAATATGTTACCACTAATTTATGCATCAGAACTCGAGATTTCTCTTAGTTTATGTGAAGATGGGCTTTCCACTTATTTCAAATTGTACTGGTTGTTTTAACTGGTCTTCAGTCCATTACATTCTGGGTAAGCATTTAAAAAATTACCATTTTAAAAATAATGCTGCCCATTATTGTAGCATTTTCTTCTAAGACACCCCAAATATTGATATTTTTTTCAGTTTCCTCATCTGATTCTGATGTGGATTCACGTTTAACAGCCACTGAACTACAGTGGCCTGCTTTCTACTTAACTCCAATTTTCCTTATTATTTTAAATGAGAAATGATCCTCTCATAATTGGATGATATACTTCTAATCTCAACTATTTTAAGAAGATAGAAAATTTATTTATATTCTTAAGTTTTACTCCAATATTTTTCTAATATGTGATAGGGTGTGGGATGGATGAAACTAGAGAATGCATGTATTTACACACAGAAATGTGTACCATAATGAATCTGCCAATGCATATAATTCTGAGGAAGGAGGAATGCGGTTTGAGGGTAGAGAAGAAATATGGCTGTTTGCCATAACAGACATAAATTATTTTCTTAGTCTTTGCACGGATAATTTGGTTATAATTTAAAAGAAATTATGAAAATGATACAGCATGAACTCATACAAAGTGGTTGAATTGAAGATATCAATTTGTATCTGCAACATTACTGGGGCCACTTACCCTCACCCTTTGCAAATACAGTCACCCATAAAGGAAAAGTGTTCACTCACCTAGGCTCCCTTCCCAGCTGCCTGGACGGGTGGAGGCATCCCTCAGCAAGAGTGAGCATGGACCACGCAGAGCATGGACGCGACCATGAGAAGGTGACACTACTCTCTACAGGTGTCCGGTTAAAGTGTTGTTAGCATCACAAGAGAAGATGGACTTCCTGTGGCTTACTCCAAAGTGAAGACCTGCTAGAGTGACTCACATCACTAACTGAGATTATGAGTTCTGAGCAGGGCTTTCTCCTGGTTCTCCTATGTGCATCCACAACCTATGATGGTGGTTTTCATTGGGACTCTAAGGGTTTGTTTCCCAAATAGAACAGCCTTTCTCTGGCTTCGGGAACTGCAGTTAACTCAAGTTACATTCCTGCTTCTTCAGCTCTTCATCAGGTTCTTCCCATCCAACCCCTCTGTTCTCTTCTTGGATTAAAGAGCTCTGCATAATTTTCAACTCTGTTAAAAATGTGTTGAAAATTTTATATTTAATTAGTCTGAGACATATCTGGAATTTGCACAATGTGAGGTTTTCTGAAAACATGGCACTATCTCACAACCTTAATTTTACTCTTGTCCACTCTAGGTCCAAGGAACTTCTGGGATTCCCATACTATTTATTAGGCTTACTGGCCTAATGTTGCTCATTCTGTTGATTTTATTGTTGTACCCAATGCTTTAATGTGAATTTTGACATTTTCTTCCTTACACCAACAGTTTTCATCTTGATATTGCTCTTTCTATACCTACCCCAAAATTGGAGAAGGTGAATGTACAACTGGAAGCAGGAGACCTGAGTTTGTGCCTGAGATCCAGAAGGGGTACAGTAAGAGCAACCTAAGGAGGGAAGGGCAAAAAGAGCAGGAGCAGAGAGATTCCTATCTGTGCCCTTACTACTCTGCTGCACCAGGTCCCAGGTCCCTTGTTTTTATCTGCACCTGCCCACCTGGCACACCAATTCTTGAGCCTGGTATATCATACTGGGGCATCTGTGACATTACACTATTCCCCAAACCATGTGACTCCCCTGCCAGACTCCCTATCTTGTAGGCCTTGATGGCCAAGACCACTTCCTTCTCCGTCTTACCAGTACTCATTCCTGTCTAGTCTGGAGACACCAACAGTTTACAGGTGAATTTTTTGGGCAACAGTATCACACTGCCATTTGGGAACAGGGAAGCTCTCCAACACAGTGTCCTTAACTGTTTGAGTTTGCCAAGCACTGCCAACGCAAAATACCAGAAATAATTTGGCTTTTATTGTAATTTATTAGGGTTAAAGCTTACAGTTCTGAGGCTGTCAAAATGTCCAAATCAAGGCATAATAAAAATGCTGTCTTAGCAATTTTCAGCTGCTCCAGGACTCCTGGGAAGGCAAAATGTTGGACCTGCCTGTCTCCCTCTGCCTTCTCTTCCAAATTCACTTTCTCTGTGAGGTCAGGAGTGGGCCATCAGACACAATTGCTCACACATCTCCTTTCTCATCTGGCCTGGAGGTCTCCAGCTTCAAGCTGCTCCATGACTCAAGCCTCTGGCCTCTCTATCAGCCCTTCAGGGATTCTGTGTCTCTCCACAGCTGTAGGAGATCCCAGAGCCCTCTCCCACATGGCAGGGTAAACATGGCAGCAATCTTTCTCTTTGTGCTCCATATATGTAAGACATGAACACAATGATTGGGGTCCATCTGGTGCCTGAAATCTAATCAGAGGCCCATAACTAAGCTAAAGCAATCTAACAAAAAATGACCTAATCAAAAGATCCCTTATCTTAATCTAACCAAAATGTCCTACATCCAAAAGGCTTACACACACAGCAATATGTCAGTAACAACATACATTTCCGGGGTCCACAAAAGACTCAAACGAGGGCATTAACCCAAGGCACAGGGATCAGGAGGGGTCTCTTAAGTCTGGGAGAAAGGGTAACTCATGAATAAGTGGCTGTACTTTGGGTGTGGTCATCATTGAGCAAAATGGGGTGCTGACCACCATTACACTGGCCCCTAGAATGGTCCCAAGATGCATTAAATATACTGTGCTTTCTCCACCAAATCTTAGCTCCAAAATCAGGTGTGTAACTTGAGAAGTGTGCCATTATTCTCATCCCCAGGGCCAGAGCACACAGATTTTGCCTGGGTGGTGGGGACGCAGAAAGTAGGCTGTAAAACTGAAAGCCCCTAATTTGTTCTACAAAGAACTGATCATATTTACAACAGATTCGAGAAATTCAAACCTAAGGGTACTATCAAAAGCAGTGGAGATCATCGAGGGCCTGAGATTTAATTCATTTCAATCCTTCAGGAAGAAGTGAAATGCATACTTTTAAAGATGAATACAATCTAATAAAGCTGTGACTTCCGGGAAGATGGCAGACTAGTAAGACACAGGAATCTCTTCTCCAGAAAACTAGCTAGAGAAGAGGGTGACACTGCCCAGAAATAGATCTTCTAGGGTTTATGACAGCAGGTGCAGTCTTCACTCCACCCAAAGGACAGTGGGGCAAAACAGGGAAATTGCAATGACAGAACCAGAACTGTGAGTTGGAAACAGCAGAAGCTGCTGCTGCCGACAACCTGTCCACATGCTTTAGAATTCTTGGGCCATTGGACCTGCAACTACAGACAAAGGGGGCTCTGGGAATCTACCACTCCTGGAAAAGGGAGAGAGAGGGACACAGTCTTAGGCTGACTCAGGTTTTGACCTGTAAATTTGGGCTGTGGAGCCCCATGGACCCTTCCACATGGCAGTTTGCCCTATGAGCTTAGGAAGGAATGGAAAAATCCAACCCTTGCAGCCTACCTCTCTTATAGCCTGAACTAATTGTTGAGAACTCCACAAGAGAGGGGAGAGAGATCCTGGGGCTAACCCTGCTTTTGACTCACAAGTCTGGTCTGCCCTGTAATGAGAGCCCTTCCAAGTTGGTTGGGGCTGTGCCATGGTTTGCCTTGGTGCCTGCAAGAGGCTAAAGATATACAAACCTCCCAATCTCCTCCACTATTATCAGGGACTGATTGTTGAGGAATCAGAGGGAAGAGTAAATATTTCCTAGCTGGGAAAATGGAGGGGGTTACCAGAGAAGACTGGAGAACTGTCTCATAAAGTTTGAATTAAAAAGCTTTTAGCCCCCAGACAGGAAGTTCTACCACATTAATCTGGTCTGTGTCACAACAAATACACTCTGACCAGGCATTGAATTGAAAGCTGCCAACAAGCACTATGTCCTGGCAGATCAAGGAAGTGCACATAAGAAAATTAATAAGCAGGAGATGACTTTCCTGGCCTCTATAGCCTCCCTGCCCAAGGCCCTAGGAAACAAACCTACAACCATTTACTGGGTCCAGTGCCAAGTTTTGAGCAACCAACAGGACAATCCTAACAATCAAGGTTGAGCCAAAAATCAGAGAGCTGTGGTAAATCACAACCTCCTGCCACTAAATCCTGTAATAGAGAAAGGGATAGAGCCTTTAAGTAAAATACAGCCTAACCAGATGCCTGAACACCAGCAAAAAATTATGAACCATACTAAGAAAATAGAAGACTTGGCACAAGAAAAGGAATACATCAAAGACCCAGAAGAGATGCAGAATTTGAGAGAACTAATCTGTGAGATAAGCACAAATTTCCAAAATCAAATTAATAAGATGAAAGACAATATAGTTAAAGAGATAATTGACATCAAGAAGACATTGAGTGAATGCGAAGAAGAATTTGAAATCCTGAACAGAAAGTAATGGAATTCATTTTAATGAAAGACACAATAGGTGAAGTCTAAAACACATTTGAGGCATACAACAGCAGACTCAAAATGATAAAAGAAAGAATAAGTGATACCAAAGACAGAGCAACTAAAATTGAAGAGAGAAATGAACAAAGAAAGAAAATAATGGGAAAAATTGAGCAGAGACTCAGAGAGTTGAATGACAACACAAAACACAACAACGTACATGTCATGGGAGTACCAGAAGGGGAAGAGAAAGGAAAAAGAGCAGAAAGAGTATTTGAGGAAATAATACCTGAAAATTTCCCAACTCTCACAAAAGAAATGAACTTACATGACCAAGAAGCACTCCGAACCCCAATGAGAATAAATCCAAATAGACCTATGCCAAGACACATTCTATTCAGAATGTCAAATGTAACAGATAAAGAGAAGATTCTCAGAGCAGCAAGAGGGAAGCAAACGATCACGTACAAAGGATGTGCAGTAAGACGTAGTGCAGATTTTTCTTCAGAAATCATGGAGGCGAGAAGACAGTGGTATGATACAATTAGGAAACTGAAAGAGATAAACTGCCAGCCGAGAATTCTTTATCCAGCAAAACTGTCCTTCAAATATGAAGGTGAGTATGAAATATTCACAAACAATCAGAAAATAAGAGAGTTTGCAAAAAAGAAGCCACCTTTTCAGGAAATATTAAAGGAAGCCTTAGAACCTGAAAGAAAAAGACAGGAGAGAGAGGCTTGGAGAAGAGTATATAAGAAAGAAAAGCAGAAAGGATAAACAAAAGAGTAAAAAGAGAGACAAAAACAAGATGGCATATGAAAACCAAAGAATACAATGGAGGAAATAAATAGTGCATTTTCAGTAATATTATTGAATGTGAATGGATTAAATTCACCAATCAAAAGATACAGGCTGATAGAATGGATATAAAAACGAGCCATCCATATGCTGCTTACAAGAAACTCACCTGACCCAGGGATACAAACCGACTGAAAGTACAAGGTTGGAAAAAGATACTCCACATGAATAGTAAACAGAAAAGAGCAAGGCTAGCTATACTAATATCAGACAAAACAGACTTTAAATGCAAAAAAGTGATGAGATATGGAAAGCCATTATATATTAATGTAAGGGATGAACCTCCAGTAAGATACAACAGTCATAAATATCAGACACCTTACCAGGGTGCCCCAAAATATATGAGCCAAACTCTGGCAAAACTGAAGAGTGAAATAGACATTTCTACAATAATCATTGGAGACTTCAACACCCCTCTCACATCATTAGATAGAACAACTAGACAGAAGATCAACAGGGAAACAGAGAACTTAAACAATATGATAATCAAGTTAAACCTAACAGACAAATACAGAACACTGCATCAAAACTCAGTGGGTTATACATTCTTCTCAAGTGCCCATATATCTTTCTCCAGGATGACCACATCTTAGGTCACAATTCAGCTCTCAATAAATATAAAATTATTGAAATTATACAAAACACCTTCTCAGATCATAATGAATGAAACTAGAAATCAATAACAGACAGGAAAAAAGTAAATTTGCAAAAGTATGGAGATGGAACAACACACTCCTAAATATTCGGTGGGTCAAACAAGAAATTGCAAGTGAAATCAATAAATATATTGAGACAAATGAAAATGAGAATACAATGTATCAAAACTTATGGGATACAGTGAGGACAGTCTTGGTAGGGAAATTTATAGCCCTAAATGCCTATATTAAAAAACAAGAAAGAACTAAACTCAAAGATTAAACTGAACAACTAGAGAGACTAGAAAACGGACAGCAATCCAATCCCAAAGCAAGCAGAAGGAAAGAAATAATAAAGATTAGAGCAGAAATAAATGAAATTGAGAACAGAAAAACAATAGAGAAAATCAACAAAACCAAAAGCTAGTTCTTTGAGAAGATCAATAAAATTGACAAACCCCTCGCTAGACTAAGAAAGAAAAAATAGTAGATGGAAATAAACACAATAAGAAATGAAAGGGGGAAACTACAAATGACCTCACAGAAATAAAAAGAATCATAAGAGGATATTATGAGAAACTATATGCCAACAAACTAGACAACCTAGATGAAATGGACAAATTTCTAAAAACACATAACCAAACTACACTGATGCTACATGACTTACAAGAACTTAACAAAGCAATCACAATTAAGGTGATTGAATCCATCATCAAAAATCTCACAGCAAATAAAAGTCCTGGACCAGATTGCTTCACAGGTGAATTCTACCAAGCATTTCAAAAAAAATTAACACCAATCCCGTTTAAACTCTTCCAAAAAATTGAAGAGGAGAAAAAATTACCCAACACTTTTTATGAAGCCAACATCACCCTAATAACAAAGCCAGATAAAGATTCCACAAGAATAGAAAATTACAGACCAATCACTCTAATGAACATAGATGCAAAAATTCTCAAAAAATATTTGCAAATCGAATCCAACAGCATATCAAAAGACTTATACATCACGACCAAGTGTGATTTATTCCTGATATGCAAGGCTGGTTCAACATAAGAAAAATCAATCAATGTAATACACCACATTAACAAATTGAAGGATAAAAACCACATGATCATCTCAATAGATGCAGAAAAGGCATTCAACAAAATCCAACATCATTTTTTGATAAAAATACTTCAAAAGATAGGAATAAAAGGAAAATTCCTCAATATGATAAAAGGCATATATAAAAAATCCAGAGCCAACATCATACTCAATGGGGAAAAGCTGAAAGCTTTCCCTCTAAGATCGGGAATAAAACAAGGATGCCCACTGTCACCATTGTTATTCAACATTGTACTAGAAGTTCCAGCTAGAGCAATTAGACAAGACAAAAAAAATTAAAGGCGTCCAAATAGGAAATGATGAAGTAAAACTCTCACTGTTTGCAGATGACATGATCCTGTACTTAGAAAATCCTGAAGTATCTACGACAAAGCTACTTGAACTAATAAATGACTTCAGCAAAATGGCAGGATACAAGATCAACACGCAAAAATTGGTACTGTTTTTGTACCCTAGTACTGAACAAACTGAGGAGGAAAATTCCATTTTCAATAGCAACAAAATGACTAAAATACCTAGGAGTTAATTTAACCAAAGAAGTACAGGACCTATATGCAGAAAACTACAAAACAATGCTGAAAGAAATTTAAAAAGACCTAATCAAATGGAAAGAAAATCCGTGTTCATGGATTGGAAGAATAAATATCATGAATATGACAATCTTGTCCAAACTGATTTACAGATTCCATACAATACCAATCAAAATCCCAACAGCCTACTTTCAGAATTAGAGAAGGCAATTACCAAATCCATCTGGAAGGGTAAGTGCACCCAAATTAACAAAAGCATTATAAAAAAGAAGAGCAATGTGGGAGGAATTTCACTGCCTGACCCTGAAACATATTACAAAGCTACAATGGTCAAAACAGCATGGTACTTGCATAAAGATAGACACATCGATCAGTGGAATAAAATTGAGAACCCAGAAATATATCCTCACCTATACAGTCAACAGGTTTTTGACAAACCTACCAAGACGACGCTTATGGGAGAAAAGCAGTCTCTTCAACAAATGGTATTGGGAGAACTGGATATCTTTAATCAAAAGAATGAAAGAGGACCTCTATCTCACCCCTATATGAGAATCAACTCAAAATGGAACAAAGATCTAAATTAAAAAGCCAAGAACATAAAACTACTAGAAGAAAATGTAGGGAAACATCTTCAAGACCTTGTAGTAGGTGGTGGTTTCTTGGACCTTACACCCAAAGCACGTGCAACAAAATAAAAAATAGATAAACGGAACTTCCTTAAAATTAAACACTTTTGCACCTCACAGGACTTTGTCAGAAGGTGAAAAAGCAGCCAACTCAATGGGAAAAAATTTTTGGAAATCACATATCTGATAAGGGTTTAATATCCAGAATATATGAAGAGATGATACAACTCAACAATAAAAAGACAAATGACTCAATTTAAAAATGGGCAAAAGACTTGAATAGACATTTCTCCAAAGAAGAAATACAAATGGCAAAAAAAAAAACACACATGAAGAAATGCTCAACATCACTTATGATTAGGGAAATGCAAATCAAAACTACAATGAGATATCATTTTACACCTATCAGAATGGCCACTATTAAAAAGACAGAGAACTACAAGTGTTGGAGAGGATGTGGAGAGATAGGAACACTTCTTAACTGTTGGTGGGAATGCAGAATGAAACACCTACTATGGGGTATTGTTTGGCAGTTCCCAAAGAAGTTGAATATAGGCTTGCCATGTGACCCTGCAATACCACTACTGGGTATATACCCAGAAGAATTGAGAACAATGGCACGAACAGACATCTGCACACCTATGTTCATAGCAACATTATTCTCAATTGCCAAAAGTCAGAAACAACCCAGGTGTCCATCAACAGAAGAATGGATAAACACACTGTGGTCTATTCACACGATGGAATATTATGCAGCTGTAAGAAGAAATGAAGTCATAAAGCATATGGTAACATGGATGAACCTGGAAGACATTATATTGAGTGAAGCAAGCAAGACTCAAAAAGACAATACTGTATGAATGCATTACTCTGAACCAAATATATTGTATAACAATTTGTTTGATCCAAAAAAAATTTTTAGATGTATCCATAACATTCAGTTGAGAAATGTATATATTTATTCATCTGTGTTTTCTTTTTAGATTTTATTTGTTTATATTTTCACTTACTAAATGTACAAATAAAGTTTCCAAAAAATAAAAATAAAAAAAATAAACAGATTAACAACAAGATAAACTAATAAGGAGCATGTATGCGACCAAGTGAAGGCCACACTGCTCTCTACATGTGTCCGGTTAGAGGGCTGTTAGCACCAAAGATGAAGATGGACTTCCTGCTGCTTACTCCACAGTGAAGACCTGCAAGAGTGATTCACATCACTAACTGAGCCTGTGAGTGTTGAGCAGGGCTTTCTCCCTGTTCTCCTTTGTGGATCGAGAACCTATGATAATGGTTTTCATTGAGGCTCTGAGAGTTGGTTCCCAAACAGGACACTACCTCTCTGTTTGGGGGAACTGCAGTGAACACGTGTTACATTCCAGCTTCTTCGGGTGTTAATCAGCCTCTTCCCATCCAATCCCTCCATTCTCTTCTGGTATTAAAGAGGTCTGCTTCATTTTCAGCTCTGTTCAAAATATGTTGAAAGTTTAATATTTAATTACCTGAGAAATATCTGGCATCTGCACTCTCTGAGGTTTTCTGCAAACATGGCACTATCTCACAACCTCACTTCTATTCTTGTCAACCCTAGGTCCCAGGACTATCTGTAATTCCTGTACTATACATTAGGGACACTGGCCTAATGTTGCTGATTCTGGTGATGTTATTGCTGTAGCCAATGCTGTAATGTGAATTTTGACATTTCCTTCCTGTCACCAACATGTTTCATCTTGGCATTGTACTTTCTTTAGGTGCCCCAAGACTGGAGAAGATGAATGAAGAACTGGAAGTAGGAGACCTGAGTCTGTGCCTGAGAACCAGGAGGGGTAATGTAAGAGAAGCCTCCTCAGAGGGTCAATGCTGGGGGCCAAGGGAAGGAGAGAAGGACAAAAGGAGCAGGAGCAAGAAGTCTCCTCTCTGTGACCTGACTCCTCTGCTGCACCAGATCCCAGGTCCCATGCTTTTATCTGTCCCTGCCCACCTGGCCAAACCCTGCCTGAGGCAGGTACATCATACTGGGGCATCTGTTACTTTGTACTAGTACCCAAAACATGTGACTCCCCTGCCTGAGTCCCTGATTGTAGACCCTGCTGGAAAAGGGCACTTCCTCCTCTATCTTTCCAGTACTCATTCCCGCCTAGTCTGGAGATACCCACAGTTTACAGGTGAATTCACTGGGCAGCAGCATTACAATGCCATTTTGGAACAGGGCACCTCACCAACCCTGTGTCTGCAGCTGTTTGAGTTTTCCAAACATTGCCGCATCAAAATACCAAAAATAGTTTGGCTTTTATTGTAATTTATTAGGGTTAAAACTTACAGTTCTGAGGCTGTGGAAATGTCCAAATAAAGACAACATCAAAAATGCTGTCTTAATATAGGTCTGCTGCTCCTGGACTCCAGCCAAGACAAAATGTTGGGCCTTCCTATCTCTCTGCCTTCTCCTCCAAACTCACTTTCCCCCTGAGCTCAGCAGTGGGCCACCAGACACAGTTGCTCACACATCTCCATTCTCCTCTGGCCTGGATGTCTTCAGCTTCAACCTACTCCATGACTCAACCCTCTGGGATCTCCCTCAGACTCTCAGGGTTTCTGTGTCTCTCCACAGCTCTAGGAGATCCTGGAAAACTCTCCCACATGGCAGGGTAAACATGGCAGCCCTCTTTCTCTGTGTGTTCTATGTATGTTGGACTTCAACACAATGATTGTGGTCCATCCTGGTGCCTGAAATCTAAAAAGAGGCCTTAACTAAACTACAGCAATCTAACAAAAGTGACCTAATCAAAAGGTCCCTTATCTGAATCTAACCAAAATGCCCTAAGTACAAAAGGCTTACACACACAGCAATGGGTTAGTAAGAATTTACATTCCGGGTTCCACACAAGACACAAACAAGGGCATTAACCCAGGGCACAGAGATCAGGAGAAGTATTCTCAGTCTGGGAGAAATGGGAACTCATACACTGTATTTTGGGTGTGGCCATCATTGGGCAAATAGGGTTCTGAACACCATTGCACTGGCCCCTAGAATGGGCCCAAGAAGAATTCAATATACTGTGCTTTCTCCAACAAATCTTAGCTCCAAAATCAGGTATGTAACTCAGAGAGGTGTGTCATTATACCCATCCCCAGAGCAAGAGCACACAGATTTTGCCTGGGGAGTGGGCGAGCAGGAAGCAAGCTGTAAAACCGAAAGGCCCAAATTTCTTCTCCAAAGAATGGATGACATTTACAACAGAATGGAGAAATTCCACCCTAAGGTTGCTCTCAAAACCAGGGGAGATTGTAGAAGGACTGAGATATAATTCATCTCAATCCTTCAGGAATATGTGAAATAAATATTTTACAGATAAGTAAAAACTAATATAGTTTGCTAGCAACAACTCACTTTAAAAGAAATGTAGAAGAATATTCTTCAGGCAGAAAGAAAATAATCTCAGAAAATTCAAGATTCAGGATGGATGGAAAAACAATATCTGCTAATTAAATTCATATATTTAAATGACTACTGAATGGATAAAATAATAACGATATCCATGTCCTAGGACATCAATAAAGTGTTAAAATACACCATAAAACAATATATAGCATAAGATGTGTAAATGGATAGGTAGCAGTTGGATATCATTATGAATTCCAAAAATAGATATTGGATTATGCTTGTAAACTAGTCTGTTAATCTGGGCATGATTAAGTTATGATAAGGGCATTGACTGGGCCAAAGTCAGTAGGGCATTGAGTCCCGCCCCTTGGTGGCTGGGGCCTCAAACATAAAAAGACATGGCAAAGGACATTGCTAGAGTAGTTTTTGATGTTGGAGTTCTGATGAGCAAGAACAGGAGGCCCAGGGGAAAGAGACAAGCCAGTCAACTGACACAGCCAGTTCACAGCTGGACTTGTGGAGAGAGGCAAAGCTTAGTGAGACTCATAGTCTACACCTGACCTTGTGGAGGCAACAGAAGATCTGAGTCCAGAGAGAAGTGAAACCCTGAAAAGAAGAACCCAAGAAGCCTGAACCTTGGCAAAAGTTGGCAGCTCTCTTGCTCCTAGATGTGGTAACAGACTTTGGGGAAAGAAAAAACTTATGCTTTATGGCCTGGTAACTGTAAGCTTCTACCCCAAATAAATACCCTTTATAAATACCCACAGATTTCTGGCATTTTGCATCAGCACACATTTGGCAGACTAATACAGGATATAAAAAAGTTTTAAAATACATTATTTGGCAAGTCAACAACAAATAATAAGTGCAGATTTAGAAAGGGAAGAAAAAGTGTTATAATTTTCCCGTTAAACTTTAAAGAATATTAAACAGTGCATCTCGTCCAAATAAATAGAATAAAAAGAAATTGAACAAAAATAGTCAGTCCAAATAAAAGTATCCAGGATTTCCTGGGATGCCATTTAGGCTATTGTTCTGGTGCCACCTTATCCATGCATCTTTGGTAGCTGCAACTTTCTTATCATTCAAAAGACTGAAGGTGTCAGAGTTGATTTATGGGGTGTTGTTTTATCCCCACCATAAAACAAGTGATGTATCACTTCCCCATTTCCTAGTTAGGAAGTCACGAAACTGGAAGTGATGCTCATTTGAAGCAAGGACAGATATGAATGATAGAACAAATAAAAAGGGCATATTTTTGTGCTTCCCAAATTGAGTGTAGATGATTGATATTGGATCTTTCTTCTTTTCTTATGAATGCATTCAATGCTCTAAATTTCCCTCTAAACACTGCTTTTCCTGCACCCCAGAAAGTATGAAGAAGCATAGCACATTAAAAAGCAGAAAGAACTGCAAAACAAAAGCTTGTGAGTGAAGCTATAGCCACTCCACAAGAGTACAGACATAAGATGAATGCAGAGAATATAAGGAAGTTGGGAAAACATTTTTTTCTGACAACAATCATTGGTTACTCAAAATAACACTTCTATGAATGTAACTTCAGTTTTAAGGAATTTGCATCATGATTACCTAAGCATGAGGTAATCTATGTAAGGAAAAAAGAATGAAGACAATGATTCTTGCCAGTTTTCTCCACATGGTAGTCCTCCCCTTGAAGTATAATGAGTGTGAAGTTTTCTTGGAAATTCGACCTCATGAGATACCTGATAATTAATCTTTCAGAGAAACCATTTGGTATTTCATGTATTTGGGAAAGTTAGTGTCAAAACAAAGAAACATGCAGGATTAAAACCCTGTGTATGTAAGGAATATTGGAAATCCTCAGCCAGGCATTAAATTTCATTGAGGATGAAATATTCATACATTAGTTAGTATTGTAATGAACATGGGCATGCTTCCATCTGAAACAAAAATCATGGAATATGAGAAAATTCAAACTAGAGAGAAACCATATGAGTGTCCTGAATGTAGTCTGCTCCTTACAGTCATTTTTTTTACTCCTCATTTTAAAACCCATATAGGGGAACAAGCATAGAAATGTAATACATGTGGGAAAGTTTTTATCCTGAAAGAAAACCTCTTTATTCATCAGAAAATTCTTACTGAAGAGAAATTATACATATGTGGGAAAGGTTTAATTCAAATGTCAAATCTCAGATACAAGAGTTTTCATAATGTAAAGACCCCTATGCATGTAAGGCATGTGAAAAAGGTTTTTGGTGAAAATCATATCTCTCCAAAAATGAAAAAAAACTCATAGTGGACAGAAAAAAAAATAATGTAATGAATGCAGAAAAGCCTTCAGCCAAAAGCAATAGTTGATTTAACATCAGAGGACTCATTCTGGAGGAAAACCCTCTATATGCAATGAATGTGGAAAAGCCTTCAACCAGAAAGAAAATATCGTTAACCATCTGAGAATAAATACTGGAGAGAAACCCTATGAATGTGATGGAAGTGGGAAAGCTTTCATTCAGAAATCAAGCCTCATTACACCCCAGAGAAGACAAACTGGAGAGAAACTCTGTATATGTAAGGAATATAGAAAAGCCTTTAATAGCAAATCAAATCACACTGACCATGAGAAAATTCATAGTGGAGGGAAACCCTATATATGTAAGGAATGTGGGATAGTCTTCAGCCAGTGCCAGTATCTCATTATACATTACAACATTCATACTGGAAAGCAACCCTGTGAATGTAATGAATGTGAATCTCCAAAGAGTCTCCACCTCCAGTCTGTGCAACTTGTTGCCAATCTTTTAAGGAAGCAGCTGTGACTGTGCAATTCAGGATGTCTTTTTACTCTTGGAAAAGTGCACTTGCAGCTTATTCTGAGATATGCTCCTCCCACATCTTCTTCCACACTCATCTCTGTTCAATTTGTTTCTACTAATTTATGAAACAGAACTCGGGATTTCTCTTAGTTTATTTAAAGATGGTCACTTCTCTTATTTCATATTATCATTGTTTACACTGCCTCTTCAATCCATTACATTCTGGCTAAGCATTTAAAAAATTACTTTTTAAAAATAATGCTGCCCATTATTTTTGCATTTTCTTATAAGGCACAACAACCATTGATATTTTTTTCAGTTTCTTCACCTGATTTTGGTGCAGATTCAAGTTTAACTGCCACTGAACTACAGTTGCCTGCATTCTATTTAACTCCAATTTTCCTTATTCTTTTAAATCAGAAATGATCCTTTCATAATAAGATGGTATACTTCTAACCTCAAGTATTTTAAGAAGTTAGAACATTTATTTATATTCTTAAGTTGTACTCCAATATTTTTCTCATATGTGATAGGGAGTGGGTTGGATGAAACTAGAGAATGCATGTATTTACAAACAGAAATGTGTACCCAAAATAATCTGCCAATGCAGATAATTCTGAGGAAGGGTGAATGGGGGCTGAGACTAGAGAAGTAATTTTACTCTTTGCCATAACAGACATGATTTATTTTTATACTATTTGCATGGATAATTTGGTTATAATTTAAAAGAAATTATGAAAATAGTACACAATGAAATCATACAAAGTGGTTGGTTTGAAGATACTGATTTTTTTTTAAAGATTTTATTTATTTATTCATTTATCCCCCCCTTGCTGCTTGTGCTCGCTGGGTCATCTAACCATGCCGCGCGGGCAGGCCTGCCTTCACCAGGAGGCCCCGGGAACCAAACCAGGGCCTCCCATATGGTAAACGGGAGCCCTACTGATTGAGCCACAGCCGCTTCCCAAAAGAAGATACTGATTTGTATCTGAAACATTACTGGGGAGGCACTTCCCATCACCCTTTGCAAATACAGTCACCCATAAAGGAAAACTGCTCTCTCCTTGGAAACCCTCTCATGCTGCCTGGACGGGTGGAGGCCACCCTCAACAGAGTGGTCATGGAGCACTAGGAGCATGGATGTGACCGTGTGAAGGCCACACTGCTCTCTATATGTGTCTGGTTAGAGGGCTGTTAGCACCACAGGAGAAGACAGACTTCCTGTTGCTTACTCCCCAGTGAAGACCAGACAGAGTGACTCATATTACTAACTGAGTCTGTGAGTGCTGAGCAGGATTTTTCCCTGTCCTCCTTTGCAGATCAAGAACCTATGATGAAGGTTTTCACTGGGGCTCTGAGAGTTTGGTTTCAAAAAAGAACATTCCCTCACTGGATTGGGGGAACTGCAGTGAACATGTGTTACATTCCAGCTTCTTCCCATCCAAACCTTTCATTTTCTTCTGGGATTGAAGAAGTCTGCATCATTTCAACACTTTTAAAACTCAGTTGAAAATTTAACATTTAATTATTCTGAGAAATATCTGGAATCGGCACCCTCTGAGGTTTTCTGCAAACATTGCACTCTCTCATAACCTCTATTCTATTCTTGTCAGGCTAGGTCCCAGAACTTTTGGGGATTTCTGTACTGTTCATTAGGGTCACTGGCCTAATGTTGCTATTTCTGCTGTTATTATTGCTGTAGCCAATGCTGTAATGTGAATTTTGACATTTACTTCCGGTCACCAACAGGTTTCCTCTTGGCATTGTTCTTTCTTTAGTTGCCCCAAGATTGGAGAAGGTGTATGTAGAACTGGAGAAGGAGACCTGAGTCTGTGCCTGAGAACCAGGAGGGGTACAGTAAGAGTAGCCTCCTCAGAGGGTGAACGCTTGGAGGCAAGGGAAGGAGGGAATGGCAAAAGGAGCAGGATCAGGTAGTCTCCTCTCTGTGCCCTGACACCTCTGTGCACCAGACTTCAGGGCCCATGCTGTTATCTCACCCTGCACACTTGGCCAGCACCTGCCTGAGCCAGGTATATTATACTGGGGTATTTGTGACTTTATACTAGTCCCCAAACCATGAGACTCCCCTGCATTCTCCCTGTCTTGCAGGCCTTGATGCCCAAGAGCACTTCTCCCTCCATCTTACCAGTACTCATTCATGCCTAGTCTGGAGACACGAGCACTGAGCAGCAGCATCACACTGACATTTGGGAACAGGGCAGCTCAACAACCGTGTGTCCCAAGCTGTTTGAGTTTGCCAAGTACTGCCAATGCAAATTACCAGAAATAGGTTGGCTTTTATAGGAATTTATTAGGGTTAAATCTTACATTTCTGAGGCTGTGAAAATGTCCAAATCAAGGCATCATCAAAAATGCTGTCTTAACTAGAGTCACCTGCTTCTGGATTCTAGCCAAGGAAAAATGCTGGGACTGCCTGTCTCTCTCTGCCTTCTGCTCCAAACTCACTTTCTCCCAGAGTTCAGGAGTGGGTAATCGGACACAAACCTCTCCCTTCTCCTCTTGCCTGGATGTCTTCAGCTTCAAGCTGCTCCATGACTCCAGCCTCTGGCCTCTCCATCATTCTCTCAGTGTTAATGTGTTTCTTCAAAGCTGTAGAAGATCCTGTAGCCCTCTCCCACATGTCACGGTAAACATGGCAGCACTCTTTCTCCGTGTGATTCTCGTATGTAGGAATTCAGCACAATGATTGGGATCCATTCAGGTGCCTGAAATCTAGTCAGAGGCCCTTAACTAAACTAAAGCATTCTATCAAGTGACCTAATTGAAAAGTCCCTTATCTGAATCTAAACAAAATGTCCCACATACAAAAGGCTTACACACACAGCAATGGGTTAGTAAAAACATACTTTTTTTGGGCGTCCACACAAGACTCAAATGAGGACATTAAGCCAGGGTTCAGGGATCAGCAGAGGTCTCGTAAGCCTGGGTGAAATGGGAACTCATGAGGTTTACTTTGTGTGTGACCATCATTGAGCAAAATAGGGTGCTGACCACCATTGCACTGCTCCCTAGAATGGTCCCAAGAAGAACTCAATATCCTGTGCTTTCTCAACCAAACATTAGTTCCAAAATCAGGTGTGTAACTCAGAGACTTGTGCCATTATTCCCATCCCCAGAGCCAGAGCGCACAGATATTTCCTGGGGTGTGGGAGGGTAGGAAGCAGGCTATAAAACAGAAAAGCCCTAATTTCTTCTCCAAAGAACTGATGATATTTACAACTGAATGGACAAATTCAAACCTAAGTTGCACTCAAAGCAGTGGAGATCATCGAGGGCCTGAGATTTAATTCATCTCAATCCTTCAGGATGAAGTGAAATAAATACATTACAGATGAGTAAAAACTAATAAAGTTACCTAGCAGCAACTCACTTTAAAAGAAATGTAAAATAATATTCTTCAGGTAGAAAGAAATAATCTCAGAAGGTTTGAGGTTCTGGATGAATGGAAGAAAAATATCTATTAATTACACTTCTGGGAAGATGGCAGACTAGTAAGACACGGGAATCTCTTCTCCAGAAAAATAGCTAGAGGACAAGCTGAAACAGCCATGAAAAAGATCTTCTAGGGTTTAGGACAGCAGGTGAAGCCTGCACACCACCCAGAGGAGAGAGGGACAGAAGAGGGAAATCACGACTACAGAGTTGCAAGTAGCAGCCTCTTCTGCTGCCGGCACCCTCCCCTACACTCTTCAGAATTCTCAGGCCCCTGGGCATGTGACCACAGACAAAGGGGGCTTCAGGGATCTGCCACTCCCAGAAAGGTGAGAGAGAGGGACACAGCCATAGGCTGATTCAGTTTCTGACCTGAAATTTGGGCTGCAGATCCCCATGGACCCTTCGACATGGCAGTTGGCTTAGGGAGCCTAGAAAGGACTGGAGAAATCTGACCCTCGCAACCTCCCTCTCTTCTAGCCTGGACTAATTGTTGACTCCATGGGAGAGAAGAGAGAAAGCCTGGGGCTGACCCTGCTTTAGACTCCTGTGTTTGGTCTGCCCTGTCCCGAGACCCCTACCAGGCTGGGTGGGGCTGCACCATTGTTTGCCTTGGAGCCTGCAAGGGGCTAAAGATATACAAACCTCCAAATCTCCTCCTCTACTAACAGGGACTGATTGTTGAGGATTCAGAAGGGAGTGGAAATATTTCCTAGCTGGGAAAACAGGAGCGCTACGAGAGAAGTCTGGAGAACAGTCTCAGAAAGTTTGAATCACAGGGCTCCTAGCCCCCAGACAGGAAGCTCTATAACATTGATCTGGTCTGTGTCACAACAAATATGCTCCGACCAGGCATTGAATTGAGAGCTGACAAAAAGCGCCATCTCCTGGGAGACCAAGGAAGAGCACATAAGAAAATTAATAAGTAAGAGAGGCTTTTCCTGGCCTCTATAGCCTCCCTGCCCAAGGCCCTAGGAAATGACTCTACAACCAATTGCTGGGTCCAGTGCCCAGTTTTGAGCAACCAGCAGAACAATCCTAACAATCAAGGTTGAGCCAAAAATCAAAGAGCGGTGGTAATTCACAGCCTCCTGCCATTAAAACCCCATAAAAGAGAACGAGATAGAGCATCTAAGTAAAATACAAACTAACCAGATGCCTAAGCACGAGCAAAAAATTACGAGCCATACTAAGAAAATAGAAGACATGGCCCAAGAAAAGGAATAAAGCAAAGTCCCAGAAGAGATGCAGAATTTGAGAGAACTAATCAGTGAGATGAACACACATTTCCAAAATCAAATTAATGAGATGAAAGAGAATATAGTTAAAGAGATCAATGACATCAAGAAGTCATTGCATGAACGTAAAGAAGAATTTAAATCATGAACAGAAAAGTAACGGAGTTCATGGGAATGAAAGACACAATAGGTGAAGTCAAAAATACATTTGAAGCATACAACAGCATACTCGAAAAGATGGAAGAAAGAATAAGTGATATTGAAGACAGAGAAGCTAAAATTGAAGAGAGAAAAGAACAGAGAGAGAAAAGAATGGAAAAAATTGAGCAGGGGCTCAGAGAGTTGAATGACAACACAAAACGCAAGAACATACATGTCATGGGAGTTCCAGAAGGAGAAGAGAAAGGAAAGGGGGCAGAAAGAGTATTTGAGGAAATAATAGCTGAAAATTTCCCAACTCTCATGAAAGAAATGAACTTACATGTCCAAGAAGCACACCGTAACCCAATAAGAATAAATCCAAACAGACCTATGCCAAGACACATATTATTCAGAATGTCAAATGTAAAAGATAAAGAGAAAATTCTCAGAGAAGCAAGAGAGAAGCAAACGATCAGGCACAAAGGACGTCCAGTAAGACTTTGTGTAGATTTCTCTTCAGAAACCATGGAGGCGAGAAGACAGTGGTATGATACAATTAGGAAACTGAAAGAGAAAAACTGCCAGCCGAGAATTCTTTATCCAGCAAAACTGTCCTTCAAATATGAAGGTGAATATAAAGTATTCACAAACAAACAGAAACTAAGATAGTTTGCAAAAAAGAATCCATCTTTGCAGGAAATAGTAAAGGAAGCCTTAGATCATGAAAGAAAAAGACAGGGGAGAGAGGCTTGGAGGAGAGTATAGAAGAAAGAAAAGCAGAAAGGATAACCAAAAGAATAAAAAGAAAGACAAAAATAAGATGACATATGAAAACCTAAGAATAAAACGGAGGAAATAAATAGTGCATTTTCAGTAATATCATTGAATGTGAATGGATTAAATTCCCCAATCAAAAGATACAGGCTGACAGAATGGATAAAAAACATGAGCCATCCATATGCTGCTTACAAGAAACTCACCTCAGACACAAGGATACAAGCCGGCTAAAAGTAAAAGGTTGGAAAAAGATACTCCATGCGAATAGTAAACAGAAAAGAGCAGGGGTAGCTATACTAATATCAGACAAAACAGACTTCAAATTCAAAAAAATGATAGGAGATGCGGAAGGCCATTATATATTAATAAAAGGGACGATCCTCCAGGAAGATATAACAGTCATAAATATCTATGCACCTAACCAGGGTGCCCCAAAATATATGAGAAAAACTCTGGCAAAACTGAAGGGAGAAATTGACATTTCTACAATAATCGTTGCAGACTTCAACACCCCTCTCACATCATTAGATAGAACAACTAGACAGAAGATCAACGAGGAAACATAGAACTTAAACAATATGATAAACAAGTTAGACCTAACAGACATATACAGAACACTGCATCCAAACTCAGCAGGTTATACAATCTTCTCAAGTGCCCATGGATCTTTCTCCAGAATAGACCACATGTTAGGTCACAATACAGCTCTCAATAAATATAAAAAGATTGAAATTATACAAAGCACATTCTCAGATCATAATGGAATGAAACTAGAAATCAATAACAGACAGGAAAAAAGGAAATTTGCAAATGTGTGGAGACTGAACAACACACTCCTAAATATTCTGTGGGTCAAAGAAGAAATTGCAAGTGAAATCAGTAAATATATTGAGACAAATGAAAATAAGAACACAACATATCAAAACTTATGGGATACAGCAAAGGCATTCTTGAGAGGGAAATTTATAGCCCTAAATGCCTATGTTAAGAAACAAGAAAGAGCTAAACTCAAAGATTTAACTGAACAAGTTGAGAAACTAGGAAAAGAACAGCAAACCAATCCCAAAGCAAAAACAAGGAAAGAAATAATAAAGATTAGAGCAGAAAAAAATGAAAATGAGAACAAAAAAGCATTAGAGAAAATCAACAAAACCAAAAGCTGGTTCTTTGAAAAGATCAATAAAATTGACAAACCCCTCGTTAGACTAACAAAGAAAAAAAGAGAGAAGATGCAAATAAATACAACCAGAAATGAAAGGGTGGAAATTACAAATGACCTCACAGAAATAAAAAGAATCATAAGAGTATATTATGAGAAACTATATGCCAACAAACTAGACAACCTGGATGAAATTGACAAATTTCTAGAAACTCATAACCAACCTACACTGACACAACAAGAAATACAAGAACTTAACAAACCAATCACAATTAAGGAGATTGAATCCGTATATTGGAATCCCTTTTATTTTCTATGTGACTTTTCTGTAACATAAAACTTTAAAAATAAAGTGAAATAAATAAAACACTGGGAACATAAAGAAGAAATTGTCACTGTACATAAAAGATAAAAGATCTTACATTGAAATGCTGGTGTTGCTCAGTTGTTTGAGCATCTTCTTCCCATTTATGATGTCACAGTTTCAATCCCTGGTACCTCAAAAAACAAAACAAAACAAAACAAAACAAAAAACATGTTGATGAAAGATTAAAAAAAAAAAATTTCCCAGCAAAGAAAAGTCCAGGACCAGATGGCTTCACAGGTGAGTTCTACCAAGAATTTCTAAAAGAATTAACACCAATCCTGTTTAAATTCTTCCAAAAAAATTGAAGAGGAGGAAAAATTACCCAACAAATTTTATGAAGCAAACATCACCCTAATACCAAATCCAGATAAAGATTCCACAAGAAAAGAAAATTACAGACCAATTTCTCTCATGAACATAGATGCAAAAATTCTCAACAAAATACTTGCAAATCGAATCCAACAGCATATCAAAAGACTTATACATCATGACCAAGTGGGATTTATTCCTGGTATGCAAGGCTGGTTCAACATAAGAAAATCAATCAATGTAATGCACCACACTAACAAATTAAAGTGAAAAAACCACATGATCATCTCAATAGATGCAGAAAAGGCATTCGACAAAATCCAACATCCTTTTTTTATAAAAATACTTCAATAGGAATAAAAGGAAAATTCCTCAATATGATAAAAGGCATATTTGAAAAACCCACAGCCAACATCATACTCAATGGGGAAAGGTTGAAAGCTTTCCCCCTAAGATCAGAAGCAAGACAAGGATGCCCACAGTCACCATTGTTATTCAACATCGTACTAGAAGTTCTAGATAGGGCAATTAGACAAGACAAAACAATTAAAGGCGTCCAAATAGGAAAAGAGGAAGTAAAACTCTCACTGTTTGCGTATGACATGAACCTGTATTTAGAAAATCCTGAAGTATCCACACCAAAGCTACTTGAACTAATAAATGAGTTCAGCAAAGTGGCAGGATATATGATCAACACGCAAAATCAGTAATGCTTTTGTACACTAGTACTGAACAATCTGAGGAGGAAATCAGGAGGAAAATTCAATTTTCAATAGCAGCAAAAAGACTCAAATACCTAGGAGTTAATTTAACCAAGGAAGTACAGGACCTATAAGCAGAAAACTACAAAACAGTGCTAAAAGAAATTAAAAAAGACCTAAACAAATGGAAAGACATTCCATGTTCATGGCTTGGAAGAATAAATATTGTGAAGATGTCAATCTTGCCCAAACTGATTTATAGATTCAATGCAATACCAATCAAAATCCCAACAAATTGCTTTACAGAATTAGAGAAGACAATTACCAAATTCATCTGGAAGGGTAAGTGCACCCGAATAGCCAAAATCATTCTAAAAAAGAAGAGCAATGTGGGAGGAATTTTGCTGCCTGACCTTGAAACATATTACAAAGCTACAGTGGTCAAAACAGCATCGTACTGGCATAAAGATAGACATATCGATCAGTGGAATAGAATTGAGAATCCAGAAATAAACCCCCACCTATACAGTCAACTGGTTTTGGACAAACCTACCGAGCCCACGCTGATGGGAAAAAACAGTCTCTTCAACAAATGGTGTTGGGAGAACTGGATATCTATAACCAAAAGAATGAAAGAGGACCCCTATCTCACCCCCTATACAAGAATCAACTGAAAATGGATCAAAGATCTAAATATAAAAGGCAGAACCATAAAACTACTGGAAGAAAATGTAGGGAAACAACTTCAAGACCTTGTAGTAGGTGGTGGTTTCTTGGACCTCACACCCAAAGCACGTGCAACAAAATAAAAATTAGATAAATGGGACCTCCTCAAAATTAAACACATTTGCACCTCACAGGAATTTGTCAGAAGGGTGAAAAGGCAGCCAACTCAATGGGAAAAAATATTTGGAAACCACATATCTGATAAGGGTTTAATATCCAGGATATATAAAGAAATGTTACAACTCAACAATATAAAGACAAATGACCCAATTAAAAAATGGGCCAAAGACTTGAATAGACATTTCTCTGAAGAAGAAATATATATGGCAAAAAAACACATGAAGAAATGCTCAACATCACTCATGATTAGGGAAATACAAATCAAAACCACAATGAGATATCATTTCACACCTATCAGAATGGCCACTATTAAAAAGACAGAGAACTACAAGTGTTGGAGAGGATGTGGAGAGATAGGAACACTTCTTCACTGTTGGTGGGAATGCAGGATGGTACAACCACTATGGAGGACTGTTTGGCAGTTCCTAAAGAAGTTGAATATAGACTTGCCATTTGACCCTGCAATACCACTTCTGGTATCCCAGAAGATCTGAGAGCAGTGACACCAACAGACATCTGCACACCGATGTTCATAGCCACATTATTCATCATTGCCAAAAGTTGGAAACAACCCAGTTGTTCATCAACAGATGAATGGATAAACAAACTGTGGTCTAGTCACACCATGGAATATTATGCAGCTGTATGAAGAAATGAAGCATATGGTAACATGGATGAACCTGGAGGACATTATGTTGAGTGAAGTAAGCCAGACACAAAAGGACAAATTCTGTATGAATGCATTACTATGAACCAAATGTATTGTGTAATATATTGTTTGATTCACCAAAAAAAAAAAAACAAGCAAAAACAAAACAAAACAAAAAATCTACACGTATCCATTACATTTAATTGAGAAATGTATATATTTATTCATCTGTGTTTTCTTTTTAGTTTTTAATTGCTTATGTTTTCAATTATTAAATGTACAAAATATAATTAAAAATATATCTATTAATTAAATTCATATATCTGAAAACTATTGAATGGATAAAGTAATAATGATATATGGGCCTAGGACATCAATAAAGTGATAAAATACACCATAAAATAATATATACCATAATATGGGTAAATGGATATGTACCTGTTAGATATCATTATGAATTCCAAAAATAGATATTGGATTATGCTTGTAAATTGGTTTGTTAATCTGGGCATGATTAAGTTATGATAAGGGCACTCACTGGGACACAGTTGGTAGGGTGTTGAGGCGCACCCCTTGGTGGGTGGGGTCTCAAACATAAAAAGACATGGCAAAGGACTGATTTGGAGTAGTTTTTGATGTTGGAGTTCTGCTTAGGAATAACAGAAGTCCCTGGGTATATGAGACAAGACATTCACCTCACAGTAAACAGCTGGCCTTGTGGAGAGAAGCAAAGCTTAGAAAGCCTCATAATCTACAGGTGACCCTGTGGAGGAAATAGAGGAGCTGAACCCAGAGAGAAATGCAGCCCTGGGAAGAGAGGAAACCAAGAAGCCTGAACCCTGGCAAATGTTGGCACCTATCTTGTTCCAACATGGGGTAACAGGCTTTGGTGAAGGATGAAACTTATGCCTTATGTCCTGGTAACTGTAAGCTTCTACTCCAAATAAATACCCTCTATAAATACCAAGAGATTTCTAGTATTTTGGATCAACACCACTAAGGCCGACTAATACAGGATACAAAATTCTTTAAAAAATATTATTTGGCAAGGCAATAAGAAATAATAAGTGCAGATTTGGAAAGGCAAGTAAAAGTGTTATAATATCCACTGCGAACTCTAAAGAATATTACAGAGTGCATCCCATTCAAATAAATAGAAAAAAAATTGAACAAAAATAGGCAGTCTGAAACAAAATAATCAGGATTTCCTGTGTTGCCATTTTGGCCTTTGTTCTGGTTCCAACTTACTCGTGCATGTTTGGAAGATGCACATTTCTTATCCTTCAAAAGTCTGAAGGTTCCAGGGAAGATTTATGGGCTGTTGTTTTCTCCTCATCATGAATCAAGTGCTGTATCACTTCCCCCATTTCTTGGTTATGAAGTCACCAAACATGATGTGATGCTCATTTGAAGCAAGAAAAGCCATGAATGATAGAACAAATAAAAAGGAGATATTGTTGCACTTCCCAAATTGGACTCTTAGATTATTGATATAGGATCTTTCCTCTTTTCTAATGAGTGCATTCAATACTATAAATTTCCCTCTAAGCACTGCTTTTGCTGTACCCCACAAACTGTCAAGAAGCATTGGACATTAAGAAGCAGAAAGAACCACAAAACAAAAGGCTTGTGTGTGAAGCTATATCCACTTCCACAACAGTACAGACTTAAGATGTAGGCAGAGAATGTAAGAAAGTTGGGAAAATATGTTCTCTGACTGCAAGCATTGTTTCCTCAAAATAACACTTCTATGAATGTAACTTCACTTTGAAGGAATTTGCTTCATGCTTACCTAAGCATGAGGGAATCTATGTAAGAAAAAAAGAAGGAAGACAATGAGTTTTGCAAGGTTGCCCCATGGTAGTCCTCCCCTTTAAGTGCAATGCTTGTGATGTTTTCTAGGAAATTCAAACTCATGAGGTAACTGAGAATAGATATTTCAGAGAAACCATTTGGGATTTCATGAACTTGAGAAAGCTAGAGTCACATCAAAGAAACATGCAGGAGTGAAACCCTGTGTATATAAGAATATTGGAAATCCTTCACAAGGCATTAAATCTCATTAAGCATGAAATATTCATACTTTAGTTTGTATTGTAATGAACATGGGAATGCTTCCATCTGAAACAAAACCTCATGGAATAAGAGAAAATACAAACTAGAGAGAAACCATAAGGGAGTCCTGAATGTATTCTGCTCTTTGCAGTCAATTTTTTACCCCTCATTTTAAAAACCACATGGGGAAAAAGCATATAAATGTAATACACAGGGGAAAGTTTTCAACCAGACAGAAAACCTCTATATTCATCAGAAAATTCTTATTGAAAAGAAATCATATATAAGTGGGAAAGCTTTAATTCAAATGTCAAATCTCAGATACAAGAGATTTCCTACTACAAAGAAACCCTATGCATGTAAGGCATATGAAAAAGCCTTAGTTAAAAATCATATCTCACAGAACATGAAAAAACTCAGAGTGGACAGAAACAAAATGGATGTAAAGAATGCAAAAAAGCCTTCAGCCGAAAGCAACAGTTCATAAAACATCAGAGCACTCATTCTGGAGAAAAACCCTATGTATTCAATGAATTTGGAAAAGCCTTCAACCAGAAGGAGAACCTCATTAACCATCTGAGAATACATAGTGGAGAGAAACCATATGAATGTGATGGACGTGGGAAAGCTTTCATTGAGTAATCAAGCCTCATTACCCACCAGAGAACACAAATTAGAGAGAAACCCAATATATGAAAGGAATATAGGAAAGCCTTCAGTAGCAAATCAAATCTCACTGACCATGAGAAAATTCATAGTGGAAGGAAATGCTATATATGTAAGGAATGTGGTATGGCCTTCAGCCAGAGGCAGTATATCTTTAAACACTACAACATTCATACTAGAGAGAAACCCTGTGAATATAATGAATATGAATCTCCAAAGAATCTCCACCTGCATCTGTGCAACTTGTTGCCAATCTTTTCAGTAAGCGGTTGTGGCTCTGCAATTCAGGATGTATTTCTGCTCGTGGAAAATTGCAGTTACAGTTTGTTCTGAGATCTGCTCCTCCCACATCTTCTTCCACACTCATCTGTGTTCAATTTGTTGCCACTAATTTATGCATCAAAATTCAAGATTTCCCTTACTTTTTGTTAAGATGGACTTTCCACTTATGTCAAATTATCCTGGTTGTTTTCACTGGTTCTTCAATCAAATACATTTGGGATAAGCATTTTAAAAATTACCAATTAAAAAATAATGCTTCCCATTTTTGTAGCATTTTCTTATAAGGCACCCCAACAATTTATATTTTTTCAGTTTCTTCCTCTGATTCTGATGTGGATCCAAGTTAAACAGCCACTGAACTCCAGTGGCCAGCTTTCTAATTAACTCCAATTTTCCTTATTATTTTAAATCACAAATTATCCTTTCATAATTAGTTGATATACTTCTAATCTCTAGTATTTTAAGAGGTTAGAAAATTCATTTATATTCTTAAGTTGTACTACAATATTTTTCTCATATGTGATAGGGGGTGGGTTGGATGAAACTAGAGAATGCATGTATTTACAAACAGAAATGTTTACCCAAAGAATCTGCCTATACAGATAATTCTGAGGAAGGAGGAATGGGGGTTGAGGCTATAGAAGGAATTTGGCTTTTGCCATAACAGAAATAAATTATTTTTTACTCTTTGCATGGATAATTTTGTTATAATTTAAAAGAAAATTTGAAAATAGTGCACAATGAAATGATACAAAGTCATTGACTTCAAGATATTGATTTGTATCTGCAACATTACTGGGGTGGTGGGCATTTCCCCTCACCCTTTGCAAATACAGTCACCCATAAATTAAAAATGCTCACTCCCCTCGGTACCCTCCTCAACTGCCTGGACCGGGTGTAGGCCGCCCACATTGAGAGTGAGCACCAAGTACGAGGATGATGGACATGACTGTATGAAGGGCACACTGCTCTCTACACGTGTCTGGTTTGAGGAATTTTAGCACCAGATAAGAAGACGGACTTCCTGCTGCTTGCTCCCCAGTGAAGACCCGCTAGAGTGTCTCACATCACTAACTGTGGCTGTGAGTGCTTGACAGTGCTTTCTCCATGTCCTCATTTGTGGATCCAGAAGCTATGATGATGGTTTTCATTGGGGCTCTCAGAGTTTGGTTCCCAAACAGGACATTCCCTCTCTGGCTTGGGGGAACTGCAGTGAACACGTGTTACATTCCAGTTTCTTCAGTTGTTCATCAGCTTCTTCACATCGAACCTCTCCATTTTCTTCTGGGATTGAAGTGGTCTGCATCATTTTCAACACTGTTAAAAATGTTTTGAAAATTTAATATTTAATTAGTCTGAGAAATATCTGGCATTGACACCCTCTGAGGTTTCCTGCAAACATTGAACTCTCTCACAATCTCTCTTCTATTCCTGTCAGCCCTAGGTCCCAGGTCATTGTGGGATTCCTGTACTATTTATTAGGGTCACTGTCCTAATGTTGATCATTCTGGTGAGGTTATTGCTGTAGCTAATGATGTAATGTGAATTTAGACATTTCCCTCCTGACACAAACTGGTTTCATATTGGCATTGCTCCTTCTTTAGCTGTCCCAAACTTGGAGAAGGTGACTGTAGAACTGGAAGCAGGAGACCTGAGTTTGTGCCTGAGACCCAGGAGGGGTACAGTAAGAGCATCCTCCTTGGAGGGTACAAAATGGAAGCCAAGGGAAGGAGGGAAGGGCAAAAGGAGCAGGAGTAGGATGTTTCCTCTCTGTGCCCTAACACCTCTGCTGCAACAGACCCCAGGTGCCAAGCTTTTATCTACCCCTGCCCACCTGGCCAACCCTTGTCTGATGCAGGTACAATATATTGGGGCATCTGTGACTTTATGCTAGTCCCCAAACCCTGTGTCTCCCCTGCCTGACAACCTGTGTTGCAGGCCTTGCTGGCCAAGAGCACTTCCCCCTTCATCTTGCCAGTACTCACTCCTGCCTAGTTGGGAGACACCCACAGTTTACTGGTGAATTCACAGGGCAATAGCCTCATACTGCTATTTGGGAACAGGGCAGCTCTCCAACCCAATGTCTCTAGTTTGCCAAGGGCTGTCAATGCAAAATATCAGAAATAGGTTGGCTTTTATTGGAATTTATTAGGGTTCCAGCTTACAGTTCTGAGGCTGTGAAAATGTTCAAATCAAGGCATCATCAAAAATGTTGTCTTAACAAGGTTCAGCTGCTGGTTGACTCCTGCCAAGGAAAAATGTGGGGCCTGCCTATATTTCTCTTGCCTTCTACTCCAAACTCACTTTCTCCCTGAGCTCAACAGTGGGCCATTAGACACAATTGCTCACACGTGTCCCTTCTCCTCTGGCCTGGATGTCTTCAGCTTCAAGCTGCTCCATGACTCCAGCCTCTGGCCTCTCCCTCAGCCTCTCAGGGTTTCTGTGTCTCTCCACAGTTCTTGGAGATTCTGGAACCCTCTCCCACATGGCAGGGCAAACATGGCAGCAGTCTTTCTATTTGTGTTCCATGAATGTAGGACTTAGCACAATGATTGGGGCCTATCTTGGTGCCTGAAATCTAATCAGAGGCCCTTAACTAAACTAAAGCAATCTAACAAAAACTGACCTGATCGAAAAGTCCCTTATCTGAATCAAACCAAAATGTCCTACATACAAAAGGCCTAGCTGCCTAGCTTTCTGGTGATGAATCTTCACCCCTGGTCAGGCTGTACAATCATTTTCAAAAATTTTTCAAGGAAATACTGAACGCTTTGCTGAATTTTTAGCAAGGCTGGCAGATGTAGTCAACAAGACAGTAAATCTGATCTTAAAGATATGCTTATTCTAATGTTGGCTTTTGAAAATGTTAACAGTGTGTGTAAAAAGACTTTATGTCTGATAAAGGCAAATGGAAGTACTTTACAGGATTATATAAAAATATGCCAAAACATTGGGCCTAATACCTATAACATAAACCTTCTTGCAGATGCTCTAAATGGATGGAGTCCTATGATTACTAATTTAAATTGCTTTAAATGTGGGAAACCAAGTCATATGAAAAAAGATTGCCAAGACAAAACTAGTGTAAGAGCTCCATTTAAGGGCAATAATAAATCAATACTAACTAGTGTGTGTCCGTAATGCCAAAAAGGGTTACACTGGACCAAGATATGCCATTCTAAACATCATAAAAATGGTAGTCTCATTAATAAGTTGAGAAACTTCCATGCGGGCCTTGCTCAAGGCCCTCAGACAAACAATATGAGCACATTTCCCAGCCTTGCTCAAATCTACCCAGTCAGCAAAAGAGCAGTTCACTCTGGCCTGTAACAGAACTTAAGGTAGTTACCAAAAGCAGTACAGCTGTTGATCCTTCCTCAGCGGAAACTAAATTTATTACTCCTTCACTGAGTATACTCAAAATTAAGAACAGGAATTAAAGGGCCTATCCCAGAAATCTGAACTTTGAGCCTAAGTGTACTCCTGAAGAGTAGCAATCCAAAATATACATGTTAAATATCTGTATAAACTGCTAAATGAGAGCATAACTGTATTTATGCTGTTTAAGTTGTCCTGGCTGGTTGCTGATTATGAACAAAAGTGTTTCAAAGAACGAGCTTATATATTACAGGGAACACAGATTCCAGAAAAAATCTTAAAAACAGTAAAATCAAAGATGTGAAATGATGGAGGGTTTGAAGACAGTCATACCAAAGGAGTGAAAATTATGGGTCAAATTAGTAAGCTTTATGTTTCTGTTAGTGTGTCATAATTCTTTATGTATTTGTTTGTTCAGTGTCAGCATATATTTTTATAACTCTGGATGGTAATATTAAATTGATAAAGGAAAATTATTATAAGAACTCTATTCAAATATCTAAAAATTATATAAGTGCTTATATTAATAAATAAATATGGATATTAGTTTATAATTAAAAAAAATAGTTATACTCAAATTAAAGCATTAATCTAACCAGTTTGTTTAATGTTGATGGTAATTATATGTTGTCAGAAGTTTGCTTGGAAATAGTTGCCAAAATCATTGTGGTAACTTAAAAATGGAAGGTATATAGAATGTGCTTTTATTACTAAAGAAAATAAAGTAATTTTATCCTAAGATAAAATGATTAGTTACTAAAACAAAGTAAAATGTGGGACAAAACATGAATAAATGCAAAAAGTGCAAAAGGCTTCTGGAAAAAGAATGTTCGTGGTCAAAGATAAGTAAGATTTAATTAGTCTATCTATGAAAATTTAAAAGCTTTAATGTTAAACAATGTAATAATATAGAGTTAAAGTTTTATTCTTTCTCAAAGTTTCTGAAGTCAATAGTCAGTTTTAGGATGAGTTTACAATGTTTTTCTCCCAAATCATCAGTATGCAATAAAGAAAGTGTGTTTTATCAAAATTGCTTCTTTTACTTTAAACTTATCATTTACTTGGAGATACAGGTTTTATCACTTTTAAAAAGAACACAGGATCTGAACCTGCTTTCTCAAAGTCAAATCCTGACAGATAGCTTTTATTTCAAACTGTCACATAAGTTGGGCTTTTACCTAAAAAAAAAAAAAAGTAAAATCCTGAAAATAGTTCGGTTCTTGTGATATAAGTTGAATGAAGTATTTAAAACAGTTGTATTATTAAAAGAAATTTTCTAATTTTATAGTAATTAAAGTTATATGAATAAAAAGTTCATATGAATACTTTTAAAGTGTATAAATTTCATGAAAATATAATCATATTTCAATATAATAGTAAATAAAATATAATGTTATTAATCATAATTTTTAGTTATTCCTACAATGAGAAAACAGCCATTAAATCCTGCCAGTATAGTGCATAACAGTAAAATATGGTAAAATAAAATAACACCACTGCAGCATGCAGTGGTCCCAAATATTTCTAGTTTGTTGCAAAAAATCAATATCCAGTTATGTAACTATCACTTTGTTTTAAATCTTGCTAAAGCTTTCTTTAGTATTTTCTTAAACAAGTCAAGCCAGCCCACATACCCCTTCCTGTAAAGTAGCCAATAATAAATCAAGTTTATATTCAACACTTTAAGCAACAGCCCCAATTCTAATTATAATGTTAACAATACCAATGCAAGTATTAAAATTACAAGTTAATTTATCACCCCACAGCCCAAATAAGAAATACTAATTTGTTTTTACCTATGCCTCAAACAATACCAAATAAAGAATTTGAGGTCATTCTATACATGCTAGCAAGAATCGTATACATTTAAGAAATAAAAGTTTATTCATTGAATGTCTGTCGTTGTATAATCTACTACAGTTATGAATTATATATAATATACTTAAATACTAATCAAAACTTTAACACAGTACATTTTATACTTCAATAGTTTAATAAATTGTATATTACACGTAAATGTGTTTCATTCTTTGTATATGTAAATCTCTTGTTTTGAGTTTTGACAGTCCTGAAACTAAATGTATTATAAACAATTCTGGCAAGTATTGTTCCAGCCTAAAATTAAAGCATCATACAGAAAACTTTGTTAATCAACAAACCAATGCCTTGCTAGTTAACACTTTTCACATTTCAGGAAAAATATTGGAAATTAAAATAGTAAGCACATCAATGATGTTTTGTAAAAAATTAAAAAAGATAAAGTGCATTTCAATGGGTGTTGTATTCCTCCCTGGGGGAGCTGGCCACTCTCCCAGGGATTGATGCATAAACCATAAATGTACTGTTCAGAGAGTGTTGTGTTCCTTCCTCAGGATGCTGGCCCCTTCCTCGGAATTAGCAAAATAATCACAAGTTGGCCTCTATAGTATCAAATTCATTAATCTTGAATACAGTCAACCAAAATTCTAGTATCAGTTGCTACTTCAAGACTTCCCAGTTGAAAACTAAATATTGGTAAGTATATATATAAGACTGCTCTATTTATCTGTCATTCTGTAACTTTTTCAATATTGACTTAATCTAATAATTAGTTATTTGTTTCTCACCCTAATTTTCATTATAATCTTATTAATCTAAGTATATATTAACATTTATCTTGTATCTATCTAAGACTCTAGCCAAAAATGAGCTAAGTATATGAGTGTATCCCCTATTTAGTAAACCTGTGAATGTATGTATACTTATCATAAAAAATTAACAGTTAAACCTCTATTCATAAATGCTACAAAAACAAAAAAAGGGGGAAATGGTGAGGTGCGAAAACAATTGTATGAAGCATTATTTACAATAAATTTTTTGAGCCAAGGGTCAAAATCAAATACATCAGTAGCAGAATATTTCTGGCAAAAAAATCTGGCCAAAATAAAGAAGCAAATACTAGATAACTAGATTATTGAAAGCATAAAGATAATAATCAATGGGAAAAGGGAGAAGTTAAGTTAGGATATAGTGTCAAGAATTTACTCTTATCAGTACAGATAAAGGAGACCAGCTTTGGGTCCCATCCAGACATCTGAAAACTAGACATATACAAGCTGAAGAAGCTGACACAAGAAGTAGAAAAGATGGTAACTTCTAAAAGTCAGAATGTCACTCTAACACAGTTATTTTTTGCTATGATTACCTTGACAACCTCAGCAGTAAATAGTGCACTTTCCCATAATTATACATATTGGGCTTATATTACTAATTCAATTCTTTTAGAATTGTTGACTTGAAGGGACAAATCCTACACTTTTTATATTAATAAGACTTTTCATTTTCCTCAGCCTGTTGATTCTTGTCCTCCTCTAAAACCTGAGGAGGAAGGGAAATTTATTGAAACTTTAACCTTGCCTTTTCTTGAATGATCTATCTGCATAGGACCCATTGATCCATGTATACAGCCCCCAAATCACAGTACAAAGTGATAAATGGATTACATGCCATTTTTCATCTGAGGTTGTGCTCTTTAATAATTTCTATAGAATTGTAAAGAACCGTGCCCTTATAGGGATACCAAAACTTAATGTGAACACAACCATAAGTTGAAAAATTAATAAGTGAACAAAAAGAACTACTGAAAGCTATCATTCTTTTTGGAATATTGGGGATGTCATAAGTATAAATACATCACTAAATAGAATTCATCAGGGAAGATTTATCCCACAACTATGGGACACTAAACTTATCAAAACTAAAAATTTTTTGTGGAAATTACTTTTGGGAACAAGCCCAATTTTTGAATGGCAAGGCAGTAAAACTAATATTACCAGTTTAAAAGGAAAATCCACTTAATTTCTTAAAGTATGTGTACGAGATCCCATTGTTTTTATAGTTGGAAGAGTGAGCATTAATCAAACATGTTTTTTCTGCAGGAATTGCTCCCTTTACATATGTGTATCAAAGTCTGTTTTACAGGAGAGTTCTACTGCAGTTCTAATAGGACAACGGCATCATGGAATATGGCTTTGGGATCACATGAATCTCTGCTGGCAGTGTTCCCCTGAGAGACAAATCCTTTGACACTTTCTAAATCTTTACTTGAAAAGAACCAAATGCTTAATTGGATTAATTATAGCTGCTGTATTAGGGCTTATAGGTATTATTACAGTTGCTGTTGTGGCAGAAACTGCCCTACATGAGACTATCCAAACACGAAAATATGTTAGAAATAGGCATAAAAATGCTAGTGAGCTATGGCATAGTCAGTCATATATTGATGGGCAAATTAATAATAGACTTAATGACTTAAAGATGGCTGTTTCACAAATGGGAGATCAGGTATATAATCTAAATTTAAAACAAGGTTTGAAGGTGATTGGAATGAAAGTGCTTTTCATATCACTCCTCTCCCATACAATGATTCCCATTATGAACAGGAAAAAATTAAAAATCATTTAATAGGTCATGACACAAATTTATCTATAGAAATTACGGATTTGCAAAAAAAGGATTTTGAGCATGTCTCAGAATCAACTTATTACATGTTCAGGTAGCAAATTTTGGCAATCAGTGACAGATCAATTAAATAAAATAAACCCCTTACATTGGTGGAAATCAACCTCTGTACTTGCTAACTTCGGTGTGGTGATCATTGGTGTTCTGCTACTCTTAACTGTATTAGGAGGTATCCACAAAGCCCTGCTGTCCTGTGTTAATAGGGCTGAAAAGGCCAGCCATTCTAATAAATTGATTCTGCTTAATATCCTTGAATCACAAACCCCTGTCCATGGAGCTTATCTGGTGGCCAGGCGTGGATAAGATCTTCAGCAGATGGCAACCTAAGACAGGCACAGTCAACTGGACAAAAAACAAAAGAGGGTGAATTGTTGGAAAAGATGCTGAGAGCCAGAGCATAAAGGGTTAAGCATTTCAAAAGCATGTTTGTTGGCAAAGAATCATTAGTAAATGTCTCCAAGGACATTGCATACTGCAAACCTCAATAGGAGGAGGCAGAGTGGAATGAACACACCACTAAGATGTTATGGTCTGAGTTCCCAAGAAAGATTGTCTGGGAACACAGAAACAGGCAGCGCTCTCACGTACCAAGCTGAGGAACTAGTGAAGGACTCCCTATATTTGTTATAAGCTTTGTAGTATAAAAAGCAGTTTAAGCCCACATAAACTTGCCTGTATGCCACATGGAGTGAGGCCCCCTGATCCCAAACTTTCTATGGATCATTCCTGGCACTGTCTACCTCCACAGTGAATTACAGCAATCTGTGTTCAATTTGTTACCACTAAATTATGGATCAGAACTTGAGATTTCTCTTACTTTATGTAAAGATGGGCTTTCCACTTATTTCAAATTATCCTGGTTGTTTTCACTGGTTCTTCAATCGATTACATTCATGGTAAGCATTTAAAAAATAATGCTGCCATTATTGTAGCATTTTCTTATAAGGAACCCCAATAATGTATGTTTTTTTCAGTTTCTTCATCTGATTCTGATGAGGATTCAAGTTTAACAGCGACTGAACTACAGTGGCCTACTTTCTATATCACTCCAATTTTCCTTATTATTTTAAATCAGAAATGATCCTTTCATAATTAGATGATATAGTTCTAATCTCAAGTATTTTAAGAAGTTAGAAAATTTATTTATATTCTTAACTTGTACTTCAATATCTTTTTTCATGTGTGAAAACTTGTGGGATGGATGAAACTAGAGAATGCATGTATTTACAAACAGAAATGTGTACCGAAAGGAATCTGCCAATGCAGTAATTCTGAGGAAGGAGGAATGGGGTTTTAGGCTAGAGAAGGAATTTGGCTGTTTGCCATAACAGACCTAAATTATTTTAATACTCTGCACGGATAATTTGGTTATAATTTAAAAGAAATTATGAAAAAAGTACAACATGAAATCATACAAAGTGGTTTATTTGAAGATATTGATTTGTATCTGCAACATTATTGGTGGGGGGCACTTAATCTCAATCTTTGCAAATATTTTCACCCATAAAGGTAAAGTGCTCACTCTCCTCCGTCCCCTCCCAAGCTGCCTGGATGGAAGGAGACCTCCCTCAAAAGAGTGAGCATGGAGCACGAGGAGCATGGATGAGACCTTGTGAAGGCCACACTGCTCTCTACATGTGTCTGGTTATAGGGCTGCTAGCACCACAGGAGAAGACAGACTTCCTGCTGCTTATCATCAGAGAATACATACTGGAGAGAAACTCTGTGAATGTGATGGATGTGGGAAAGCTTTCATTCAGAAATCAAGCCTCATTACACACCAGATGTAACCATTGGGGAATTTGATATAATTATGAATTCCAAAAATATAACTGGATCATGATTGTAAACTGATATGTTAATCTGGGCATGATTGGGGCATTGACTGGGCCATGTCTGTAGGAAATTGAGTCCCACCCCTTAGTGGGTTGGGGAATCGAATATAAAAGACATTGCAAAGGACAGTTGAAGCAGTTTTTTTTGAGAAGTAGTTTTGATGTTGGAGAAAAGGCTCCAGAAGAAGACAAGAGAGCCATTTGCCTGATAGTCTACAGCTGACCTTGTGGAGGAAACAGAAGAGCTAAGCCCAGAGAGAAATGCACCCCCTGGAATAGAACACAAGAAACCTGAAACCTGGCAAACATCGGCAGCTGTCTTGCTCCAAGATGTGGCAATGAACTTTGGTGAGAAGAAACTTAATGCTTTATGGCCTGGTATCTCTGGACTTCTACCCCAAATAAATTCCCTTTTTAAAACTAACCCATTTTTGGTATTTCACATTAGCACCCCTTTCACTGACTAATATAGAATTTGGTATGGAGGAGTGGGGAAGTACTTTTGCATATACCAAATTGTTGGGACAGTTTTATAAATGGGTAAGGGTTATCCTTTGGAGGAATTGTGAAATGCTTGATGGAAAAAGCCTAGATCACTTTGAAGAGACTCTTGATAGTCTTATGGATGCTAATGAGACTTTCTATGATGCCTTAGAAGTAAATGATGAAACTATTATTGGAAACCGGAGGAAAGGTGATCCATATTTTCAAGTTGCAGGGAACTTAGCAAGATTAACTCCTGGTGTTATATGGAAGACAGAATTTGAAAATGGCGAACCAGAGCATTTAGCTGAAGAACTTTCCAAGGTAAATTCGGAGAATGTGGTTTGGCTTCTCCTTGCAACTTATAGCAAAATACTAGATGAGCAAAATACACTAAGGACTGAACTTTTGGGCACAAAGAAAACAGAAATTGATTCTGGAACTTCCAATTTTCTGGAAATCAAATTTCCAGATGAAAATGTCCCATTTGAAGACTTTACTAAACTTGGAACTTGTAAATCAGAATTGACGCAGTTATTTAGGAAAGACTTGTGTAAAGTCTTACTGTCTACTGGCTTGGACCCCTGCTTCCTGCATGCTAAACCAACAAAGTTTTGGAGAGATCTGTATGAACAAAAACACTGTCAGCTTGGACAAAAGAGAACATGTGGTGGGAGGTGTGGGAGGTGGGCAACATGGGAATCCCAGTGGGTTCTGGGTAATATTTTGGGTAATCTAAGCACCTCTTAAAATATATTTATATATATACATAAATAACATTTTTGTAAGCAAATGCACATATATGCATATATATTTATATATCATTTTGCAAATGTTGGTATGTATTGTGAAAATTTTGATTTTTACCCACAATAAAAAAAAGAGAGAGAACATGGAAAAGAGAGACTGAAGGAGAATCAGCTTTAAGAAAAAAACCTTGGAAGCAGAGATCTGGACTTAAGACATCTCCTTGGGCCAAGAGAGGATTGCCACCTATGTGTACAGAGAGGGTGAGTTAGCCCCTGCATTTGAAGAGGATGGATGTTCCTACCCAATGTTCTTAGAAAGTTTGATGCCCCATGGTGCAGAGAGGTTGAGTTTTCCACAGCAGTGGAAGAGGGTGTATGCCCCACCCGATGTTCTGGGAGAGTTTTGCAATCCCAGGGAGCAGAAAGGGTGGAGCATATTCCTTAAAGATTAGGGTAGTTAAGGTCCACACTCCATAGATCTGATAGGGGTGTACCTGTCCCCCATGAACTAAGGAAGGCCAGGTGGCCAACCCATTGCTCTGAGGGATGAACCTGTATACCAAAGGCTAGGGTAGGCCAGGTGGTCAACTCCTTACTCTGAGAGGGTGAGCCTGTATGCCAAAGGTTAAGGGGAATGTTATTTTCACCTCACTGTACCAGGGGGACTAAGACTCTAATGCAAATATTGGGAAAGGTGTGGCAATCACCCCAACACTCTTGGGTGGTGAGGTCTGGAGGTTGGTCAACACCCAGATGCTTGATGAGGGTGGAACCAAGAAAGTGGCCATTGGACAAGCCTGTGGAAAGGGTGGGTCCCCATGTGGCCCCAAGGAGAAAAAACCATCATCTTAAGAATGACTCAGACATTGAAATCGAATGGAGGAGGCATTGCAGATTTACTGAACTGTAGAGGATCCATGACTCATGTTTAACATCCCAATTTCTCCTTATGATATTGAAAATGTTTATCCTTTGTCGTTCCATTTTGTGTATTAGAAGCAGTTATATGGTTTTGTAAGTTTCAGAGGTCGATAGCAGACGGGACTTTGCCTCAAGATTAACTGTATTTCTTTAAAATGCCTATGATATGATTTTGTACTTGAATTGTTACTGATTTAAGTTTTTTTGAGAATTGTAATGTATTTTTGGAATTCAGAGAGTGGAATCTAACTGTTGGTGAATTTGACCTAATTATGAATTCCAAAAATATAATTTGATCATGCTTGCAAACTGATCTTTTAATCTGGGCATTATTAGGGCATCGACTGGGCCATGTCTCTATGGCATTGAGCCCCATTCCTTAGTGGGTGGGGGAATCGAATATAAAAGGCATGACAAAGGACAGTTGAAATTTTTTTTGAGAAGTAGTTTTGATGTTGGAGGAAAGGCCTCAGGAGAAGAGAAGTGAGCCTTTTGCCTGATAGTCTCCAGCTGACATTGTGGAGGAACCAGAAGAGCTAAGCCCAGAGAGAAATGTAGCCCTGGGAAGTGAGGAACACAAGAAGCCTGAACCCTGGCAATCATCAGCAGGTATCTTGCTCCAACACGTGGCAATGAACTTTGGTGAGAAGAAACTTAATGCTTTATGGCCTGGTATCTGTGGACTTCTACCCAAAATAAATACCCTTTATAAAGATTAACCCATTTTTGGTATTTCACATTAGCACCCCTTTGGCTGACTAATACACCAGAGAAGACAATCTGGAGAGAAACCTTATATCCGTAAGGACTGTAGGAAACCCTTCAGTAGCAAAACAAATCTCACTGACCATGAGAAAATTCATAATGGAGGGAAAACCTATATATATAAGGAATGTGGAATAGTCTTCAGCCAGATGCAGTATGCCATTAAACCTTACAACATTCATACCAGAGAGAAACTCTGTGAATGTAATGAATGTGAATATCCAAAGAATCTCCATCTCCACTCTGTGCAACTTGTTTCCAATCTTTTAAGGAAGGATTTGTGACTATAAAATTCATGATTTCTTTTTCCTCAGGAAAAGTGCACTTGAAGTTTGTTCTGAGATCGGCTCCCCCCACATCATCTTCCACACTCATCTGTGTTCAATTTGTTACCACTAATTTATGCATCAGACCTCAAGATTTCTCTTAGTTTATGTAGATATGGGCTTTCCACTTATTTCAAATTGTACTGGTTGTTTTCACTGGTTCTTCAGTCCATTACATTCTGGGTAGGCATTTAAAAAATTATCATTTTAAAAATAATGCTACCCATTATTGTAGCTTTTACTTCTAAGGCACCCCAACCATTTATATTTTTTCAGTTTCTTCCACTGATTCTGATGTGGATTCAAGTTTAACAGCCACAGAACTACAGTGTCCTGCTTATTACTTAACCCCAATTTTCCTTATTATTTTAAATCAGAAATGATCCTTTCATAATTGGATGATATACTTCTAATTTCAAGTAATTTAAGAAGTTAGAAAATTTATTTATATTCTTAAGTTGTACTCCAATATTTTTCTCATATGTGATAGGGTGTGGGATGGATGAAACTATAGAATACATGTATTTACAAACAGAAATGTGGACCCAAAGAATTTGCTAATGCAGATAATTCTGAGGAAGGAGGAATGGGAGTTGAGGCTAGAGAGGGAACTTTGCTGTTTGCCATAACAGACATAAATTATTTTTATACTCTTTGCACCAATAATTTGGTTATAATTCAAAAGAAATTATGAAAATAGCACACAATGAAGTCATACATAGTGGTTCCTTTGAAGATATTGATTTGTATCTGCAACCTTACTGGGGGGGGGGCACATCCTGTCAACTTTTGCAAATACAGTCTCCCATAAAGGAAAAGTGCTCATTCACCTCGGCCCCCTCCCCAGCTGCTTAGACGGGTGGAGGCCTCCCTCAACAAGAGTGAGCACGGACCATGAGGAGCATGGACACGATCCTGTGAAAGCAACACTGCACTCTATACGTGTCTGGTTAGAGGGCTGTTAGCACCTCAGTGGAAGACAGACTTCCTGTGGCTTCCTCCACAGTGAAGACCTGCTAGAGTGACCTCACATCACTAACTGAGGCTGTGAGTTCTGAGCAGGGCTTTCTCCCAGTCCTCCTTTGTGGATCAAGAACCAATAACGATGGTTTTCATTGGAACTCTGAGAGTTTGTTTCCCAAACAAGACAATCTCTCTCTGGTTTGGCGGAACTGCAGTGAACATGTGTTACAATTCCAGCTTCTTCAGGGGTTCATCAACTTCTTCCCATCCAACCCTCTGTTCTCTTCTGGGATTAAAGAAGTCTGCTTCATTTTCAACTTTGTTCAAAATGTGTTGAAAATTTTATATTTAATTACTCTGAGAAATATCTGGCATCTGCCCCATCTAAGGTTTTCTGCAAACAAGGCACTAACTCACAACCTCACTTCTATTCTTATCAGTCCTAGGTCCCAGGACTTTCTGGAATTCTCATACTATTCATTAGGGTCACAGGCCTAATGGTGCTGATTCTGGTGATGTTATTGCTGTAATGTGAATTTTGACATTTACTTTCTGACTCCAACAGGTTTCATCTTGATATTGTACTTTGTTAGCTGCCCCAAGATTGGAGAAGATGAATGTAGAACTGGAATCAGGAGACCTGAGTCTGTGCCTGATACCCAGGAGGGGTACAGTAAGAGCAGCCTCCTCAGAGGGTCAATGTTGGAGGCCAAGGGTAGAAGTGAAGAGCAAAAGGAACAGGAACAGGAAGTCTCTTCTCTGTGCCCTGACTCCTCTGCTGCACCAGACTCCATGTCCCATGCTTTTATCTGCCCCTGCCCACTGGCCAACCCCTGCCTGAAGCAGGTACATCATACCGGGGCATCTGTTACTTTAAATTAGTGCCCAAACCATGTGACGTTCCTGCCAGACTCCCTCTCTTGTAGGCCCTGCTGGCCAAGAGCACTTCCCCCTCCATCTTTCCAGTACAGTACACATTCCTGCCTAGTCTGGAGATACACACAGTTTACAGGTGAATTTACTGGGCAGTAGCATCACAATGCCATTTGGGAACAGGGCACCTATCCAACCCTGTGTCCGCAGCTGTTTGCATTTGCCAAGCATTGCTGTATCAAAATACCAGAAATAAGTTGGCTTTTATTGTAATTTATTAGGGTTAAAGCTTAAAGTTATGAGGCTGTGAAAATGTCCAAATCAAGGCATCATCAAAAATTTTGTCTTAACATAGGTCTGTTGCTCCTGGACTCCAGCCAAGACAAAATGTTGGGCCTGCCTGTTGCTCTCTGCCTTCTCCTCCAAACTCACTTTCTCCCTGAGCTCAGCAGTGGGCCATCAGACACAGTTGCTCACACATCTCCCTTCTCCTCTGGCCTGGATGTCTTCAGCTTCAAGCTATTCCATTACTCAAGCCTCTGGCATCTCCCTCAGCCTCTCAGGGTTTCTGTGTCTCTCCACAGCTCTAGGAAATCCTGGAACCCTCTCCCACATGGCAAGGCAAACATGGCAGCACTCTTTGTGTGTTCCATGTATGTAGGACTTCACCACAGTGATTGTGGTCCATCCTGGTGCCTGAAATCTAATAAGAGGCCTTAACTAAACTAAAGCAATCTAACAAAAAGTGACCTAATGAAAGGTCCCTTATCTGAATCTAAACAAAATGCCCTACATACAAAATGCTTCCACACACAGCTATGGGTTAGTAAGAATATACATTACGGGGTCCACACAAGACAAAAATGAGGGTATTAACCCAGGGCAGAGGGATCAGGAGGAGTCTCCTCCGTCTGGGAGAAATGGGAACTCATGAAAGATTGGCTGTATTTTGGGTATGGCCATCATAGAGCAAAATGGTGTGCTGACCACCATTGCACTGGCCCTTAGAAGGGGTCCAAGAACATTTCAATATACTGTGCTTTCTCCAACAAATCTTAGCTCCAAAAAACCAGGTGTGTAACTCAAAGAGGTGTGTCATTATTCCCATCCCCAGAGCCTGAGTGCACAGATTTTGCCTGGTTGGTGGGTGAGTAGGAAGCAGGCTGTAAAACTGAAAGCCCCAAATTTCTTCTCCAAAGAACTGATGACATTTACAACAGAATGGAGAAATTCCACCGTAAGGTTGATCTCAAAAGCAGTGGAGATCATAGAGGGGATGAGATTTAATTCATCTCAATCCTTCAGGAATAAGTGAAATAAATACTTTTACAGATGAGTAAAAACTAATAAAGTTTGCTAGCAGCAACTCACTTTAAATGAAATGTAAAAGAATATTCTTCAGGCAGAAAGAAAATAATCTCAGATGATTCAAGATTCAGGATGGATAGAACAATATCTGTTAATTAAATTCATATATCTAAATGACTACTGAATGGATAAAGTAATAATGATACCCATGGCCTAGGACATCAATAAAGTGTTAAAATACAGCATAAAATAATATATAGCATAAGCTGTGTAAACGGATGTATAGCAGTTGGATATCGTTATGAATTCCAAAAATAGATATTGGATTATCCTTGGAAACTGGCCTGTTAATCTGGGCATGATTAAATTATGATAAGGGCATTGACTGGGCCACAGTTGTTAGGGTGAGTCCCGACCCTTGGTGACTGGGATCTCAAACATGAACAGACAGAGCAAAGGACAGAGCTAGAGTAGATTTGATGTTGGAGTTCAGGTTAGCAAGGACAGGAGGCCCAGGGGAAAAGAGACAAGCCATTCACCTGACAGTTCACAGCTGGCCTTGTGGAGAGAGGCAAAGCTTAGTGAGACTCATAGTCTACACCTAACCTTGTGGAGGAAACAGAAGAGCTGAGCCCAGCGAGAAATGCAGACCTGCAAAGAGAGGGATCCAAGAAGCCTGAACCCTGGAAAATGTAGGCAGCTGTCGTGCTCCAAGATGGGGTAACATCCTTTGGAGAAGGAAGAAACTTATGCTTTAAGGCCTGGTAACTGTAAGCTTCTACCCCAAATAAATACCCTTTATAAAGACCCACAGATTTCAGGCATTGCATCAGCACCCCTTTGTCTGATTAATACATGATACAAAATGATTTAAAATACATTATTTGGCAAGTCAATAACAAATAATAAGTGGAGATTTGGAAAGGCAAGCAAAAGTGTTATAATTTACCTGGTAAACTTTAAAGAGTATTAAATAGTGCATCTCATCCAAATAAATAGAAGAAAAAGAAATTGAACAAAAATAGCCCAAAACAAAGCATTCAGCATTTCCAGGGTTGCCATTTAAGCCATTGTTCTGGTGTCACCTTACTTGTGCATCTTTGGAACGTGTAACTTTCTTATCATTCAAAAGCCTGAAGGTTCCAGGGTTGATTTATGGGGTGTTGTTTTATCACCATCATAAATCAAGTGCTGTATCACTTCCCCATTTCTTAGTTATGAAGTCACCAAACTGGATGTGATACTCATTTGAAACAATAAGATGCATGAATGATAGAACAAATAAAAAGGAGATATTGTTGTGCTTCCCAAATTGGATGCTTAGATGACTGATATTGAATCTTTCCTCTTTTCTAATGAATGCATTCAATGATATAAATTTCCCTCTAAGCACTGTTTTTTCTGCTCCCCACTAACTATGAAGAAGCATGGGACATTAAAAAGCAAAAAGAACCGCATAACAAAAGGTTTGTGAGTGAAGCTATATCCACTTCCACAAGAGTATAGACATAAAATGAATCAGACAATGTAAGAATGTTGGGAAAACATATTCTCTTACCGCAATCATTGTTTCCACAAAATAACACCTCTATGAATGTAACTTCACTTTGAAGGAATTTGCATCATGCTTACATAAGCATAAGGGAATCTATGAGAGGAAAAAAGAATGAAGACAATGAGTTTTGCCAGGTTGTCCCACATGGTAGTCCTCCACTTGAAGTGTAATGAGTGTGAAGTTTTTTGGAAATTCAACCTCATGAGATACCCGAGAATTCAACCTTCAGAGAAACCATTTGGGATTTCAGGAATTTGGGAAACCTAGAGTCCCATCAAATAAACATGCAGGAGTTAAACCCTGTGTATGTAAGGAATGTTGTAAATCCTTCAGCCCGGCAGTAAATCTCATTGAGCATGAAATATTCATACAAATGTTAGTATTGTATTGAACATGGGAATGCTTCCATTTGAAACAAAATCTCATGGTATATGAGAAAATTCACACTAGAGAGAAAACATATGAGTGTCCTGAATGTAGTCTGCTCTTTACATATTTTTACTCCTCATTTTAAAAGCCATACAGGGGAACAAGCATATAAATATAATATATGTGAGAAATTTTCAACTTGACGGAAAACCTCTTTATTCATCAGAAAAATGTTACTGAAGAGAAATCATATATATGTGGGAAAACTTTAATTCAAATGTAAAATCTCAGATACAAGAGATTTTCTACTGCAAAGAAACCCTATGCATGTAAGTCATGTGAAAAACCTTTTGGTACAAATCTTATCTCACAGAACATGAAAAAACTCATAATTGACAGAAAAAAAATGAGTGTAAAGAATGCAGAAAAGCCTTCAGCCAAAAGCAATTGTTCATTAAACGACAGAGGATTCATTCTGGAGAAAAACCTCTATATGCAATGAATGTGGAAAAGCCTTCAACCAGAAGGAAAACCTCATTAACCATTTGAGAATACATACAGGAGAGAAATCCAATGAATGTGATGGATGTGGGAAAGCTTTCATTCATAAATCAAGCCTCATTATGATACACACCAGATGTAACCGTTGGGGAATTTGATATAATTATGAATTTCAAAAATATAATTCGATCATGCTTGTAAGCTGATCTGTTAATCTGGGTATGATCGGGGCATTGACTGTGCCATTTCACTAGGGCATTGTGCCGCACCACTTAGTGGAGGGGGGAATTGAATATAAAATGCATGGCAAAGGAGAGTTGATGCAGTTTTTTTTGAGAAGCAGTTTTGATGTTGGAGAAAAGGCCTCAGAAGAAGATAAGTGATCTGTTTGACTGATAACCTACAGCTAGTCTTGAGGAGGATAGAGAAGAGCTAAGCCCAGAGAGAAATGCAGCCCTGGGAAGAGAGGAACACAGGAAGACTGAACCCCGGCAAATGTCAGAGCTGTCTTACTCCAACAGGTGGCAATGAATTTTGGTGAAAAGAAATATAATGTTTTATGGCCTGGTATCTGTGGACTTCTACCCCAAATAAATACCCTTTTTAAAGACTACCCCATTTTTGGTATTTCACGTTAGCACCCCTTTGGCTGACTAATATAGAAATTGGTACCGAGGAGTGGGGAAGTGCTTTTGCATATACCAAAATGTTGGAAAGATTTTATAAATGATTCCGGGTTATCCTTTGGAGGAGTTGTGAAATGCTTGATGGAAAAAGTCTAGATCACTTTGAAGAGACTGTTGATAGTCATATGGACGCTAAAGAGACTTTCTATGATGACTTAGAAGAAAATGATGAAACTATTATTGGAAACTAGAGGAAAGGCGATCCATGTTTTAAAGTTGCAGAGAACTTAGCAAGATTATCTCCTGGTGTTATATGGAAGACAGAATTTGAAAATGGCAAACCAGAATATTTAGCTGAAGAACATTCCAAGGTAAACTCGGAGAATGTGGTTTGGCTTTTCCTTGCAGCTTATAATGAAATAGTAGATGAGCAAAATACACTAAGGATTGAACTTTTGTGCACAAAGAAAGCTGAAATTGATTCTGGAATTTCCAAGTTTCTGGAAATCAAATTCCCAGATGAGAATGCCCCATTTGAAAACTTTACTAAACTTGGAACTTGTAAATCAGAATTGAAGATGCAGTTATCTAGGAAAGACTTGTAGAAAGTCTTAATATCTGCTGGCTTGGACCCCTGCTTCCTGCATGCTAAACCAACAAAATTTTTGAGAGAGCTGTATGAACAAAACCACTGTTGGCTTGGACAAAAGAGAACATGGAAAGGAGAGATTGAAGGAGAATCAGCTTTAAGAAGAAAACCGTGGAAGCAGAGATATGGACTTAAGACATCTCCTTGGGCCAAAAGAGGATCCCCACCCATGTGTACAGAGAGGGTGAGTTTTCCCCAGCAGCTGAAGAGGGTGGATGTCCCCACCTGATATTCTGGGAGAATTTTGCCATCCCAGGGCGCAGGAAGGGAGGAGCACATTCCTCAAAGATTAGGATGTTTAAGGTCAAAACCCCATAGATCTGAGGGGGGTGTACCTGTCTCCCATGAACTTAGGAAGGCCAGGAGGTCAACCCATTGCTCTGAGAGGGTTGAAACTGTATGCCAAAAGTTAAGGGGAATGTTATCTTAACCTCACTGTACTAGGGGTGCTAATTCTCTAACCCAAAGTTTGGGTAAGGTGTGGCAATGACCCCAACACTCTTGGGTGGTGAGGTCTGGAGCTTGGTGGACACCCAGATGCTTGATGAGGGTGGAACCAAGAAAGTGGCTGTTGGGCAAGCCTGTGGAATGGGCGGGTCCCCATGTGACCCCAAGGAGAAAAAACATCACCTTAAGAATGACTCAGACGTTGAAACCGATTGGAGGATGCACTACAGGTTTCTGAACTGTAGAGGATCCATGACTCATGTTTAACATCCCAATTTCTCCTTAAGATATTGAAAATGTTTATCCTTTGCCTTTCCATTTTGTGTATTAGAAGCAGTTATATGGTTTTGTAAGTTTCAGAGGTTGATAGCAGACGGGACTTTGCCTCAAGATGAACTGTATTTCTTTAAAATGCCTATGATATGATTTTGTATATGAATTATTACTTATTTAAGTTTTTTTGAGAATTGTAATGTATTTTTGGAATTCAGAGGGTGGAATATAACCATTGGGGAATTTGATCTAAGTACAAATTCTAAAAATATGATTTGTTCATGCTTGCAAACTGATCTGTTAATCTGGGCACGATTAGGGTGTTGACTGGGCCATGTCAGTATTGACATGTTGTTCAGCCCTACCTCTTAGTGGGTGGGGGAATCGAATATAAGAGGCATGAAAAAGGACAGTTGAAGCAGTTTTTTTCTCAGAAGCAGTTTTGATGTTGGAGAAAAGGCCCCAGAAGAAGAAAAGTAAGCTGTTTGCCTGATAGTCTCCAGCTGACATTGTTGAGGAACCAGAACAACTATGCCCAGAGAGAAATGCAGCCCTGGGAAGAGAGGAACACAAGAAGCCTGAACCCTGGCAATCGTTGGCAGCTATCTTGCTCCAACACGTGGCAATGAACTTTGGTGAGAAGAAACTTAATGCTTATGACCTGGTATCTGTGGACTTCTACCCCAAATAAATACCCTTTATAAAGACTATCCCATTTTTAGTATTTCACATTAGCACCCCTTTGGCTGACTAATACACCAGAGAAGACAAACTGGAGAGAAACCCTATATTTGTAATGACTGTAGGAAACACTTCAGTAGCAAATCAAATCTCACTGACCATGAGAAAATTCATAGTGGAGGGAAATGCTATATATATAAAGAATGTGGAATAGCCTTCAGCCAGATGCAGTTTTCCATTAAATATTACAACATTCATACGGGAGAGAAATCCTGTGAATGTAATGAATTTGAGTCTCCAAAGAATGTCCACCTCCAGTCTGTGCAATTTGTTGCCAATCTTTTAAGGAAGCGGCTTTGACTGTGCAATTCAGGATGTCTTTCCCCTCAGGAAAAGTGCAATTACAGTTTGTTCTGAGATCTGCTCCTCCCACATCTTCTTCCACACTCATCTCTGTTTAATTTGTTAGCACTAATTCATGCATCAGAAATCCAGATTTCTCTTAGTTTATGTAAAGTTGGGCTTTCCAGTTATTTGAAATTATCTGGTTGTTTTCACTGGCTCTTCAATCCATTACATTTTGGGTAAGCATTTAAGAAATTACCATTTTCAAAATAATGCATCTCATTATTGAAGCATTTTCTTTCTTTTTTTCTTTTCTTTTATTGTGGGTAAATATCAAATTTTAACAATACATACTAATATTTGTAAAATTATATATAAATATATATGCATATATGTGCATTAGCTTACAGAAATGTTATTTCTTTACATATTTTTTAAAGGTGCTTAGATTACCTAAATATTACACTGAAATTACACGGATTCCCATGTTCCCCACCTCACACACCTCACACAAAATGCCACACAAACATCCTTCATCAATGTGGCACATCACCCACAGTGAATAGACACATCCTGGGGCCTTGCCACCAAGCATAGACCACAGTTCACATCGTAGACCACACTCTCTCCCACACAGTTCTGCATGGTATACACTGATGTGAAGTGGCCTACATCCATCACCTCAATGCCACTCAGGACAACCCCCAAGTCCCCAAAAAAACCCTGTATTTCAACTGCCCTTTGCTTCCCTGCCCCAAAAGCATGAAGTGGCCACCAGCTCCACCTCACTGTTATAATTTCTTGCATCGTTGAGTCACACTATATCTACAACAGAATACCATTAAGTCCATTCTAGTCCATGGCTCTTCCCCCAATCGTGAGGGAACTGGGATGGTGATGTCCACTCCACCTCCAAGTGAGAGATGGCTTATATCATATTGATACAGTGGATAAGATTATCTTGCCTGCAGCTGCAGGCCCTCTCCATTCCCTGGAATGGCAGTTGCCCAGCATCATCTCCTCACCAGGTGACTTGGATGATTTCATTGAGCTGTAGGTAGGCATTGCATTCCACCAAGATTCCACACACATCTGGCACAAAGGTAAGCCAGAGGGTCCAGTCTCTGGAAGTACACCTAAAAATCCAGCATCACATATAGGTTTGAATAGAAGGAACTGATGGACCATGTGCAGGGAGGACTTATTTGAGTCCAACTGTCACTCTCAGGGGCACAGATTCCAAAGTAGCGCCTACTAATAAGGCATCAGTCCCTGTGGCTATCCCCATTTATGTAGGACCTGGGTGTCTCCAGAGCCCTCAGGAGCCCCTCTGTGTCGGGCGATATCCACTTTGGTGTTATATGAGATACTACTGAGGTGTGCGTAAGCATTACCTCTGTAATGACCTCCCGAATCTCTTTGAAGTCTCTTAGACACATGAACTCATTTCTCTTTACCTTTTCCCCCTTTATTCAAGGTGTTTTTCCAATCATGTTGCCAGTTAGCACATGGTATTAATCCCTCATTGCCAGGAAGGCTAATCCACAGGAGTCATGGCCCATGTTAAGGGAAAGGTAATGCATTCATGTGCTGAGTTTGGCTTAGAGAGGCCACATTTGAGCAACAAGGAGGCTCTCAGGTGGCAACCTTTAAGCACCCCATAACAGTACGCTAAGTTTCAATTGCAAGAGCAAAGACTCATAAGACTAGTCATCAATAACAAGAACCCATCAGGGGCCATCCTCTTTTGTGATACACTGCTTCTTCACTGAAGGGCTGTTGATGCTCCCTTGGAGAATGTGGCAGGGCACTCCAGGCTGGGAATTCAGATTCCCTCATTTATTGAGTGATTGTTTACCCATCTACCCACCTTGTCCATGTCCCATCCCTTGATCATTTGAACAATTTCATATATCTTTCATGTATATTCAGATTAACTTAAACCCATGAATCCCCCATCCCAGACACCCCCCACCAATGCTCCTCTGTAGCCCCCATCATAACCTTTCTGTGATCTAAACCTTTCTTGAACATGAAGCCCATATAATAACCAAACACAATTAATAGAATAAATAAATAATAATGATAAGCTTAAATGCAAGGAATAAATACAAGGAAACTCAGAAGAAAAAAATAAGCTAAAAATAAAATATAATTAGCAGATTGGGACATTCAAAAAATGGGAAAAAACAATAAAAATTCCTTTTTAAATTTTTTTTCCTTTTTTCTTTATCACTGTATTATCGGATGTCTCGTGTACTGTGACACCTTCCCCCTCTCTTTCCTCAGTGTCTCCCAAATTTTTGTTTAATTTTCAAGGAAGTTTTAGGTCACAGCAAAGTCACATGTGGAATAGTAGGGACTCCCACATAACCAAACTCCCTCCCCCTTCCCCACCCCATATTAAAGCCTTTTTAAAAAATGGATGTTAGCATTGTTATAACTGTTATACAGATAGTAAAATATAGCAACAAAAGACTGTCAATGGTTTAAAGTATAGTTTACAATTTAGACCACGCAGTTTAATAATTTTTGATGATATTTACCATGTCCTGAGCCCATTAATGTAAGGTAATGAAAAACCTTTCCCATGACCACTAAGTACCCCATTTGTTCTTAACTGTTCCTTCCACCCCACCCCCCTGGGGCATATGACACTCCCCTGTCTTGACTCATGGAATGACAAGATTCATAATTACATGCCCCAGGTATTCTAACCTGCCCTTCCTAATCTAACCACGTGTCAACCCTGTGCCATAAAACCCAGTAATATCACTACCCATCTGTCTTATCCTTCAATATGCAACTATACTCTATCCCCTTATCATAGATTATGTCCATAAGGGTGATGGCTCACAGCCTACTCTTCTCTTTCTTTCTCTTGTTAACCTATCTTTCAGATAATGGTTCTCAGAGAATGCTCACTTTCTTCAGTTCATATCAGTGAAATCATATACTGTTCATCCTTCAATGCCTGGCTTGCTTCAGTCAACATAAGGTCTTCAAGATTCATCCACGTTATTCCATGTGTTAACACTTTATTCCTTCTTACAGTTGAGTAATATTCCATTGTATGTATGTATCACATTTTGCTTATGCATTCATCTGTTGATGGTCACCGGGAGTGAATCCAACTTTTGGCAATGTTGAACAATGCCACTATGAACATTGGGGAGCCTATATCTTTTCATTTCTGTGCTTTCAGTTTTTCTGAGTATTTACCCAGCAGTGGAATTGCTGGATCCTATGGTAGATCCATTGTTAGTTTTCTGAGGAACCGCCAAACTGTCCTCCACAGTGATTTGATCATTCCACAAAGTGTTCCTGTTCCTCCACAACCTCTCCAGCACTTACAATCTGCTGTTTTTTTTAGTAGCTGCCATTCTGATAGAGGTAAGTGGTATCTCATTGTACTTTTGATTTACATTACCCTGATAGCAAGCAATGTCAAGCATTTTTTCATGTGCTTTTTAGCCCTTGGTGTTTCTTTCTTGGGGAAGTGTCTTTTGAGGTCACTTGCCCATTTTTTAAATGGGTTCTTTGTGTTTATATTTTCCAGGTGTAGGATTTCTTTATATATGCAGGATATTAGGCTCTTATCAGATATATGGTTGCCAAATATTTTTCCCAACGGTTAGGCTGCCTTTTTATTTTCTTAATAATGTCCTTTGAGGTGCAGAACTTTTTAATTTTGAGGAGATCCCATTTATCTATTTTTTTTCTTGCTGCTCGTGCTTTGGCTGTGAAGTTCATGAAACCATATCCTATTACAAGTTCCTGTAGATGCTTTCCTACATTATCTTCCAAGGTCTTTATGGTTTTGTCTCTTATATTTAGATCTTTGTTCCATCTTGAGTTTATTTTTGTATTAGGTGTGAGATGGTATTCTTCTCTCATTCTTTTGTATATGGATATCCAGCTGACCAAGCACCACTTGTTAAAGAGGCCATTCTCTCCCAACTGAGTGGGCTTGGTAGCTTAATTGAATATCAGATGACTGTATATGCAAGCATCTATATCAGAACTCTCAATTCAATTCCATTGGTCAGTAGGTCTATCCTTGTGCCAATACTATGCAGTTTAGATCACTGTAGCTTTGTAATATATTTTAAAGTCTGGAAATGTGATACCTCCAACTTCATTTCTCTTTTTCAATATGTCTTTGGCAATTCGGGGCCTCTTACCTTCCCAAATATATTTTGTGGTTAGTTTTTCCAGTTCCTTAAAATATATGGTGGTGCTTTTTATTGGAATTGCATTAAATCTGTAGAGTAGTTTGGGTAGGATAGACATCTTGATGATGTTTAATCTTCCTATCCATGAACAGAGAATATTTTTCCATTTATTTAAGTCTTCTTCGATTTCCTTTAACGGTGTTAGATAGTTTTCTGTATATAAGTCCTTTACATCTTTAGTTAAATTTATTCCTAGGTATTTGATTCTTTTAGTTAGTATTGTAATTGGCATTTTTTTTCTTGATTTCTTACTCTGATTGCTCGTTATTTGTGTACAGAAATGCTACTGATTTTCTTATGGCCTGCAACATTATTGAACTCCTTTATAAGTTCCAGAAACTTTGTTGTAGCTTTCTCTGGGCTTTCTATGTATAGGATCATGTCATCTGCAAATAATGAAATTTTTACTTCTTCTTTTCCAATCTGGATGCCTCTTATATCCTTTTCTTGACTCAATGCTCAAGTAAGTACTTATAAGATGATGTTAAATAAGAGTGGCAATAGTGGGCATCCTTGTCTTTTTCCCGAACTCAGAGGGAAGGCCTTTAGGAACTCACCACTGAAGATGAGTTAGTTTTGGGTTTTTCATATATACCCTTTATCATATTCAGAAAATTTCCTTCTATTCGTACCTGTTGAAGTGTTTTTATCAGGAAAGAGTGCTGTATTACATGGAATGTTTTTCTGCAACTATAGAGTTGATATGTGGATTTTTTTCATTCATTTTATTTATGTGGTGTATTACATTGATAGATTTTCTTATTTTGGACCATCCTTGCATACCTGGGATATAACCAACTTGGTCATGGTGAATAATCCTTTTGATATGTTGTTGTATGCAATTAGCAAGTATTTTGTTAAGGATTTTATGATCAAGTTTCATTAGAGAAATTTGTTCGTAATTTTCCTTTTTAGTGCTATTTTTGTTTGGTTTTGGTATTAGGGTAATGTTGGCATCGTAGAATGAGTTAAGCAATATTCCTTTTATTTCTATTCTTTGGAAGAGCTTAAGTAGAATTGCCATTAGCTCTTTCTGGAATGTTTGGTATAATTCAGCTCTGAAGCCTTATGGTCCTGGGCTCTTCTTGGTTGGGAGGTTTTTGATGACTGAGTGTGTCTCTTTTCCGTAGTTGGACTGTTGAGTTCACTAATTTCTTCTTTCATCAATGTAGGCTGTTTTTGCATTTCTAGAAATTTGCCCATTTCCTCTAAATTATCATTCTTCTTGGCATCTAATTTTTCAAAGTTTCCTCTTATGAGGCTATTTATTTCCGTGGGTTCCGTAGTGATATCCCCTTGCTCGTTCCTTATTTTGTGTATTTGCATCTGTTCTCTCTTTTTCTTTGTTAGTCTGGCTAAGAGTTTCTCAGTTTTATTGATATTCTCGAAGAACCAGAGTTTGGTTTTGTTTATTTTCTCTAGTGCTTTCTTATTCTCTATTTCTTTAGTTCTTCTCTAATCTTTGTTATTTCCTTCTTTCTACTTCCTTTAGGTTTAGTTTGCTGTTGTTTTTCCAATTCCTCCAAGTGTGCAGTTAGGTCTTCAATTTTAGCTCTTTCTTTTTTAAAATATATGTATTTATGGCTATGAACTTCCATCTCAGAACAGCTTTGTCTGCATCCCAAAGCTTTTGATAGGTTGTGTTGTCGTTTTCATTAGTCTCAAGGTAGTTATTGATTTCTTTTGAAATTTTCTCCTTGACCCATTGTTTGTCTAAGAGTGTCTGGTTTAACTTCCATATCCCTGTGCCTAATCTGTTTCTCTGGCCTTAGTGATTTCCAATTTTATTCCATTGTTATCAGAGAAATTACTTTGTATAATCTCAATCTTTCTGAATTCATTGTGTGTTTTTCTGTGGCCTAGAATGTGGTCTATCTTGGAGTATGATCCATGTGCACTCTAGAAGAATGTAAGTCCTGATGTATTTTAGTATATTGTTCTGTATATGTCTATGAAGTCCAGATTCTCTAATGTATTGTTGAGAGTCTTTGTTTCTTTGTTGATTATCTATCTAGATATTCTGTCTAATGATGATAATGGTCTATTAAAGTCCCCTGCTATAATTGTAGAGGCATTTATTAATCCACTTAGCTTTTCCAGAGTTTGCCTCATGAATTTTGAGGCACCCAATTAGGTGCATAAATGTTTATGATTGTTCTCTCTTTTTGAGAGATTACCCCATTTACTAATATATAGTGTCCATCATTGTTTCTTACAATAGTTTTGCATTTAAAGTCTATTTTGTCTGATATTAGAATAGATACTACTGTCCTTTTATGGCTATTGTTAGCTTGTAAAATTGTTTTCCAGCAATTTACTTTCAGCCTCCTTGAATCCCTGGGTGGGTTTCTTGTAGACAGCATATAGATGGATCATATTTCTTTATCAATTCTGTCAATCTGTTTCTCTTGAGTGGTGAATTAAATCCATTAACACTAAGTGTTATTACTCACAATGAATTTCTTACTTCAGCCATATTTTCTTTGGATTAATGTGTCATATGTTGTTTTGTTTCTGTTGTTGTCTTCTTAGTTGTTTTTAAACTCTCCTAACTATTGATTTTCCTTTGATTTTCCTTTCAACTTGTAGAACTTCCTTTAGTATTTCTTGAAGTGCCAGTTTCTTATTAACATACTCTCTTAATTTATGTTTATCTGTGAATATTTTGAACTCTTCATCATTTTTGAATTTCAGTTTTGCTGGATACAGAATTCGTGGCTGGAAGTTTTTTTCTTTTAGTATTATGACTATTCATACCACTGTCTTCTTTCCTCCATGGTTTCAGATGATAAATCAGCACTTAATCTTACTGTGCTTCCCTTGTATGTGATGGTTCTCTTTTCTCTTGCTGCCTTGAGTATTTTCTCTTTGTCTTGAGCATTGGACATTGTGACATGTATATGTCTTGGAGTTGACCTATTGGGATTTATTCAGACTGGGGTGCAAGTTGCTTCCTGGATCTGCACATCCATCTCTTATAATAGGGTTGAGAATGTTTCAGCCATTATTTCCTTCAGCACTCCTTCTGTTCCCTTTCCCTTCTCTTCTCCTTCTGGGATGCCCTAATGTGTATGTTTGTGTGTTTTGTGTTTTCAGTTAAATCCCTGAGTTCCTGCTGGATTTTGTCTTTTTTTTTTTTTTTTTTTTTGTATATTTTCTACTATCTGTTTGATTTCAGCTGTATTGTCTTCCACATCATTAATTCTTTCTTCTACCTGTTCAAATCTGCTGTTATGTGAATCCAACACCCATTTGATTTCTTGGATTGTGGCATTGATCACCATCATATCTGTTATCTTTTTGGGTATGTTTGCAATTTCTTCAGTATGTTATCCCAGTACCTTCTTTATATCCTTAAACTCTTCCTTCACTTAATTATATAACTATATCCATATAGACAGAGAATGGGAAATCACTGAAGAAGAAGAACAGCAATTTTTTAAAAATGAAGGAAAAGAGAAAGACAACAAATAAACAGAGAAAAACCAAACAGCCACACCACCAAGCAGTCAAACAAAGCTAAGGAGGAAGTGCTCCTTCTAGGGTCCTTGCAGATCCTTTCAGCCTGCTTGCATTTATCAATTTCCCTTCCGGGTTCTATCTGCAGGTTTTGAGGCAGATTTTCAGTATTAAACTAAATTAAGAATGAGAATTCATTTTTTAAAGTGACTGTCTTCTTCTTCTTCTTCTTCTTCTTCTTCTTCTTCTTCTTCTTCTTCTTCTTCTTCTTCTTCTTCTTCTTCTTCTTTTGCGATATAAGGGACCCAAAAGCCATCCTCTGCTAGATCACCCCCTTCACCAAGGGGACCTTAAATAGGCTCATGGAAACTAATCATGCCCTTCCCACTTCCTTGCCACCCCAGGGGAGTGAAGCTATGATGCTTCTCAGGGCAGAGTGATAAAACTGGCTGACCATGCCCCCTCTGAGGCAAGGCCTCAGTGACAGCAGGCTGCTAAGTAAATCAGGTTTCCTCAGCACATTCACCTTTCCCCTTAGCCTGGTTTTGTTTCAAGCTGGCTTATCTGATCCCCAAATCTATGAGGGGTCCAGGCAGCCAAATCCACAGAAGACAAACCCCTCTACACCATCTGTCAGAGCCCAACCTCCCTCAGAGTATGCTGCCTCAAACTGGGAGTGTGAGTCATGGTTGCAGGATTCATGGTTCAAACCAGCCATTGTCCCTGTGGTTGGGGATCAGCCATCTGTGTTAACTACCACAAGCAGGCTCGAAACTCAAGAATCTCCACTGATCACTCCATGCCATTAATCTCCCACTGATAGGTGACCAAGGCTTCTCACTACATGTGCCCACAGCACAGACCATTGTGCAGGACCCCGCCCACAATCATTTGCCTCCAGAGAGCTAGGAAGTGAGTATCCTTCTAAAATGATGCCATCTAGCCTCTCTTCTATAGCATTTTCTTATAAGGCACCCCAACTATTTATGTGTTTTCAGTATCTTTACCTGATACTGATGTGGATTCAAGATTAACAGCCACTGAACTACGGTCACCTGCTTTCTACTTAACTCCAATTATCCTTATTATTTTAAATCTGAAATGATCCTTTCATAATAAGATGATATACTTCTAATCTCAAGTAATTTAAGAAGTTAGAAAATTTATTTATATTTTTAACTTGTACTCCAATATTTTTCTCATAGTTGATAGGGAATGGGATGAATGAAACTAGAGAATGCATGTATTTACAAACAGAAATGTGTACCCAAATAATCTGCCAATGCAGATAATTCTCAGGAAGGAGTAATGGGGGTGGAGGCTAGAGGAGGAATTTTACTGTTTGCCATAACAAACAAATTATTTTTATACTATTTGCATGGATAATTTGGTTATAATTTAAAAGAATTATGAAAATAGTGAAATCATACAAATTGGTTTATTTGAAGATATTGATTTCTATCTGCAACATTACTGGGGGTGCACTTCCCTTCACCCATTGCAAAAACAGTCACTCTTCTAGGAAATCTGCTCTCTCCCCTTGGCACCCTCCCACCCTGCCTGGGTGGGTGGAGGCCACCCTCAGCAAGAATGAGCATGGAGAATGAGGAGCATGGATGCGACCTTGTGAAGGCCACACTGCTCTCCACACATGTCTGGTTAGAGGGCTCTTACCACCACAGGAGAAGATGAACTTCCTGCTGCTTACTCCCCAGTGAAGACCAGCCAGAGTGGCTCACATCACTAACTGAGGCTGTGAGTGCTGAGCAGGACTTTCTCCCTGTCCTCCTTTGCAGATCAAGAGCCTATAATGATGGTTTCCATTTGGGCTTTGAGTGTTTGGTTCCAAAAAAGGACATTCCTTCTCTGGATTGGGGAAACTGCAGTAAACACGTGTTACATTCCAGCTTCTTCAGTTGTTCATCTTCTTCCCATCCAGCCCTTCCGTTCCCTTCTGGGATTTAAGAAGTCTGCATCATTTCAACACTGTTAAAAATCAGTTGAAAATTTAACATTTAATTATTCTGAGAAATATATGGCATCGGAACCCTTTGAGGTTTTCTGCAAACATTGCATTCTCTCATAACCTCACTTCTATTCTTCTCAGGCTAGGTCCCAGAACTTTTGGGGATTTCTGTACTGTTCATTAGGGTCACTGGCCTAATGTTGCTAATTCTGGTGATATTATTGCTGTAGCCAATGCTGTAATGTGAATTTTGACATTTACCTCCTGTCACCAACAGTTTCATTTTTCTTTCTTTAGCTGCCCCAAGACTGGAAAAGGTGAATGTAGAACTGGAAGCAGGAGACCCGAGTCTGTGTGTGAGAACCAGGAGGGGTAGAGTAAGAGCAGCCTCCTCAGAGGGTGAACTCTGGAGGTCAAGGGAAGGAGGGAATGGCAAAAGAAGCAGGAGCAGGTAGTCTCCTCTCTGTGCCCTGTCTCTTCTGTGCACCAGACCGCAGGTGCCATGCTTTTATCTCACCCTGCACACCTTGCCAACCCCTTCCTGAGGCAGGTACATCATACTGGGGCACCTGTGACTTTACATTAGTCCACAAACCATGTGAATCCCCTGCCTTACTACCTGTCTTGCAGGACTTGCTGACCAAGAACACTTCCCTCTCTGTCTTACCAGTACTCATTCCTGCCTAGTGTGGAGTCACCCACAGTTTACAGGTGAATTCCTTGGGTACCAGCATCACACTGCCATTTTGGAACAGGGCAGCTCTCCAAACCTGTGTCCCTAGATGTTTGAATTTGCCAAGTGCTGCCAATGCAAAATACCAGAAATAAGTTGGCTTTTATTGGAATTTATTAAGGTTAAAGCTTAGAGTTCTGAGGCTGTTAAAATGTGAAAATCAAACCATCATTAAAAATGCTGTCTCAACAAGGGTCAGCTGCTGTGGGACTCCTGCCAAGGCAAATTGTTGTGCCTGCCTGTCTCTGTCTGCCTTCTCCTCCAAACTCATTTTCAGACTGAGCTCTGCAGTGGACCATCAGACACAATTTATCACACCTCTCCCTTCTCCACTTGCCTGGATGTCTTCAGTTTCAAGATGCTCCATGACTCCAGCATCTGGCCTTTCACTCAGTCTCTCAGGGTTTCTGTGTCTCTCCAAATTTGTAGGAGATCCTGGAGACCTCTCTCATATGGCAAGGTAAACATTGCAGCAATCTTTCTCTGTGGGTTCCATGTATGTAGGACTTCAGCACAAGGATTGGGGTCCATCCTGGTGCCTGAAATCTAATCATAGAATCTTAACTAAACTAAAGCAATCTAACAAAAAGTGACTTAATCAAAAGGACCCTTACCTGAATGTAACCAAAGTCTCCTACATGCAAAAGGCTTACACAAACAGCAATGTGTTAGTAGGAAGATACTTTTCCGGGGTTCACAAAAGACTCAAACAAGGTCATTAACCCAGGGCACAGGGATCAGGAGGGGTCTCCCGAGTCTGGGAGAAATAGGAACTCATGAAGCAGTGGCTGTACTTTGGTTGTGGCCATCATTGAGCAAAATTGTGTGCTGACCACCATTACATTGTTCCCTAGAATGGTCCAAGAACTCAATATACTGTGCTTTCTAAAGAAATCTCAGCTCCAAAATCAGGTGTGTTACTCAGAGAGGTGTGCCATTATTCTCATCCCCATAGCCAGAGTGAACAGATTTTCCCTTGGGGGTGGGTTGGCAGGAAGCAGGCTGTGAAATTGAAAGCCCCTAATTTCTTCTCCAAAGAATTGATTACATATATGACAGAGTGGAGAAATTCAACCTTAAGGGTGCTCTCAAAAGCAGTGGAGATCGTCAAAGTCCTGAGTTTTAATTCATCTCAATCCTTCAGGAAGAAGTGAAATAAATACTTTTACAGATGAGTAAAAACTAATAAAGTTTGCTAGCAGCAACTCACTTTAAAAGAAATGTAAAAGAATATTCTTCAGGCAGAAAGAAAATAATCTCAGAAGGTTCAAGATTCAGGATGGATTGAAGAATATCTGTTAATTAAATTCATATATCTTAATGACTATTGAATGGATATAGTTATAATGATATCCATGGCCTAGGACATCAATAAAGTGTTAAAATACACCATAAAATAATATATAGCCTAAGATAGTAAATGGATATGGAGCACTTGGATATCGTTATGAATTTCAAAAATAGATACAGGATAATGCTTGTAAACTGGTCTGTTAATGTGAGCATGGTTAAGTTATGATAAGGGCATTGATTGAGCCACTGTTGGGAGAGGGTTGAGCGCTGCCCATTGGTGGGTGGGGTCTCGAACATAAACAGATATGGCAAAAGGCAAAGCTCAAGTAGTTTCAGATGTTGGAATTCTGATGAGCAAGGATAGAAGTTCCTTGGAAATGAGACAAGCCATTCACCTGACAGTTCACAGCTGACTGTGTGGAGAGAGGCAAAGCTTAGAGAGCCTCATAGTCTACAGCTTGCCTTGTGGAGGAAATAGAAGAGATGAGCCCAGACAAAAATGCAGCCCTGGGAATACAGAAACCCAAGAAGCCTGAACCCTGGCAAATGTCAGCAGCTGTCTGGCTCCAAGAAGTTTTACAGAGTTTGGTGAATGAAGAAACTTATGCTTCAGGGCCTGGTAAATGTAAGCTTCTACCGAAAAACCCACCCTTTACAAAGCCCAATATATTTCTGATATTTTGCATCAACACCCCTTTGGCTGACTAATAAAGGATATAAAACATTTTAAAATACATTATTTGGGAAGTCAATAACAAATAATAAGTGCAGATTTGGAAAGGCAAGCAAAAGTGTCATAATTTCCCTGGTAAAGTTTAAAGAATATTAAACAGTGCATCTCATCCAAATAAATAGAAGGAAAAAAAATGAACAAAAATAGTCAGTCCAAATCAAAGTGTTCAGGATTTACTGTGTTGCTATTTTGGCCTTTGTTCTGGGTCCACATCACTGTGCATTTTGGAAGCTGAACCTTTCTTATCCTTCAGAAGCTTGAAGGTTCCATGGTTGATTTATGGGGTGTTGTCTTGTCCCCTATATAAATCAAGTGGTGCATCACTTTCACATTTATTACTTATGAAGTCACCAAACTGGATATGATGTTAATTTGAAGCAAGAAGAGCCATGAATGATAGAACAAATGAAAAAGACATGTTGTTGCACTTCCAAATTGGTCACCTAGATGATTGATGTCGGATCTTTCCTCTTTTCTAATGAATAAATTCAATCCTATAAATTTTGCTGTAGCACGGCTTTTGCTGCACCCCACAAACTATGAAGAAGCATAGGACATTAAGAAGCAGAAAGAACCACAAAACCAAAGACTTGTTAGTGGAGCTATGTCCACTTCCACAAACTACAGACTTAAGATGAAGGCAGAGAATGCAAAAATGTTGGGAAAATATGTACTCTGGCTGCAACCATTGTTTCCTCAAAATAACACTTCTCTAAATGGAACTTCACTTAGAAGGTATTTACATCATGTTTACCTAACCATGAGGGAATCTATGTAAGGAAAAAAAGAATGAAGACAATGAGTTTTGTCAGTTGCCCACATGATAGTCCTCCCCTTTAACTGTAATGAGTGTGAAGATTTCTTCAAAATTCAAACTTGTGAGATACCTGAGAATTAATACTTCAGAGAAACCATTTGAGATTTCATGTATTTGGGAAAGCTAGACTCACATCAAAGAAACATGGAGGATTAAAACCGTGTGTATGTAAGGAATATTGGAAATCCTCAGCCAGGTTTTAAATCTCTTTGAGGATGAAATATTCATACATTAGTTAGTATTGTAATGAATATGGGAATGCTTTCATCTGAAACAAAACCTCATGGAATATAAGAAAATTCAAACTAGATAGAAACCATATGAGTGTCCTGAATGTAGTCTGCTCTTTACATTCATTTTTTTACTTCTCATTTTAAAAGCCATACAGGGGAACAAGCATAGAAATGGAATATATGTGGGAAGTTTTCAACATGACAGAAAACCTCTTTATTCATCAGAAATTTCTTACTTAAGAGAAATCATATATATGTGGGAAAGCTTTAATTTAAATGTCAAATCTCAGATATAAGAGATTTTCTGCTACAAAGAAACCATATGCATCTAAGACAGGGGAAGAAGCCTTTAGGTATAAATCATATCTTAACGAAAATGAAAAAAACTCATAGTGGACAAAAACAAAATGCATGTAAATAACGCAGAAAAGCCTTCAGCCAAAAGCAATAGTTCATTAAATATCAGAGCATTCATTCTGGAGAAAAAACCTATAGATGCAATGAATGTGGAAGAGCCTTGAACCAGAAGGAAAACCTCATCAACCGTCTGAAAATACATACTGGAGAGTAACCCTATGAATATGATGGACGTGGGAAAGCTTTCATTCAGAAATCAAGCCTCATTACACACCAGAGATGACAAACTGGATTGAAACCCTATATATGAAAGGAATGTAGGAAACCATTCAGTAGCAAAACAAATCTCACTGATCATCAGAAAATTCAAAGTGGGGAGAAACACTATATAAGTAAGGAATGTGGAATAGCCTTCAGTCAGAGGAAGTATCTCATTATACATGGCAGCATTCATACTGGAGAGAGACCCTGTGAATGTAATGAATGTGAAACTTAAAAGTATCTCCACCTCCAGTCTGTGAAATTTGTTACCATTCTTTTAAGAAAGCAGCTTTGACTCTGCAATTCAGGATGTCTTTCTCCTTTTGGAAAAGTGCACTTGCAGTTGTTCTGAGATCTGATCCTCCCACATCTTCTTCCACACTCATCTGTGTTCAATTTGTCACCACTAATTTATGCATCAGAACCCGAGATTTCTCTTAGTTTATGTAAAGATGCGCTTTCCACTTATTTCAAATTATCCTGGTTGTTTCCACTGGTTCTTCAATCCATTTCATTCTGGGTAGGCATTTTAAAAATTACCATTTTAAAATTAATGCTGTCCATTATTGTAGCATTTTCTTATAAGGAACCCAAACCATTTAATATTTTCATTTTCTTCACCTGATTCTGATGTAGATTCATGTTTAACAGTCCCTGAACTACAGTGGCCTGCTTTCTACTTACCTCCAATTTTCCTTCTTATTTTAAATCAGAAATGATTCTTTCATAATTGGACAATATACTTCTAATCTCAAGTATTTTAGGAAGTTACAAAATTTATGATATTTAAGCTGTTTTCCAATATTTTTCTCATATGTGATAGGGTGTGGGATGGATGAATCCAGAGAATTCATGTATTTACAAACAGAAATTTGTACCCAAAAGAATCTGCCCATGCAGATAATTCTGAGGAAGTAGGAATGAGTGTTGAGGCTAGAAAAGGAATTTGGATGTTTGCCATAACAGACATAAATTATTTTTGGTCTCTTTGAACGGATAATTTGTTATAATTTAAAAGAAATTATGAAAATAGTACACAATGAAATCATACGAAGTGGTTTATTTGAAGGTAGTGATTTGTATCTGCAATATTACTGGGTGTGAGGGCACTTCCCCTCAATCTTTGCAAATACAGTCACCCATAAAGTAAAAGTGCTCATCCCCTCGGCATCCTCCCCAGCTGCCTGGACAGGTGGAGGTCTCCCTCAGCAGAAGTGCGCACAGAGCATGAGGAACATGGATGCCACCGTGTGAAAGACACTCTGCTCTCTACATGTTTCTGGTTAGTGAGCTGTTAGCATCACAGGAGAAGACAGACTTCCTGCTGCTTATTCCCCAGTTTAGACCCGCTAGAGTGGCTCACATCACTAACTGAGGCTGTGATTGTTGAGCAGGGCTTTCTCCCTATCCTCCTTTGTGGATCCAGAACCTGTGATGATGGCTTTCTCTGGGCCTCTGAGAGTTTTGTTCCAAAACATGACATTCCCTCTCTGGCTTCGGGTAACTGCAGTGAACACGTGTTACCTTCCAGCTTCTTCAGTTGTTCATCAGCTTCTTCCTATGCAACCCCTCCACTCTCTTCTGGGATTGAAGAGGTCTGCATCATTTTCAACACTATTAAAATGTGTTGAAAATTAAAAATTTAATTAGTGTGAGAAATATCTTGCATCTGCACCCTCAAAGGATTTCAGCAAGCATTGCACTCTCTCACAACCTCACTTCTATTCTTGTAAGCACTAGGTCCCAGGACTTTCTAGGATTCCCATATTATTTATTAGGGTCACTGGCCTAATGTTGCTGATTCTGGTGATGTTATTGCTTGTACCCAATGCTGTAATGTGAATTTTGACATTTCCTTCCTGACACCAACAGGTTTCATCTTGGTAATGCTCTTTCTTTTGCTGCCCCAAGATGGAGATGGTGAATGTATATATGGAAGCAGCAGACCTGAGTCTGTGCCTGAGACCCAGGAGGGGTAAAGTAAGACCAACCTCCTCAGAGGGTCCAGGCTGGACGTCAAGGGAAGGAGGGAAGGGCAAAAGGAGCAGGAGCAGGAAGACTCCTCTCTGTGCCCTGACTCCTCTGCTGCACCAGACCCCATACCCCATGCTTTTACCTGCCCCTGCACACCTGGCCAACCCCTGCCTGAGGCAGGTACAACATACTGCGGGATCTGTGACTTTATACTAGTCTCCAAACCCTGTAACACCCCTGCCTGGCTCCCTGTCTTGCAGGCCTTCCTGGCCAAGAGCACTTCCCCGTCCATCTTACCTGTACTCATTTCTGCCTAGTCTGGAGATACCCACAGTTTACAGGTGAAATCAATGGGCAGCAGCATTACACTGCTGTTTGGGAACAGGGCAGCTCTCCTATCCTGTGTCATCAGATGTTTGAATTTCCCCAGCACTGCCAATGTAAAATACCAGAAATAGGTTGAATTTTTTTTGGAATTTATTAGGTTTAAAGCTTACAGTTCTGAGGCTGTGAAAATGTCCAAATGAAGTCATCATCTAAAATGCTGTCTTAGCAGGGGTCAGCTGCTGCAGGAATCCTGCCAAGGCAAAATTTTGGACCTCTTGTCTCTCTCTGCCTTCTCCTCCAAACTCACTTTCTCCCAGATCTCAGCAGTGAGCCATCAGACACAATTGCTCACACCTCTCCCTTCTCCTCAGCCCTGGATATCTTCAGCTTCAAGCTGCTCCATGACTCCAGCCACTGGCCTCTACCTCAGCTTCTCAGGGTTTCGGTGTCTCTCCACAGCTGTAGCAGATCCTGGAGACATATCCCACATGGCAGGGTAAATATGGCAGCATTCTTTCTCTGTGTGTTCCCTGTTTGTAAGACTTCAACAGAATGATTGCAGTCCATCCTGGAGCCTTAAATCTAATCAGAGGCCCTTAACTAAACTAAAGCATTCTAATGAAAAGTGCCCTAATCAAAAGTTCCCTTATCTGAATCTAACCAAAATGTCCTACATACAAAAGCTTACATACACAGCAATGGCTTAGTAAGAACATAATTTTCTGGAGTCCAACAAGACAAAAACGAGGCTATTAACCCAGGGTACAGGGATAAGGAGGGGTCTCCTAAGTCTGGGAGAAATGGGAACTCAAGAGGGAGTGGCTGTACTTTGGGTATGGCAATCATTGAGAAAAATAGGGTGCTGTCCACCATTGCACTGGTCCCTAGAAAGTTCCCAAAAAGAACTCAATATACTATGCATTCTCCACCAAATCTTAGCTCCAAAATCAGGTGTGTAACTCAGAGAGGTGTTCCATCATTCCCATCCCCAGAGCCACAGGACAGAGATTTTGCCTGGGTTGTGTGTGTGGCAAGAAGCAGACTATGAAATCGAAAGCCCCAAATTTCTTCTCTAAAGAACTGATTACACTTACAGCAGAATGGAGAAATTCAAAGCTAAGGATGCCCTCAAAAGCCAGGGAGATCATGGAGGGCCTGAGATTTAATTCATCTTAATGCTTCAGGAAGAAGTGAAATAAATACTTTTACATATGAATAAAAGCTAATAAAGTTTGCTAGCAGCAAGTCACTTTAAAAGAAATGTAAAAGAATAATCTTCAGGCCGAAAAAAAATATTCTCAGAAGATTCAAGATTCAGGATGTATTGAAGAACAATATCTGTTAATTAAATTCATATAGCTAAATGACTATTGAATGGATTAAGTAATAATGATATCCATGGCCTAGGACATCAATAAAGTGTACAAATACACCATAAAATAATATATAGCATAAGATGGGTGACTGGATATGTAGCAATTTGATATCATTATGAATTCCAAAAATGTTTATGGGATGATGCTTGTAAACTGTTTTTTTTTAATCTGGGCATGATTAAGTTATGATAAGGGCATTGACTGGGCCACAGTCGTTAGGGCTTTTGAGCCCGCCCATTGGTGGTGGGGTCTCAAACATAAAAAGACATGGCAATGGACAGAATTGGAGTAGTTTTTGATTTTGGAGTTCTGATGAGCAAGGACAGGAGGACACGGGGAAAAGAGACAAGCCATTCACCTGACAGTTCACAGTTGGCCTTGTGGAGAGAGGCAATGCCAAGAGAGCCTCATAGTCTACAGCTGACCTTGAGGAGGAAACCGAGTAGCTGAGCCTAGGGAGAAATGCAGCCCTGGGTAGAGAGGAACCCAAGAAACTTGAACCCTGGCAAATATCGGCAGCTGTCTTCCTCCAAGATGGGATAACAGATTTTGGTTAAGGAAGAAACTTATGCTTTGTGGCCTGGTAACTTGAAGATTCTACCACAAATAAATACCCTTTATAAAGACCAAGAGATTTCTGGTATTTTGCCTCAGCACCCCTTTGGCAAGTCAATTAAAAATAATAAGTACAGATTTGGGAAGGCAAGCAAAAGTGTTTTAATTCCCTGGTAAACTTTACAGAATATTAAATAGTACATGTCATCCAAATAAATAGAAGGAAAAAAATTTGAATAAAAGTAGTCAGTCCAAAATAAAGTGTTCAGGGTTTCCTGGGTTGCGATTTTGGCCTTTGTGTTGGGGCCACCTTACCCCTGCATCTTTGGAAGTTGTGCCTTTCTTATCCTTAAGAAGTCTGAATGTTTTAGGGTTGAATTATGGGGTGTTGTTTTGTCCCCATCATTTATCAAGTGCTGTATCACTTCTCCATTTCCTAGTTATGAAGTCACCAAACTGGACATGATGCTCATTTGAAGCAAGAAGAGCCAAAAATGATAGAACAAATAAAAATGAGATATTGTTGCACTTCACAAATTGGACATGTAGATGATTGATATTGGATCATTCCTCTTTTCTAGTGAATGTATTCATGCTATAATTCCCTCTAAGCATTGCTTTGCAGCACCCAACAAACTATGAAGAAGCATAGGACATTATGAAGTTGAAAGAACCACATATCAAAAGGCTTCTGAGTGTTGGAGGTGGAGTGGACATCACCATCCCATTCCCCTTTGTATTGGGGGAAGAACTATGGACTAGAGTGGAATTAATGGTATTCTGTTGTATACATATTGTGATTCTAGCTATGGAAGGAATTATAACAGTGAGGTGGAGCCAGTGGCCACTTGACACTTTGGGGGCAGGGAGGCAATGTGCAGTTGAAATACAGGGGCTTCTTTGGGACTTGGGGGTTGTCCTGAGTGCCACTGTTGCGATGGATGTAGGCCATTTTAAAGCAGCACACACCATTCAGAACTGTGTGGGAGAGAGTGTGGTCTACAATGTGAACTGTGGTCTATGGTTGATGGCAAGTCACCAGGATGTGTAGGTCCATTGAGGGTGATGGGTCACACTTTTGGGAGATGTTTCTGTGGGATGTTGTGGGAGGTGTGGGAGGTGGGGAAAATGGGAACCCCTGTAGTTTCCATGTAATATTTAGGTAATCTAAGCACTTTTAAATATATATATATATAATATTTTTGTAAGCAAATGCACATATATGCATATATATTTATATATCATTTTACAAATATTGGTAAGTATTGTGAAAATTTTGATTTTTACCCACAATAAAAATAAATAAATAAATGAATGAATAAATAAATAAATAGATAGATAGATAGATAAATAAATAAATAAAATAAAATAAAGTATAGGAAAAAAACTGAACTGATAAAGTTGTAGAAGGTTTGTGGAAATGAATTTTGGTTGTCATGGACAATGTTGCCTAAGCCTTGATAGGTTTATTCATGAGATATTTTAAGTGCTTTCATATCAAAGTGTATTTAAACAAAAACTAGAAAAAAATATATAAGACACCAAGTAAAATTTGAGTTTCAGATGAACAATGAATAATTTTTTTATGAGAACTATGTCCTAAATATTATTTACCATAAACTTATTCACTAAATCTGACAAATTTATGCATAGGTATATTGCATCTTCCAGGTTCAGAGGTAGTTCTGAAAGAAATGTAAGAATGTGAGAATGATTATGGAAGGAGCCACAAGATTCTATTTGAATGTGAGTTAGTTACAAGAAATATCTATCAAATACTCCTTTCAACTAAGAAATTACTTTAATAAAAATTTTCAATTAAAAAAAAAATAGGCTTGTGAGTGAAGCTATATCCACTTCCACAACAGTACAGACTTAAGATGAAGGCAGGGAATGTAAGAAAGTTGGGAAAATCTTTTCTGTGACCACAAGCATTGTTACCTCAAAATAACATTCCTGCGAATGTAACTTCACTTGGAAGGAATTTGCATCATGCCTACCTAAGCATTAGTGATTCTATGTAAGAAAAAAAGAATGAAGATAATGAGTTTTGCCAGTTTGCCCCACATGGTAGACCTCCCCTTTAAGTGTAATGAGTGTGAAGTTTTATTGGAAATTCAACTTTATGAGATACCTGAGAATTAATCCTTCAGAAAAACCATTTGGGATTTCATGAATTTGGGAAAGCTAGAGTCACGTCAAAGAAACATGCAGGAGTAAAACCCTGTGTATGTATAGAATATTGGAAATTATTCAGCCAGGCATTAAATCTCATTGAGCATCAAATATTCATACATTAGTTAGTATTGTAATGAATATGGGAATGCTTCCATCTGAAACAAAACCTCAAGGAATTTGAGAAAATTCAAACTAGAGAGAAACCATATGAGTGTCCTGAATTTAGTCTGCTCTTTACAGTTATTTTTTGCTCCTCATTTTAAAAGCCATACAGGGTAACAAATATGGAAATGACATACATATGGGAAAATTTTCAATCTGACAGAAAACCTCTTTATTCATCAGAAAATTCTTACTGAAGAGAAATCATATATATGTGGGAAAGCTTTAATTCAAATGTCAAATCTCAGATACAAGAGATTCCCTACTGCAAAGAAACCCTGTGCATCTAAGTCATGTGAAAAAGCCTTTAGGTACAAATCATATCTCACAGAACATGAAAAAACTCATATTGGAGAGTAAGAAAATGAATGTAAAGAATGCAGAAAAGCCTTCAGGCAAAAGCAATAGTTCAGTAAACATCAGAGCATTCATTCTGCAGAAAAACTTACGTATGCAATGAATGTGGAAAAGACATCAATCAGAAGGAAAACCTCGTTCACCATCTGAGAATACATACTGGAGAGTAACCCAATTAATATGATGGGTGGGGGAAAACTTTCATTCAGAAATCAGGCCTCATTACACACCAGAGAAGACAAACTGGAGAAAAACCTTATATATGTAAGGAATGTAGGAAAGCATTCAGTAGCAAATCAAATCACATTGACCATGAGAAAATTCATAGTGGAGGGAAACCCTATATATGTAAGGAATGTAGAATAGCTTCAGCCTGAATCAGTATCTCATTAAGCATTTCAACATTCATACTGGAAAGGAACCCTGTGAATGTAATGAATGTGAATCTCCAAAGAAACTACACCTCCAGTTTGTGCAACTTGTTACCAATCTTTTAAGGAAGTGGCTGTGACTGTGCAATTCAAGATGTCTTTCTCCTCTTGGAAAAGTGCACTTGCAGCTTGTTCTGAGATCTGCTCCTCCCACAGGTTCTTCCACACTCATCTGTGTTCAATTTGTTACCACTAATTTATGCATTAGAACTCGAGGTTTCTTCTGTTGATGGGCACAGGGTCTGATCCCACCTTTTGGCAATGGTGAACAATGCCGCTTTGAACATTCGTGTGCATATATCTGGTCGTATCTTTGCTTTCAGTTGTTCTGGATATTTACCCAGCAGTGGAATTGCTGGATCATCCAGAAGGTCTATTGTTAGTTTTCTGAGAAACTTCCAAACTGTCCTCCACAGTGGCTGGGCCATTCCAAATCCCACCAGCAGTGGATAAGAGTTCCTATTCCTCCACATCCTCTCCAACACTTAGAGTTTGCTGTTTTTTTAATAGCTGCCATTCTGATGGGTGTAAGATGGTATCTCATTGTAGTTTGAATTTGCATTTCCCTGATAGCAAGCAATGTCAAGCATTTTTTCATGTGCTTTTTAGCCCTTTGTATTTCTTCCCTGGGTGTTGGAAAAGATGCTGAGAGCCTTAGGATAAAGGGCTAAGCATTTAAAAAGCATGCTTGCTGGCAGAGAAACATTAGTAAATGTCTCCAAGGACACTGCATACTGCAGACATCCATGGGAGGAGGCAGAGCCGAATGAACACACCACTAAGATGTTATTGTCTGAATTCCCAAGAAAGATTGTCTGGGAACACAGGAAATGGTAGCGCTCTCATGTACCAAGCTGAGGAACTAGTGAAAGACACCCTACTTTTGTTATCAACTTTGTAGTAAAAAAGCAGCTTCAGCCTAAATAAACTTGCCAGCATTCCACATGGAGTAAGGTCCACTGATCCCAATCTCTCTTTGGAAAATTATTGGCACCATCTACCTCAGAGGGCTGCCAACATGGGGCACGACTAGTCTTTTCTTTGGATCAGTGCCGTGGAAACAAGGATTGCTGGGTCAGACAGTCCTTGCTTTCTGTTGGTGAGTCGAATATTCTTGATCATCAGGGTAATGGGTAATCAGTCAACTCGTCAACTCGGTTACAGGAATATTCCCAAGTTTTGAAGACCCTGTTAAAGAATACAGGGGTATCTTTGATGACCCTAGAGTTACTAAAACTCTTTTCTCTTGTACCAAAACATTGTTATGTATAGTCTTTGTATAGTCTTATTTCTGTTGCTCTTGAACCATTAGATTCAGATAAAAATGAAGATATTAAAATGCATACCGCTATTGCTAACACTGTAGCAGAACAAGCTAATGATGATATTAATGAAAATATATATGAAAAAATAATTAACAGACAAAAACAGATTAACTCGTGTCTAATAAAAAGAAAAAAAAAAGAAAAAGGGAGGTTATGAAAGTTTTCCAGTGGTCGTTAAGCTGTCCACTCCAAAAGATGATTTACTGCCTTTGAACCAGCGTCTGCACCTCCTAAGGTATCTACTGATCCATTTTTTACAACATTTGATGACCCTCCAACAGTTTTTGTTATTGTGCTATTACCATCCTCTTCAATTATGAAAAGTATAGCATAGGGAAGTAGAGAAAGAAATTCAGAGGCTATGCAATTTTTTTTTTTACTTTTCCAGTAACAGTAACTCAAATTCCAGTAGATGCTAACAATCCCCAAGGGGCTGTGCAATATGAGTATGCTCCTATTCCTTTTAAAACTGTCAAAGAATTAAAACAAGCATGCACTTAATATGGTGTAAATTCTTATACTCAAAAATTGGTGCAAGGAATGGCACAAGCAAACAGATACATACCCTGGGACTGGGATTTGTTAGCTCAAGCTGTTCTTAATTCAGCAGAACTTTTACAATTTAAAACTTGGTGGGCTGATGAAGCTAATATTGTAACACGATGAAATCAACAGCAAAATCCACCAGTGCCTGTTATTGCTGAACAAATATTAGGAGCAGGTCAATGGGCTGGGATTCTTCGCCAAGCTCAATATGATGATATTTCCATTGTACAAGTGCGATTGTGCTGCCTAGCACCTGGTGATGACTCTCCACCCCTCGACAGGCTGTATAATCATTTTCAAAAATTTTTCAAGGGAATACTGAACCCTATGCTGAATTTGTAGCAAGGCTGGCAGATGTAGTCAAAAAGACAGTAACTCAATCTGATCTTAAAGAAATACTTATTCTAATGTTGGCTTTTGATAATGCTAACAGTGAGTGTAAAAAGGCTTTATGTCCAATAAAAGCAAATGGAAGAACTTTACAGGATTATATAAAAACATGCCAAAACATTGGGCCTAATACCTATCACATGAACCTTCTTGCAGCTGCTCTAAAGGGATGTAGTCCTATGATTAATAATTTAAATTCCTTTAAATGTTGGAAACCAGTTGTATTAGTCAGCCAAAGGGGTGCTAATGTGAAATACCAAAAATGGGTTGGTCTTTATAAAGGGTATTTACTTGGGGTAGAAGTCCACAGATACCAGGCCATAAAGTGTTAAGTTCATTGTCACATGTTAGAGCAAGATAGCTGCCGGTGTTTACCAGGGTTCAGACTTCTGGGGTTCCTCTCTTCCCGGGGATGCATTTCTCTCTGGGCTTAGCTCCTGTTTCTTCCACAAGGTCAGCTGTAGATGATCAGACAAATGGCTTGCTTCTCTTCTCCTGGGATTTCTTTCCAACATCAAAACTGCTTCTCAAAATACTGCTTCAACTCTGTTCTTTGCCATGCCTTTTATATTTGATTCTCCAACCAACAAGGGGTGGGGCTCAGTGCCCTAATCATAACCTAAACATGCCCACATTAACAGGTCAGTTTACAAGCATGATCCAATTATATTTTTGGAATTCATAAATACATCAAATTTGCCAGCTGTTACACTCCACCCTCTGAATTCCAAAAATACATTACAATATTCAAAAAATCTTAAATCAGTAACAATTCAACTTCAAAATCATATCATAATCATTTTAAAGAAATACAGTTCATCTTGAGGCAAAGTCCTGTCTGCTATAGACCTCTGAAATTTACAAAACCATTTAACTGTTTCCAATAAACAAATGGAAAGACAAAGGATAAACATTTTCAATATCATAAGGAGAATCTGGGTTGTTAAACATGAGCCATGAATCTTCTACAGTTCAGTAAACCTTCTGGGCATCCTTGATTCGATTTCAAAGTCTGAGAGTCATTCTTAAGACGTTGGTTCCTTCTCCTTGGGGCCACATGGGATCCCACCCTTTCTTCAGACTTACCCAATGGTCATTTTATTGATTCCACCCTTATCAAGCCTCTGGATGTCAACCAAGCTCCAGACCTCACCCTCCAAGAGTGTTGATGTGATTGCCAAACCTTACCCAATGTTTGGGTTACAGTCTTAGCTCCCTTAGTACAGTGAGATGAAGACAACATTCCCCCTAAACTTTAGCATACAGGCTCAACCCTTTCAGAGCTACGAGTTGACCACCTGGCCTTCTCTAATCTATGGGAGACAGGTACACCCCTCTCAGAAGAATAGGGTGTTGACCTAACCACCCTAATCTTTGAGGAATGTGCTCCAACCTCCCTGCACCCTGGGGTGACAAAACTCTTTCTGAACATCGGGTGGGGACATCCACCCTCTTCAAAAGCTGGGGAAAACCTACCCTGTCTGTATATTTGGGTGGAGCTCCTCTCTTGGCCCAAGGAGAGGTCTTAATCCCAGATCTCTGCTTCCACAGTTTTCTTCTTAAATCTTTTTCTCCTTCAGTCTCTCCTTTCCATGTCCTCTTTTGTTGAAGCTGACAGTGGTTTTGTTCATATAGCTCTATCAAAAACTTTGTTGGTTTAGCATGCTGGAAGCAGTGGTCCAGGCCATCAGACAGTAAGACTTTCCATAAGTCCTTCTGAGATAGCTGCATCTTCAATTCTGATTTTCAAGTTCCAGGTTCTAAATCTTCAAATGGGGCACTTTCATCTGGGAATTTGATTTACAGAAACTTGGAAGTTCCAGAATTAGTTTCTGTTTTCTTTTTGCTCAAAAGTTCAGTCCTTATAGTATTTCTCTCATCTAGTATTTTGCTATAAGCTGCAAGGAGAAGCCAAGCCACATTCTCCGAATTTACCATGGAAAGTTCTTTAGCTAAATGCTCTTGTTCACAATTTTCAAGTTCTGTCTTCCATATAACACCAGGAGTTAATCTTGTTAAGTTTTCTGCAACTTTAAAACATGGATTGCCTTTCCTCCAGTTCCCAATAATAGTTTCATCATTTACTACTAAGGCATCATAAAAAGTCTCTTTAGTGTCCATATTACTAACAACAATTTCTTCAAAGTGATCTAGGCCTTTTCCATCAAGCATTTCACAATTCCTCCAAAAAAAAAAAAAAAAAAACCTCCTACCCATTTATAAAACCGTTCCAACACTTTGGTAATTACAAAAGCACTTCCCCACTCCTTGGTACCAATTTCTGTATTAGTCAGCCAAAGGGGTGCTAATGTGAAATACCAAAAATGGACTGGTCTTTTTAAAGTGTATTTATTTGGAGTAGAAGTTCACAGATACCAAGCCATAATGTGTTAAGTTTCTTTTCTCACCAAAGTTCATTGCCACGTGTTAGAGCAAGACAGCTGCTGGCATTTGCCAGGGTCAAACTTGGGGGTTCCTCTCTTACTGGGGCTGTGTTTCTCTCCGGGCTTAGCTCCTGTTTCTTCCACGAGGTCAGCTGTAGGCGATCAGGCAAATGGCTTGATTCTCTACTCCTGGGGCCTTCTTTCCAACATTGAATCTGCTTCTCAAAGGACTGCCTCAACTCTGTTCTTTGCCTTGCCTTTTATTTTCGATTCTTCACCCACCAAGGGGCGGGGCTAAATGCCCTAATAATAACATAATCATGCCCAGATTAACAAATCAGTTTACAAGCATGATCAAATTATATTTTTTGAATTCATAATTACATCAAATTTGCCAACTGTTACACTAGGTGATATGAAAAAAAGATTGCCAAACCAAAACTAGTGTAAGAGCTCCATTTAGCAGCAATAATAAATCAATACCAACTCATATTTGTCTAAAATGCCAAAAAGCATTACACTGGGCCAAGGAATGCCATTCTAAATATCATAAAAATCGTAGTCTCTTTAATAAGTCAGGAAACTTCCTAGCGGGCCTGGCTCAAGGCCCTCAGACAAACAATATGAGTACTTTTCCCAGCAACAGAGCAGTTCACTCCAGCCTGTAACAGAACTTAAGTCAGTTAACAAAAGCAATACAGCTGTTGATCCTTTCTCAGCTGAAACTAAGTTTATTACTCCTTCACTGAGTTTGCCCAAAATTAAGAACAGGAATTAAAAGGCCAATCCCAGAAATCTGAACTTTGAGCCTAAGTGTACTCCTAAAGTGTAGTAATGCAAAATATACATGTTAAATATCTGTGTAAACTGCTAAATTAGAGCTTAAGTGTATTTATGCTCTTTAAGTTATCCTGGCTGGTTGCTGATTATGAACAAAAGTGTTTCAAAGAACAAGCTTATATATTACAGGGAACACATATTCCAGAAAAAATCTTAAAAACAGTAAAATCAAAGATGTGAAATGATGGAGGACTTGAAGACAGCCATAACAAAGGAGTGAAAATTATGGGTCAAATTAGTAAGCTTTATGTTTCTGTTAGTGTGTCATAATTCTTTCTGTATTTGTCTGTTTGTTCAGTGTGAGTGTATATTTAGATATCTCTGGATGGTAATTTTAAATTGATAAATGAAGATTATTATAAGACCTCTATTCAAATGTCCAAAAATTAAATAAGCACTTATAGTAATAAATAAATATGGATATTAGTTCAAAATAATAAAAATAGTTATACTCAAATTAACTCATTATTGTAACAAGTTTGTTTAATGTTGATGGTAATTATATGTTGTCAGAAGTTTGCTTGGAAGTAGTTTCCAAAATCATTGTGGTAACTTAAGTATGGAAGGTATATAGAATGTGCTTTTATTATTAAAGAAAAGAAAGTAAATTTATCCTAAGATGAAATAACTAGTTATTTAAACAAATTAAAATGTGGGACAAAACCTGAATAAAGGTGCAAAAGGCATTTTGAAAAAGGAATTTTTGTGGTCAAATCTAAGTAAAATTTAAGCAGTCTATCTAAAAATTTAAAAGCTTTAATGTCAAACAATGTAATAATAAAAAGTTAAAATTTTATTCTTTCTCAAAGTTTCTCAAGTCAGTAGTCTGTCTTAGTAAAAGTTTACAAAGTTTTTCTCCTCAATAATCAGTATGCAATAAAAAAGCCTGTTTTACCAAAATAGCTTCTTTTACTTTAACCTTATCGTTTTCATGAAGAAACTGGTCTTATCAGTTTTAAAAAGAACATAATGTTTGAACCTGCTTTCTCACAGTAAAATCCTTAAAGATAGCTTTTATTCCAAACTGTCACAAATAACTTGGTCTTTTACCTAAAAAAACAAAAAACTAAAAATAGTTATGTTCATGTGATATCAGTTGAATGAAGTATTTAAAACTGTTGTATAATTAAAAGAAAATTTCAAATTTTATAACAATTAAAGTTTATCAATAAAAAGTTCATATGAATACTTTAAAAGTGTATAAAATTCAAGAAAATATAATAATATTTCAATATAATAGTAAATAAAATATAATGTTATTAATCATAATTTTTAGTTATAACTACAAGAAGAAAGCAGTCATTAAAGGCTGACAGGGTAGCATATAACAGTAAATTATAGTAAAATAAAATAATAACATTGCAGCATACAGTGGTCCCAAATATTGCTAGTTTGTTGCAAACAAATAATACCCAGTTATGTCACTATCACATTGTTTTAAAACTTGCTAAAGCTTTCTTGAATATTTTCTTAAGCAAGTCAAGTCAGCCCACATTCCCCTTCCTGTAAAGCAGCCAACAATAAATCAAGTTTATATTCAACACGGTAAGCAACAGCCCCAATTCTAATTATAATGTTAACAACAAAACCAATGCAAGTGTTAAAATTCCAAGTTAATATATGACCTCACAGCCCAAATAGGAAATACTAATTTGTTTTTACCTATTCCTCAAACTATACAAAATTAAAAAAAATTGAAGTCATTCTAACCATGCTACTAAGAATTTAAATGCTTAAGAAATAAACATTTATTCATTGAATGTCTGTTGTTGTATAATCTACTGTAGTTATGAATTATGTAAAATATACTTAAATACTAATCAAAACTTTAATATAATACATTGTATATATAAATAATTTAATAGCTTGTATGTTACACATAAAGGTTTTTATTAAGTATATATATAAATCTTTTGTTTAAATTTGAACAGTCCTGAAATTAAATATCTTTAAAAAAAAAAAAAGGTTTAGTAAGTATTTCTCAAGCCTAAGTGTAAGGCATCATGCAGAAAACTTTGTTAATCAACAAACCAATGGCTTCCTAGTTAACACTTTTCACATTTCAGGAAAAATATTGGAAATTAAAGGAGTAAGCACATCAAGGATGTTTTATAACAAATTTTTTAAAATTGCATTTCAACAGGTTTTGTATTCCTCCCTGGGGGAGCTGGCCACTCTCCCAGGGATTGATGCATAAACCTTAAAATATACTGCACAGGGAGTGCTGTGTTCCTTTCTGAGGAGGCTGGCCCCTTCCTCGGGAAATAGCAAAATTCTCACAAGTTGGCATCTATAGTATCAAATTCATTAATCCTAAACACAGTCAACCAAAACTCTAGTATCAGTTGCTACTTAAACACTTGCCAGCTAAAAGCTAAATATTGGTAATTATATATATAAAAATGCTCTATTTATCTGTCATTCTGTAACTTTGCTCAATATTGACTTAATCTTTTAATTAGTTATGTTATTTGTTTCTCACCCTAATTGTCAATATAAACTTATTAAGCTAAGTATATATTAATATTTATCTTGTATCTATCCAGGACTCTAGCCAAAAATAAGCCAAGTATATCAGTGTATCCCCTGGTTGGGTAAGCCTGTGAATGTATGTATATTTTCATAAAAATTTAACAGTTAAACCTCTATTTATAAATGCTACAAAAATAAAAAAGTGGGAAATGTTGAGGTGCAAGAAAAATTATATCAAGAATTATTTACAATAATTTTTTTAAGCCAAAGGTCAGAATGATATACATCAGCAGCAGAGCATTTCTGGCAAAAAATCAGGCAATAATACAGAAACAAATATTGGACAACTAGTTTATTGAAAGCATAACAATAATAATCAATGTGATAAGGCCAAAGTTAAGTTAGGATATAGAATCGAGGTTTTGCTTTGATCATTACAGATAAAGGAGACCAGCTTTGGGTCCTTTCCAGATGTCTGAAACCTAGACATAAACAAGCCAAAGAAGCTGACACAAAAAGCAGAAAATATGATAAATTCTAAAAGGCAGAATGTCACTCTAACACAGTTATTCCTTGCTATGCTTACCTTGACAACCACAGCAGTAAGTAGTGCACTTTCACATAATTATACATATTGCGCTCATATTACTAATTCACCTCTTTTAGAATTGCTGACTTGGGGAGAAAATTTTTACCCTGTTTATATTAATCAGTCTTTTCATATTCCTGGGCCCATTGATTCTTGCCTTCCACTAAAACCTGAGGAGGAAGGGAAATTTATTGAAAATTTAACCTTGCCTTTTCTTGAATGACCTAACTGCATAGGATCCATGGATCCATGTATACAGACCCAAAATCATAGTACAAAGTGATAAATGGCATACATAACATGTTTCATCTGAAGTTGTGCTCTTTAATAATTCCTATAGAATTGTAAAGAATTGGACCCTTATAGGGATACCAAAACTGAATGGAAACACAAGTATAAGTTGAAAAATTAGTAAATCAACAAAAACAACTAATGAAAGCTATCATTATTTTTATAATTTTTGGGACAGCCTAAGTATAAATACATCACTAAATTGAACTCATCAGGGAAGATTTATCCCACAACTATAGGACACTAAACTTAACAAAACTAAAAATTAATGTGGAAATTATTTTTGGAAAGTTGCCCGAATTTTGAACGGCAATGTGGTAATACTAATATTACCAGTTTAGAAAGAAAATCCACTTAATTTCTTAACGTATGTGTACAGGATCCCATTGTTTTTATTGTAGGAACAGTGAGCATTGATCAAACATGTTTTATCTGCAACAATTGCCCCCTTTACAATTCTGTATCCGAATCTGTTTTACAGGAGTGTTCTACTGCTGTTCAAATAGGATGATGGCATCATGGAATATAGCTTCCAGTTCACATGAATCATTTCTGGCAGTCTTCCCTTGAGAATCAAATCCTTTGGCACTTTCTAAATCATTATTTGAAAATAACCAAATGTTTAGTTGGATTAATTATAGCTGCTGTAGTAGGGCTTATAGGTATTATTACAGCTTCTACAGTTGCAGGGAGTGCTCTACATGAGAATATGCAAACATGATTATATATTAGAAATTGACATCATAATGCTAGTGTGCTATGGAATTGTCAGGCATATATAGATGAGCAAATTAATAATAGGCTTAATGGCTTAGAGATGGCTTTTGCACAAATGGAAGATCAAATATATAATCTAAATTTAAAACAAGATTTGAAGTGTGATTGGAATAAAAGACCTTTTTGTTTCACTCCTCTCTCATACAATGATTCCCACAATGAATGGGAAAAATTAACATCATTTAATAGGTCATCACACAATTTATCTATAGAAATTACAGATTTGCAAAAATATATTTTGAGCATGTCTCCGAATCAACTTACTACACTTCCAGGTAGTGAATTCTGGCAGTCAGTGACAGGTCAATTGCACAAAATAAACACCTTACATTGGTGGAAATCAACCTCTGTACTTCCTACCTTTGGAGTGGTGATCATTGGTGCTCTGGTACTCTTAACTGTATTAGGAGGCATTCACAAAGCCCTGATGTCCCACATTAATAGGACTGAAAAGACCAACATTGCCAATCACTTGATTCTGCTTAAAACCCTATAATCTCAAGCCCCGTGTCCATGGAGCTTGGCTGGTGGCCAGTGATGTGTAAGGCCTTCAGAAGAGGGCAACCTCAGACAGGTACAGTCACCCTGGACAAAAAACATAAAAGGGTGAATTGTTAGAAATATGCTGAGAGCCAGAGCATAAGGGGATAAACATTTTAAAGCATACTTGATGGCAGAGAAACATTAGTAAATGTCTCCAAGGATACTGCATACTGCAGACATCCATGGGAGGAGGCAGAGCGGAAGGAACACACCACTAAGATGTTATTGTCTGAATTCCCAAGAAAGATTGTCTGGGAACACAGAAACAGGCAGTGCTCTAACGTACCAAGCTGAGGAACCAGTGTAAGAGGCCCAACTTTTGTTATCAACTTTGTAGTATAAAAAGGAGCTTCAGCCTAAATAAACTTGCCTGCATTCCACATGGAGTGAGGTACCCTGATTCCAAACTTTCTTTGGATCATTCCCAGCACTGTCTACCTCCACGTTGAATTAAAATACTTGGAAAAGTGTCTTTTCTGGTCACTTGCCCATTTTTTAAAATGGGTTGTTTGTCTCTTTATTTTCAAGGTGTAAGATTTCTTTATATATGCAAGATATTAGGCTCTTATCAGATATATGGTTGCCAAAAATTTTCTCCCATTGTGTAGGCTGCCTTTTTATTTTCTTAAAAACATCCTTTGAGGTGCAGAAGATTTTAATTTTGAGGAGATCCCATTTATCTATTTTTTCTCTTGCTACTCATGCTTTGGCAGTGATGTTCATGAAAACATTTCCTATCACAAGGTCCGGTATATGCTTTCCTACATTATGTTCCAAGGTCTTTATGGTTTGGGCTCTTATATTTAGATCTTTGATCCATCTTGAGTTGATTTTTGTATAAGGTGTGAGATGGTATGCTTCTTTCATTCTTTTGGATATGGATATCCAGTTCTCCAAGCACCACTTGTTAAAGAAGCCATTCTTTCCCAACTGAGTGGGCTTGGTAGCCTTGTCGAATATTAGATGACTGTATATGTGATGATCTATATCAGAAATCTCAATTCGATTCCATTGGTCAGTAGGTCTATCCTTGTGCCAATACCATGCTGTTTAGATCACTGTAGCTTTGTAATATGTTTTAAAGCCTGGTAATGTGATACCTCCAACTTCATTTCTCTTTTTCAATATGTCTTTGGAAATTCGGGGCCTCTTACCTTTCCAAATATATTTTGTGGTTAGTTTTTCCAGTTCCTTAAAAAATATAGTGTTGATTTTTATTGGAATTGCATTAAATCATAGAGTAGTAAGGGTAGGATAGACATCCAACACCCATTTGATTTCTTGGATTATGCCATTGATCATCATCATATGTGTTATGTTTTTGCATATGTTTACAATTTCTTCAGTATGTTCTCCCAGTGTCTTCTTTATAACATTAATCTCTTCCTTCACTTCATTAAGTTGGTGCATGATATTTGTTTAAGAATCTTTGATTATTTTTTCAATGTTCTGCATACATTCCTGGTTTTTAATTTGTTCATTGGAGTGGTCCATCTCTTTCCATTTCTAAGTGTGGTTTGTAAATTTTTCTTTTCCTCTAGGCATCTTTATACCTTGTTGGGTTTATTCAGTTGATCAGCTTCTCTCTGTCCTCTAGGGTTTTATTTATTTGGTTGTTCTTTGTGTGTGTAAAGTTTTCTCTTTGACAATTTTTATTTCTTATTTTGTTTCCTTGCTTCTTTCTATATTACATTGAAGGCCAAAAATTAGTGCCAGAGGAATTGAAAAATGTGAGAAAGGAAGAAGGATAATAGTAATATTGATAAAAGTTAGAAGAGGGGACAAATAGGACTTTGTGAAATGAATATTTAACGTGTGTAGGCAGTGTACTTTAACACGAATAAAGTGGAGTCCCTAAAATGGACTGGGGAACCAAATAGAGGAATGCATATATAATGATATAGAAGGCTTGAATGGTTAAGTGGGAGAGAAAGAGTAAAGAAAGGGCTAAAAGGAAAAAGCTAATATCAATAAAATACGAAAAAAAAATAAAATAGATAGAATAGAAATTGGCACCATTAAGTTGTGGGATAATGAAAAAGCATGGTGTCTAATAAACCCAACAAAAAACAGAAGGCAGAGAGAGGAAGGAAGGATAAGAGATTGCTTGGGATACAATATCAATTTAGACAGAGAATGGGAAATCACTGAAGAAGATGAACAGCAAAGAAGAGGTAAGCTAGGAGCACCTAATTTTTAAAAAATGAAGGAAAACAGAAAGGGGGAAGAAAGAGGAAAGAAAAGCAAGAGACAACAAAAAACAGAGAAAAAAAAAACAGTCACACCAGCAAGCAGTCAAACAAAGCTAAGGAGAAAGTGTTCCATCCAGGGTCCTTGCAGATCCTCTCAGCCTGCTTGCATTTATCAATTTCCCTTCCAGGTTCTATCTGCAGGTTTTGAGGCAGATTTTCGGTATTAAACTAAATTAAGAACACGAATTCATTTTTTAAAATGACTGTCTTCTTCTCTTTTTTTTTTTTTTTTGGTGAGATAAGGGACCCTAAAGATGTCCTCTGCTAAGTCACCCCCTTCACCAAGGGGATCCTAAATAGGCTAGTGGAAACTAATCAAGTGCTTCCCACTTCCTGGCCTCCCCAAGGTAGTGAAGCTATGATGCTTGTCTTGGCAGAGTGATAAAATTCCTGACTCTGCCCCCTCTGGGTCCAGGCCTCAGTGTCAGTGGGCTGCTGGGTAAATCAGGTTTCCTCAGCAGATTTGCCTCTCCCCTCAGCCTGGTGCTGTTTCAAGACAGCTTATCTGATTCCCAAACCTATGAGAGGTCCAGGCAGCCAAATCCACAGAAGACAAACCCCTCTACACCTTCTGTCAGAGCCTTCCCTCCCTAAGAGTATGCTGCCTCAAACCAGAAGCATGAGTCATGTTTGCAGGATTCATGGTTCAAACCAGACATTATCCCTGTGGTTGGGGCTCAGCCGTCTGTGTTAACCACCACAAGCAGGCTCAAAACTCAAGAATTTCCACTGATCACTCCATGCCATAGATCTGCCCACTGCTAGGTGACCAAGGTTTCTCACTCCATGTGCCCACAGCATGGACCCTTGGGCGGGACCCCGGCCAACATCAGCCATCCCCAGAGAGCTAGTCATTGAGTATCCTCCTAAACCGATACCATCTGGCCTCTCTCCTGTAACATTTTCTTATATGACACCCTAACCATTTATATTTTTTCAGTTTCTTCACCTGATTCTGATGTGGATTCAAGCTTAAAGCCACTGAAATGCAGTCACCTGCTTTCTACTTAACTCCAATTTTCCTTATTATTTTAAATCAGAAATGATCCTTTCATAATAAGATGAAATGCTTCCAATCTCAAGTATTTTAAGAAGTTAGAAAATTTATTTATATATTTAAGTTGTACTTCAATATTTTTCTCATATGTGATAGTGTGTGGATTAATGAAACTAGAGAATTCATTTATTTACAAACAGAAATGTGTACCCAAAATAATCTGCCAATGCAGATAATTCTGAGAAAGGAGTAATGGGGGTTGAGGCTAGAGAAGGAATTTTACTGTTTGCCATAACAGACAAAAATTAATTTTATAGTCTTTGCACGGATAATTTGGTTATAATTTAAACGAAATTATGAAAATAGTACACAATGAAATCATACAAAGTGGTTGATTTGAAGATATTGATTTGTATCTGCAACATTACTGAAGGGGGCACTTCCCGTCGCCCATTGCAAACACAGTCACTCTTCAAGGAAAACTGCTCTCTCCCCTGCGCACCGTCCTGCACTGCCTGGATGGGTGGAGGCCACCATCAGCAAGAGTGAGCATGGATCATGAGGAGCATGGATGCGACCTTGTGAAGGCCACACTGCTCTCTACACATGTCCGGTTAGAGGGCTGTTAGCACCACAGGAGAAGACAGACTTCCTTCTGCTTACTCTCTAGTGAAGACCAGCCAGAGTGACTCACATCACTAAGTGAGGGTGTAAATGCTGACCAGGACTTTTCCCTGTCCTCCTTTGCAGATCAAGGCCCTATGATGATAGTTTTCATTAGGGCTCTGAGAGTTTGGTTCCAAAAAGGATATTCACTCTCTGGATTGAGGAAGCTGCAGTAAACACGTGTTACATTCCAGCTTCTTCAGTCATCAGCTTATTCCCCTCCAACCCTTCTGTTCTCTTCCGGGATTGAAGAAGTCTGCATCATTCCAACACTCTTCAAAATCTGTTGAAAATTTAGTATTTAATTAGTCTGAGAAATATCTGGCATCAGCACCCTCTGAGGTTTTCTGCAAACATCGCACTCTCTCATAACCTCACGTCTATTCTTGTCAGCCCTATGTCCCATAACATTCTGGGATTTCTGTACTATTCCTTAGGGTCACTGGCCCAATGTTGCTCATTCTGGTGATATTATTGCTGTAGCCAATGCTGTAATGTGAATTTTGACATTTCCTTCCTGTCACCAACAAGTTTCATCTTGACATTTTTCCTTATTTAGCAGCCCCAAGATTGGAGAAGGTGAATATAGAGCTGGAAGCAGGAGACATGAGGCTGTGAGTGAGAACCAGGAGGGGTACATTAAGGGCAACTTCCTCAGAGGGTGAACGCTGGAGGCCAAGTGATGGAGGGAATGGCAAAAGGAGCAGGAACAGGTAGTCTCCTATCTGTGCCCTGACTCCTCTGTGCACCAGACCCCAGGTGCCATGCTTTTATCTCACCCTGCACACCTGGCCAACCCCTTCCTGAGGCAGGTACATCATCCTGGGGCAGCTGTGACTTTATACTAGTCCCCAAACCATGCAAATCCTTTGCCTGATCCCTGTCTTGTAGGCCTTGCGACCAAGAGCAATTCCTCCTCTGTCTTACCAGTACTCATTCCTGCCTAGTGTGGAGACACCCACAGTTTACAGGTGAATTCCCTGGACACCAGCATCACACTGCCACTTTGTAACAGGGCAGTTCTCCAACCCTGTGTCCCTAGCTGTTTGAATTTGCCAAGCACTGCCAATGCAAAATACCAGAAATAAATGAGCCTTTATTGGAATTTATTAAGGTTAAAGCTGACAGTTCTGAGGCTGTGAAAATGTCGAAATCAAGCCATCATAAAAATTCTGTCTTAACCATGGTCAGCTGCTCCTGGACTCCTGCCAAGGCAAATTGTTGTGCCTGCCTGTCTCTCTATGCCTTCTCCTCCAAACTCACTTTCCCATTGAGCTCTGCAGTAGGCCATCAGACACAATTGCTCACACATCTCCCTTCTCCTCTGGCCTAGATGTCTTCAGCTGCAAGCTGCTCCATGACTCCAGCTTCTGGCATCTCCCTCAGCCTCTCAGGGATTCTGTGTCTCTCCACAGCTCTGGGAGATCCTGGAACCCTCTGCTACATGACAGGGTAAGCATGGCAGCACTCTTTCACTGTGTGTTCCATGTATGTAGGACTTAAGCACAATGATTTTGGTCCATCCTTTTGCCTGAAATCTAATCAGAGGCCCTTAATAAACTAAAGCAATTTAACAAAATGTGACCTATTTGAAAGGTCCCTTGTCTGAATCTAACCAAAATATCCTACTTAACAAAGGCTTACACACACAACAATGGGTCAGTAAGAACATACATTTCAGGGGTCCACACAAGACTCAAAGAGGGCATTACCCCAGGGCACAGGTATCAGGAGGGGCCTCCTACATTTGGGAGAAATGGAAACTCATGAAGCAGAGGCTGTACTTTGGATGTGACCATCATTGAGCAAAATTGGGTGCTGACCACCATTATACTGGCATCTAGAATGATCCCAAGAGGAACTCAATATACTGTGCTTTCTCCAACAAACCTTACCTCCAAAATCAGGTGTGTAACTCAGAGATGTGTGCCATTATTCCCATCCCCAGAGCCAGAGTGCACACATTTTGCCTGGGTGGTGGGGGTGCAAGAAGCAGGCTGTAAAACCGAAAGCCTCTGATTTCTTCTCCAAAGAAGTGATTACATTTACAACAGAATGAAGAAATTCAATCCCAAGAGTGCTCTCAAAAGCAGTGGAGATTGTCGAAAGCCTAAGATTTAATTCATCTCAATCCTTCAGGAAGTAGTGAAATACATAAATTTACAGATGAGTAAAATCTAATAAAGTCATGACTTCCGGGAAGATGGCAGACTAGTAAGACGTGGTAATCTCTGCTCCATAAAAAGCTAGAGAACAGGGTGACACCACCCTGAAATAGATCTCCTAGGGTTTACAAAAGCAGGTGCAGTCTGTAAAACCCAGAGGAGAGTGGGACAAAACAGGGAAATTGCAACAACAGAACCAGACCATGAGTTGGAACTTGCAGCAGCTGCTGCTGCCAGCACCCTCCCCCACACTTTTTAGAATTCTCTGGCCTCTGTGTCTGGGATTACAACAAAGGGTGCTACAGGGATCTACCACTCCCGGAAAGGGGAGAGAGAGGGTCTCAGCTTTAGGCTGACTCAGTTTCTGACCCACAAATTTGGGCTGCGGAGCCCCATGGACCCTTCCACATGGTGGTTTGCCCTTGGAGCCTAGGAATGACTGGAGAAACACGACCCTCGCAACCTCCCTCTCCTCTATCCTGGACTAATTGTTGAGGACTCCACAGGAGAGGGGAGAGAAAGCCTGGGGCTGACCCTGCTTTTGACTCACAGGTTTTTTCTGCCCTGTCCCAAGAGCCCTTCCAGGATGGGTGGGGCTGCGCCATTGTTTGCTTTGGAACCTGCAAGGGGCTTAAGTTATACAAACCTCCCAATCTCCTCTGCTACTAACAGGGATGGTTTGTTGAGGATTCAGAGGAGAGAGTATATATTTCCTAGCTGGGAAAAGGGAGGGGACTACCAGAGAAGAACGAAGAAATGTCTCATAAAGTTTGAATTATGTGGCTCTTAGTTCCCAGACAGGAAACACTACCACATTGATCTGGTCTGTGCCACAACAAATGCGTTCCGACCCAGCATTGAATTGAGAGTTGCCAACGACCTCCATCTCCTGGCACACCAAGGAAGTGCACATAAGAAAATTAATAAGTAGGAGATGATTTTCCTGGCCTCTTTAGCCTCCCTGCCCATGGCCCTAGGAAACAAACCTACAACGAATTACTGGGTCCAGTGCCCATTTTTGCATAACCAACAGGACAATCCTAACAATCAAGGTTGAGACAAAAATCAAAGAGCTGTGACAACTCTCAGCCTCCTGTCAATAAAACCCTATGAAAGAGAAAGAGATAGAGGATCTAAGTAAAATACAACATAACCAGATGCCTAAACACCAGCAAAAAATTATGAGCCATACTAAGAAAATAGAAGACATGGCTCAAGAAAAGGAATACATCAAAATCCCAGAAGACCTGCAGAATTTGAGAGAACTAATCAGTGAAATGAGCACAAATTTCCAAAATCAAATTATTGAGATGAAAGACAATATAGTTAAAGAGATAAGTGACATCAAGAAGATATTGAACAAATGCAAAGAAGAATTGGAAATCCTGAACAGAAAAGTAACGGAGTTCATGAGAGTGAAAGACACAATAGGTGAAGTCAAAAACACATTTCAGGCATACAACAGCAGACTCGAAATGATAGAAGAAAGAATAAGTGATACCAAAGACAAAGCAGCAAAAATTGAAGACAGAAAAAAACATAGAGCGAAAAGAATGGAAAAAATTGAGCAGGGGTTCAGAGAGTAAAATGACAACACAAAACATAACAACATATGTGTCATGGGAGTTCCAGAATGATAAGAGAAAGGAAAAGGGGCAGAAACTGTATTTGAGGAAATGCTAGCTGAAAATTTCCCAACTGTCACAAAAGAAATGAACTTACATATCCAAGAAGCACACCGTACCGCAATGAGAATAAATACAAATAGACCTATGCCAAGACACATACTATTCAGAATGCCAAATGTAAAAGATATAGAGAAATTTCTCAGAGCAGCAAGAGGGAAGCAAACGATCATGTACAAGGTATGTGCAGTGTAGTCCATGTAGCCCATGGAGCTCATGGATGTTGTGTAGGCCAGTGGAACCTGTGCAACCTGTGAAGCACATGGAGTCCATAGAGCTGGTGGAGTTTGTGAAATCTATGGAGACCTAGGAGCCCCTGAAGACTATGGATCCAAGGAGGCCTGTGGATATGTGCAGTACCATGAAGGACAAGGAGACTATGAAGTTTGTGAGAATATAGAGGTCTGTGGAATACCTGGAGCTGATGGAGCCAATGGAGGCTGTGAAACCCATGGAGGCCTATGGAGCTTGTGTGTCCCTGAAGACCCTGTGGATACCATGGTATCCCTGCAGGCATGGGCAACCTGTGGAGCCCATGGAGGCCTGTGGAGTGTGTAGAGTCCTGTAGACCTCATAGAGCCTATGGCAAATGTGCAGGCATTTGGAACATGTGGAGCCTGTGGAGCTCATGGAGCCCATGGAACCCATGGAGTGTGAAGAGCCTGCAGAGACTGCATATCTCAAGGTGGTCATGGATCCTCTGCAGGCTCATGGTGATGGCAAAGCCTATTGAGGCCATGGAATATGTTGAACCCATGGAGCCCATGGAGGTTATGTACGCCCATGGAGCTTGTGGAAGCTGTAGAGTCTGAAGAAGCTGAGGATCATGTGGAGGCCTGTGGAGTCTTTGGAGCCCATTTTGTGCCATGGAGCCTGTGAAGACTGGGGAGCCTCTGGACCCTCTGAAGCCACATAGATGCCATGGATGCCTTGGACATCATGGAGCACATGGAACATTCCTTGCTACTGGAGAATTGTGGAACCTCTGCAGGCCCAAGCAGCTTATTGAGCATTTGAAGCCCTTTGAATCCATGCAGCCTGTGCAGACCCATGGAACCTCTGGGTCATGTGGTACCTGTGGAGCCTGTAGAGCCTGTGGAGTCAATGGAGCATGTGGAGCCTGTGTATACCCATGGAGCTTGTGGAGCACGTTGAACCCATGGAGCCTGTGAAGCCCATGGAGGCTTTCGAGCCTGTGCATACCCATGGAGCCTGTGGAGTAAGTTGACACCATGGAGCCCATGGGGCGCATGTTGGCTGTAGAGGACTGTGGAACTTGTGAAGCCCTGTGGAGGTGTTGAGGCCATGGAGACCATGAAGTCTGTCAAGACTGTGGAGTTCACAAATCCCAAGTAGTCCTTGAAGCCTGTGCAGGCCCAAGGAGTTTGTGTAGCATGTACAGACCTGTGAATCCTGTGGAGCTCATCAAACCCATGTGGCCCATGGAGCCTGTTGAGACCAAGGACATTACAGAGAATGTGGAGCCTGTTAAATACAAGTAGCCCATTGACACAAGTGGAGCCATGGAGCATATTGAGCCTGCAGAGACTATGGTGCCCTTTGAGGCCTGTGGAGCCTGTACAGGCCTTAGAGCTGGTGAATTCTGTGTAGCCGATTGAGCTCTTGGAGCCCATGGAGTTGTAAAGGACTTTAGAGACCCTAGAGGCCATGGAGCCCATGGAGCCCATGGAGCTCATGGGTTTTCTGTCAGCCACTGGAACCTGTGCAACCTGTCAAGCCCATGCATGTTGGAGCTGGTGAAATTTGGAAAGCCAGGGAAAAGTAGGAGTCCATGAAGATGGTGGAAACAAGGAGGCATCTGTTGCCTTTGCAGTCCTGTGAAGGACAGGGAGACTGTGAAGTTTGTGAAAATATAGAGGCCTGTGTAATCCTTAGAGCTGATGGAGCCCATGGATATTGTGAAACCCATGGAGACCAATGGAGCTTGTTATTCCGGAGGACCCTGTGGAGACCATGGTATCTCTGCAGACCTGGGCACCCTGTGGAGCCCATGGAGGCCTGTGGAGCCTGTAGAGTCCTATAGACCTCAAGGACCTTATGGCAACTCTCCAGGCTGGTGGAACATGTAGAGCCTGTAGAGCTGCTGGAGCTCATGGGGACCATGTAACCCATGGAGCATGTGGAGCCTGCAGAGCTTGCATATCTCATGGAGGCCTTGGAACCTGGACAGACTCATGGTGCTGCAAGAGCCTAATGAGGCCAAGGAGGAATGTAGATCACATGGAGCCCTTGGAGGTTATGTAGGTCAATGGAGCCTGTGGAAGCTGTAGTCTTAAGAAGCTGAGGATTATGTGGAGGCCTGTGGAGTCAGTGGGGTCCATTTTGGGCCATGGAGCCTGTTAGACCTGCAAAGGCTCATGGAGCCTGGGGAGACTGGGCAGGTTGTTGAGACTTTAAAGACACATGGGTGCCATGGACACCTTCGAGGTCTTGGAGCCCATGGAACATTTATTGCTACTGGAGACCTGTGGAGTCTCTGCAGGCCCATGCAGTCTATTGAGCATTTGAAACACTTCTTGACCATGAAGCCTGTGTAGGCCCATGGAGCCTGTGGGGCATGTGGAACGTGTGGGACCTGTAGAGCCTGTGGAGGCAATGGGCCTGTGGAGCCTGTGCATACCCATGAAGCCTGTTGAATCTTTGAAGCACCTAAAGGACATGCAGCCTGTGCAGGCTCATGGTCCTGGCAGACTGTCAAGGCCATGGAGGAATATGGATCCCATAGAGCCCATGGAGGTTAAGTAGGCCCATAAAGCCTGTGGAAGCTGTAGAGTTTGATGAAGAAGAGGATCATGTGGATGCCTGTGGAGTTGGTCGGGCCCATTTTGGGTCAGGGAGGCTGTGAAGCCTGCACAGGTTCTTGGAGTCTAAGGAAACAGGGGAGCTTATGAAAACTGTGAAGCCACATGGATGCCATGGAGGCCTTGGAGGTCATGGAGCCCATGGTGCTTGCATTACCCCTGGAGTCCTGTGGAGCCTCTGCATGCCCATAGTGCCTGTTGATCCTTTGAAGCCTTGGAGGCCATGCAGCTTGTGCGGACCCATGGAGCCTGTGGAGGCCATAAAGCCTCTGGAGTCAATGGAGACCCTGGAGCCTGTGCTCGATGAACCCATTGGGCCTATGGAGCCTGTTGAGGTACGGAGCACAATTACACTACAGAGAATGTGCAGCCTGTTAAGTACAAGTACACCTGTGTAGCCCATGGAGAATATTGAGCCTGTGAAGACTTCAGTGCCCAATGAGGCCTGTGGAGACTACAAATCTTAGAGCCAGTAGATTCTTGGGAGCTGATGGAGCTGGTGGAGCCCATGGAGCCATAAAGGACTCTAGTGCCACTGGAGCCTGTGGAGCCCATGGAGCCCATGGAGTTTGTGGATACTCTGTACCATAGTGGAACCTGTGACACCTGTGAAGACCATGGACTGTGGAGCTGCTGGAGATGTGGAAGCCTGGGAGACTGTGGAGCCCATGGAGACTGTGGAGTCCAAGGAGGCATGTGGAGCCTTTGCAATCCTGAGAAGGACAGGGAGTCTATGATATCTCTCTGAAAACAGAGGCCTGCAGAACCCATGGAGCTGATAGAGCGCATGGAGGCAGTGAAGTCCCTGGAGGCCTGTGGAAGCTGTGCAGGCCTCGGGACCCTGTGGAGCCCATGGTACCTCTGCAGGCTTGGGCAGCCTGTGAAGCCTATGGAGGCATGCAAAACTTCTAAAGGCTTATAGACCCAATGGAGCCTATGGCAACTGTGCAGGAATGCAGAACATGTGGAACCTGTAGAGACATTTGAGCTCATGGAGCCCGTGGAACCCATGGAGCGTGTGGATACTGCAGTGCCTTTATATCTCATGGAGGCCATGGAGCCTGTGCAGGCTCATGTTTCCAACAAAGCCTTTTGAGGCCATGGAGCAATGTGGATAACTTTGAGTCGAAGGAGGTTATGTACACCCATGAAATCTGTGGATGCTATAGAGTCTGAGGAAGCTGAGGATCATGTGGTGGCCTGTGGTATCTGAGGAGCCTGTGGAGACTGGGGAGTTTGCAGAGACTCTGAAGCCACATCAATGCCATGGAGGCATTGGAGTTCATGTAACCCATGAAGCATGCATTGCCCAGGGAAGCCTGTGGAGCCTCTGCATTCCCATGGAGGCTTTTGAGCCTTTGAAGCACTTGGAGGCCATGCAGCCTGTGCAGGCTCATGGTGCTGGAAGAGCCTGTTGAGTCCATGGAGGAATGTGGATCCCATGGAGACCATGGAGGTTATTTAGGCCCATGAAGCCTGGGGAGGTTGTAGAGTCTGTAGAAGCTGAGGATCATGTGGATGACTATGGAGTCAGAGGGGCTCATTTTGGGCCAGGGAGGCTGTGAGGTCTGTGCAGTCACATGGAGCCTGAGGAAACTGGGGAACTTCTGGAAACTTTGAAGCCACATGGTTGCCATGGAGGCCTTGGAGGTCAGGGTGTCCATGTAGCATGCATTGCACCTGGAGTCATGTGGAACCTCTGCATGCTGATGTAGCCTGTTGATCCTTTGAAGCCCTTGGAGGCCATGCAGCCTGTGTGGGTCCCTGATTGATGCAGATATAATCAGCCATCCACACAGTAAACTCACTGGTACTTGTTTGTGTGGTTGCTATTCACTTGCTTTCACACACAATGTCAAAACCCTGCTTTTACAATGCCAATGCTGCAGTTTATTCACTCTGTAAATCTAAGAAAGTTTCTTTCTTTTGCTACTATCCACGTGTTTTCACTTACAATCAACTCCCAAACACTGCTTTTCCCTAATGCTGGGTGATTGTAGTCAATTCTTCAGTTTAGAAATCCAATAAAGAAACTTGTTTCATTTGCTGCTTTGCACATGTTTTCAATTAAAGTCAACTTAAAGACACTGGTATCACCTAACTCACTGTGAATGTAGGAGTTAGTACAAGTTTGAAAGGTAAGTAAGATCCTTGAGGTTTGGCTGCTATGAACTAGCTTTGACTCACTATACCAACACACTGCTTTTACTTATATCTACGCCAATGCAGTAGTTTCTTTACTTTATAAATCTAAATAAGATTTGTGTTTTATTTGCTACTATGCATGTGTTTTCACTTACAATTATCTTCAAAACACTGGTTTTACTTTACACACTGTGGATGCAGGATGTACTTCAACTTTGAAATGTAAATAAGATACTTCTTTATTTGGCTGCTACACACCTGCTTTCACTTGCAATCAGTGTAAAAACACTGCTTTTATCTAATGCTATGCCAATGCAGTAATTTCTACACTTTTCAAATCTAAGTAAGATTTCTGTTTTGTTTGCCAGTATGCATGTGTTTTCTCTTAAAATCATCTTCATAAACTGGTTTTACCTAATGCTCTGTGAATGCAGGAGGTACTTCAAGTTTTAAAGTTATGTAAAATACCTGTTTGTTTGGCTGCTTTGCAATTTGCATCACTCAACATTCCTACACACTGCTTTTTCCTAATGCTACACCAATGCAGTAGTTTCTTTAGTATACAAATCTAAATAAGATTTGTGTTTTATTTGCTGCTACGCATGTGTTTTCCCTTACAATTATCTTCAAAACCCTGTTTTTACCTAACATGCTGTGAATTCAGGAGGTACTTCAACTTTGAAATGTAAGTAATATACTTGTTTGTTTGGCTGCTATGCACTTGCACTCACTCTCTGTGCCAACACAGTGCTTTTCCTAATGCTACACCAATGAAGTAGTTTCTTAACTTTTCACATCTAGGTAAGATTGGTGTTTTGTTTGCTGCTATGTATGTGTTTTCACTTACAATTATCTTCAAAACACTGGTTTTACTTTACACACTGTGAATGCAGGAGGTATTTCAACCTTGAATCATAACTAAGGAACTTGTTGGTTTGGCTGTTATGCACTTGCTTTCACTCACAATCAATGTAAAAACACTGTTTTTACGTAATGCTATGTCAGTGCAGTAATTCCTCCAATTTTCACATCTAAAAAATATTTGTTTTTTGGTGCTATGCATGTGTTTTCACTTAAAATCATCTTCAAAACACTGGTTTTTCCTAACACTCTGAATGCAGGATATACTTCAACTTTGAAATGTAAATAAGATTCTTCTTTATTTAGCTGCTATGCACTTGATTTCACTTGCAATCAGTGTAAAAACCCTGCTTTTACCTAATGCTATGCCAGTGCAATAGTTTTTACACTTGTATTAGTCAGCCAAAGGGGTGCTAATGTAAAATACCAAAAATGGGTTGGTCTTTATAAAGGGTATTTATTTGGGGTAGAAGTCCACAAATACCAGGCCATAAAGCGTTAAGTTTCTTCTCTCACCACAGTCTATTGCCACGTGTTAGAGCAAGACAGCTGCTGGCGTTTGCCAGGGTTCTGGCTTCTGGGGTTCCTCTCTTCCCAGGGCTGCATTTCTCTCTGGGCTTAGCTCCTGTTTCCTCCACAAGGTCAGCTGTAGACGATCAGGCAAACGGCTTGCTTCTCTTCTCCTGGGGACTTCTTTCCAAAATCAAAACTTCTTCCCAAAAGACTCCTTCAACTGTCCTTTGCTTTGCCTTTTATATTCAATTCCCCACCCACCAAGGGGTGGGGCTCAACGCCCTAATCCTAACCTAATCATGCCCAGATTAACAGATCAGTTTACAAGCATGATTCAATTATATTTTTGGAATTCATAATTTCATCAAACTGCCACAACACTTTTCAAATCTAAGTAAGAATTCTGTTTGTTTTGCTGATACGCATGTGTTTTCTCTAAAAATCATCTTCATAAACTGGTTTTACCTAAGGCTCTGTGAATGCAGGAGGTACTACAAATTTGAAAGTTATGTAAAATACTTTTTTGTTTAGCTGCTTTGCCATTTGATACACTCCCCATGGCTACACATTGTTCTTTCCTAATGCTACACCAATGCAGTAGTTTCTTTAGTAAACAAATTTAAATAGGATTTGTGTTTTATTTGCTGCTACACAGGTTTTCACTTATGATTATCTTCAAAACCCTGGTGGGGTCAGTGGAGCCTGTGGAGCCTGTGTACACCTATGGAGCCTGTGGAGTACATGTAGCCTCTCGAGCACATGGAGCCTGTGGAGACTGTAGATGCCTATAGTCCCCATGGAGCCTATGGCAACTGTGCAGGCCTGTGGACCATATGGAGCCTGTTGAGCCCTGGAGCTGATGGAGCCCATGGAACCCCTGGAGCCTGTGGAGCCAGCAGAGTCTGGATAGCTCATGGAGGTAATAGAGAGACTGCAGGAACATGATGCTGGCAGAGCCTGTTGACACCATGGAGGAATATGGATCCCATGCAGCCCATGGAGTTTATATAGGCCTAATAAGCCAGTGGAGGCTATAGTGTCTGAAGATGCTGAGGATCTTGTGGATGCCTGTGGAGTCAGTGCGTCCCATTTTGGGCCAGGGTTTCTGTGAGGCCTGTGCAGGCTCATGGAGCCAGAGGAAACTGGGGAGCTTCCAGAAACTGTGAAACCCCTTGGAGGCATGGAGGTCTTGGAGATCATGGAACCCATGGAGCAGGCATTGCTCCTGGAGTACTGTGGAGCCTCTGCAAGCCCATGGAGCCTGTTGATCCCTTGAAGCTCTTGGAGGCCATGCATCCTGTGTGGGAACATGGAACCTGTGGAGCACATGGAGACTGTGGAGGCTGTAGAGCCTGGGGAGTCAATGGAGCCTATGGAATCTGTGCATACCCATGGAGCCTGTGGAATACATGGAGCCAATGGAGGCTGTAGAGCCTGTGGAGTCAATGAAGCCTGTGGAGCCTGTGCAATCCCAAGGAGCATGTGGAGCAGGTAGAACAAATGGAGCCTGTGGAGTCCATGGAGGCTTTAGAGCCTGTGCATACCCATGGAGCCTGTGGAGCACGTTGATGCCAGGGAGCCCATGGAGCCCATGGAGACTGGAGAGGCCTGTGGAGGGGTTTAGGCCATGGAGACCATGAAATCTCTCAAGACAGTGCAGTTCACGCAGCTCGAGGAGTCCTTGAAGACTGTGCATGACCAGGGAGATTGTGTAGCCTGTACAGGCCTGTGGATCCTGTGGAACTCATCGAGCCCATAAGGCCCATGGAGCCTGTTGAGATATGGATTACAAAATACTAAATAGAATGGGTAACATGTTAAGGACATGTAGCCCATTGACATCTGTGGAGTCCATGGAGCCAGGTGAGCTTGTGGAGACTGTACAGGCCATAGATCCTGTGGATTATATCAAGCCAATGGAGATTGTAGAGCCCATGGAGTCTTAAAGGATTGTAGAGCCCCTGGATCCTGTGGAGACTTGGGTGGCCATGGAGACTCTGGTTATTTTGTAGGCCAGTGGAACCTGTGCAACCTGTGAAGCCCATGGAGCCCGTGGAGCTCCTGGAGTTGGTGGAAGCCATGGAGATTTCAGAGCCATGGAGATTGTGGAGACCAAGGAGGCCAGAAGAGTCTGTGCAGCCCCATGAAGGTCAGGGAGACTGTGAATTTTGTGAGTATATAGAGTCTTGCAGAACCCATGGAGCTGATGGAGCCCATGGAGGCTGTGAAATTCGTGGAAGCCTGTGGAGCCTGTGCAGGCCTGAGGACCCTGTGGACCCCATGGTACCTCTGCAGGTCTGGAGAGCCTGTGGCGCCCAGGGAGGCCTGTGGAGCCTATACAGGCCTATAGACCACATGGAGCCTAAGGCAACTGAGCAGGCCTGTGGAACATATGGATCCTGTGGAGCCACTGGAGCTCATGGAACCCATCGAACCGATGGAGTCTGTGGAGACATCAGGGCCTTTATATCTCATGGAGTCCATGGAGCCTCTGCAGGCTCATGGTGCTGGCAGGGCCTTTTGAGACCATGGAGGAATGTGGATCCCTTCGAGCCCATGGAGGTTATGTAGGCCATGAAGCCTGTGGAGGTTGTAGGGTCTGAAGAAGCTGAGGATCATTTGGATGGCTGTGGAGTCAGTGGGGCCCCTTTTGGACCAGGGAGGATGTGAAGCCTCCACAGGCTCATGGAGCCTGAGGAATCTGGGGAGTTTCTGGAAATTCTGAAGCCACATGGATACCATGGAGGCCTTGGAGGTCATGGAGCCCATGGAGCATTCACTGCTCCTCATGACCTTTGGAGCCTCTGCAGGCCCATGCAGCCTATTGAGCACTTGAAGCCATCGAGACCATGCAGCCTGTGAAGTTCTGGAAGTTTCATTGTAGATTTCTCAGGTATTTCAATGTGTAGGATCATGTCATCTGCAAACAAGAAATTTTTACTTCTTCTTTTCCAATTTGGATGCCTATTATATCTTTTTCATGCCTCAGTGCTCAAGAAAGTACTTCTAAGACAATGTAAAATAGGAGTGGTGATAGTGGGCATCCTGGTCTTGTTTCTGATCTTAGAGGGAAGCCTTTTAGGATTTCACCATTGAAGATAATGTTAGCTTTGGATTTTTCATATATACCCTCTACCATGTTCAGAAAGTTTACTTCTATTCCTATCTTTTGCAGTATTTTTATCAGGAAAGAGTGCAGTATTTTGTTGAATGATTTTTCTGCATCTATAGAGAAGATCTTCTGATGTTTTTCTTTCAATCTCTTTATGTGGTGCATTACATTGATTGATTTTCTTATATTGAACCATCCTTGCAAACAGGGATGAAATCCACTTGGTAATGATGTATAATCTTTTTGATATGTTGTTGAAAGCGATTAGCACGTATTTTGTTGAGGATTTCAGCTTCTAGGTTCATTAGAGAAATTGGTCTGTAATTTTCCTTTCTTCTGGTATCTTTGGTTTGGTATTAGGGTAATTTTGGCATTGTTGAATGAGTTAGACAATATTCCTCCTACTTCTATTTTTTGGAAGAGTTTAAGAAGAATTGGTGTTAACTCTTTCTGGAATGATTGGTAGAATTCTGCTGTGAAGCAATCTGTCCTGGCGTCTTCTTAGTTGGGAGATTTTTGATGGCTGAATCTATCTCTTTCTTTTTAATTGGACTGTTGAGTTCATAAATTTCTTCTTTCATCGTGTAGGCTGTTTGTGAAATTCTAGAAACTTGTCGATTTTCTCTAAATTATCATTCTTGTTGGCATATACTTTTTAAAGTATCCTCTTATGATACTCTTTATATCTGTGGGTTCAGTAGTGATATCCCCTTGCTCATTCTCTATTTTGTTTATTTGCATCTGTTCTCTCTTTTTCTTCTTAGTGTGGCTATGGGTTTGTCAATTTTATTGATCTTCTCAAAGAACCAGCTTTTGTTTTTCTTTATTTTTTTCTAGTGCTTTCTTATTCTCTATTTCATTCAGTTCTGCTCTAATCTTTGTTATTTCCTTCTTTCTTTAGTTTTATCTTGTTGTTGTTTCTCCTATTCATCCAAGAGTGCAGTTAGGTCTTCGATTTTAGCTCTTTCTTCTTTTTTGATATATGTATTTATGGCTATGAACTTCCCTCTCAGGACAGCTTTTGCTGCATCCCATAGGTTTTGATGTGTTATATTGTCATTTTCATTAGTTTCAATAGTTACTGATTTCTTTTGTGATTTCCTACTTGAACCAAAGTTTGTCTAAGTGTGTGTTCTTTAATTTCCATATCTTTGGGCCTAATCTGATTCTTTGGCTCTTAGTGATTTCCAATTTCAATACATTGTGTTCAGAGAAATTACTTTGTATGATGTCTATCTTTCAGAATGCATTGAGCATTGTTCTGTGGAATAGCATGTGGTCTATCTTGGAGTTATGATCCACGTGCACTCTAGAAGAATGTAAATCCTGTTGTATTTGGGTGTAGTGTACTGTATATGTCTATTAAGTCCAGGTCCTCTAATGTATAGTTCAGAGACTTTGTTTCTTTATTGATTCTCTAAGTGTTCTTTCTAATGATGATAATGGTGGTTTAAAATCCCCACTATAATTGTTGAGGCAATTATTTCTCCATTTAGTTTTTTCCAGAGTTTGCCTCATGTATTTATTAGGTGCATAGATGTTTATGATTGTTCACTCTTCTTGAGAGATTACAACTTTTACTGATATGTAGTGTCTCTCTTTGTCTTTTACAGTAATTTTGCAATAAAGTCTATTTTGTCTGATAATAAAGCAGCTACTGCTGCCCTTTTTTGGCTATTGTTAGCTTGTAAAATTGTTTTCCAGCCATTCATTTTCAGCCTCCTTGAATCCCTGGGTTGAAGGTTGGTATCTTGAAGACACCATATAAATGAATCATATTTGCTCATCCATTCTGTCAATCTGTGTCTCTTGAGTGGTGAATTTAATCCATTAACATTCAGTGTTTTTACTCACAAGGAATTTCTTGCTTCAGCCATATTTTCTTTTAGTTAATGTATGCCATATGTTGAATTGTTTCTGTTGTCCTTATAGTTGTTATTTTTTTTATTATGGGTAAAAATCAAAATTCTCACAATACATACAAACATTTGCAAAATGATATATAAATATATATGCATATATGTGTATTTGCTTACAAAAATGTTACTTATATATATATATATATATATACATATATTTTAAGAGGTGCTTAGATTACCCAAAATATTACATGGAACCCACTGGGATTCCCATGTTGCCCACCTCCCACACCTCCCACCACATCACAAACAATCATCTCCCACAGTGAGGCCCACCACCCTCAATGAACTTACACATCCTGGAGCCTTGCCACCAACCATAGACCACAGTTTACACTGTAGACCACACTCTCCCACTCAGTTCTGAGTGGTGTGTACTGATTTAAAATGGCCTACATCCGTTGCCACAACAATACTCAGGATAACCTCCAACTCCCAAAGAAGCTCCTGTATTTCAACTGTTCATCCCCTCCCTACCCCAAAAGTGTCAAGTGGCCACTGGCTCCACCTAATTGCTATAATTTCTTGCATTGCTAGAATTACCATATGTGAACAAGAGAATACCATCATGTCCACTCTAGTCCATAGGACTTCCCCCAATTCAGAAGAGACTGGGATGGTGATGTCCACTCCAACTCCAATTGAAAGAGGGCTTATATCCCATGGATATGGTGGGTGGGATGATCCTGCATGCAGATGCAGGCCCTCTACATTCACTGGGATGGACATTGCCCATCGTTGTCTCCTCAACAGGTGACTTGGAAGAGTCCATTGAGTTGTAGGGTAGGAGTTGGAGCTCCATCTAGATTTCATGCACACCTGGCACACAGGTAGGCGGGAGGCTCCAGTCTCTGGAAGTATACTTAAAAACTCCAGCATCACATATACGTTTGAATAGAGGGGACTGGTGAACCATGTGCAGGGAAGACTTATTTGAGTCTAATTCTTTCACTCTCAGGAGCACAGATTCCAAAATAGAACCCACAGATAAGGCATCAGTCTCTGGGGCTATCCCCCCTTATATGGGACCAGGGTGTCTCCGGAGCTCTCAGGAACCCCAATGAGTTGGGTGATAGGCACTTAGATGTTCTATGAGCTCCTACTGAGGTGTGCGTAAGAGTTACCTCTGGGATGACCTCCCGACTCTCTTTGAAGTCTCTTAGCCACTTGAACTCATTTGTCTTTACCATTTCCCCCTTTTATTCAAGGTCTTTTTCCAGTTGTGTTGCAGGTTGGCACTTGGTATTAATCCCTCATTGCCAGAGAGGCTCATCCCCGGGAATCATGTCCCACATTGGGGGGAAGGTAATGCAATCATATGCTGAGTTTGGCTTAGAGAGAGGCCACATTTGAGCAACAAGGAGGCTCTCAGGTGGCAACCCTTAGGCACCCCACAACTACAGGCTAAGTCTCATTTACAAGAGCAAAGACTCAAAAGGGTAGTCATCAATAAAATAAAAATATATCAGTGGGTCATCCTATTTTGACAGGCACTGTCCCTACACTCAGAGGACTCTTGCTGCTCCCTAGGAGACTGTGGCACAGCTCTCCAGGCTAGGAATACAGATTCCGTATTTTATTGTGTGATTATCCGCCCATCGTGACCATGACCCATCCCCCGATCCTTTGAATGATTTTGTATATCTTTCATGTATATTCGGATGAGCCAATCCCCACTACCCCCCCTAGACACCCCCCTCAATAATCCCCTGCAGTACCCATTGTAACCCTTCTGTGATCCAAATCTTCCATGAACATTTACTCCATAAAATAACCAATTACACTTACTAGGAAAAAAAAACAAATATGATAAGCTTACATGCAAGAGACAAACATAAGGATACTCGGGGGGGAGGGGAAAAAAGAGAGAGGTGGAAAAAAAAACAAATAATCAAACAAAGAACAAAATAAAATAAAATATTATTAATGGATTGGGACATTCAAAAAATGGGCAAAAAAAGCAAAGGAAATGCCTTTAAAATATATATATATATATTCATTTTTTTTCCTTTCTCTTTTATTTTTTCCATTTTTTCCTTCCCTTTATCACTGTGTTGTCGGATGTCTGGTGTGCCATGACAACTTCCTCCTCTCAATCCCCATTTCTCCCAATTATTCACTTAATTTTCAAAGAAGTTTTAGGTCACAGCAAAGTCACACACGGAGTGCCGGAGTCTCCCAGATACGAAACCACCTCCTCTTCCCCACCCCATATTAACTCCCCCCCCTTTTTTTCGGTTGTTAGCATTGTTATAACTGTTATGCAGATAGGAAAATATAGCAACTAAACATTGTCAGTGATTTACAGTATAGTTTAAAATTTAGATGATACAGTTAAATAATTTTGATGATATTTACCATGTCCTGTGTCCATTACTGTAAGGTAATGTAAACCTTCCCCATGACCACCAAGCAACCCATTAGATCTTTACTGTTCCCTTCTCCCCAGCCCCACAGGGCCTGTGATAACCCCCTCTCCCAATGCGTGGAATGTCAAGGTTTACAGTTACATGCCCTGGGGATTTGAACCAGCCCTTCCTAATCCACCCACCCACAGTACTGCACCACCAAACCCAGGAAAACCACCACTCATATGCCCCATCCCACAACATGCAACCACACTACATCCCTTTACCATAGATTATGTCCATATGGGTGATGGCTCAAAGCCTGCTCTTCTCTTACTCTCCTTTGTTAACCTATCTTTCAGACAATGGTTCTCAGAGACTGCTCACTTTCCTCAGTTCAGATCAGTGAGGTCATATAATGTTCATCCTTCAGTGCCTGGTTTGCTTCACTCAACATAAGGTCTTCAAGATTCATCCACGTTATTCCATGTGTTAGTACTTTGTTCCTTCTTACAGCTGAGTAATATTCCATTGTATGTATGTACCACATTTTGCTTATTCATTCATCTGTTGATGGGCACCGTGGCTGATTCCAACTTTTGGCAATGGTGAACAATGCCGCTATGAACATTGGTGTGCATATATCTGTTTGTATTTTTGTTTTCAGTTCTTCTGGGTATATACCCAGCAGTGGAATTGCTGGATCATACGGAAGATCTATTGCTAGTTCTCTGAGGAACTGCCAAACTGTCCTCCACAGTGGCTGGACAATACCGCAGTCCCACCAGCAGTGGATGAGTGTTCCTATTACTCCACATCCTGTCCAACATTTAGTGTCTCCTGTTTTTTTAATAGCTGCCATTCTGATTGGTGTATGATGGTATCTCATTGTAGTTTTGATTTGCATTTCCCTGACAGCAAGTGATATTGAGCATTTTTTCATGTGCTTTTTAACCATTTGTATTTCTTCCTTGGAAAAGTGTCTTTTCAGGTCACTTGCCCATTTTATATATGGGTTGTTTTTCCTTTTATTTTCGAGGTGAAGGATTTCTTTTTATATGCAGGATATTAGGCTCCTATCAGATATATGGTTGCCGAATATTATTTCCCATTTTCTAGGCTGCCTTTTTATTTTCTTAATAATATCCTTAGAGGTGCAGAAGTTTTTAATTTTGAGGAGATCCCATTTATCAATTTTTTCTCTTGCTCCTCGTGCTTTGGCTGTGAAGTTCATCAAACCATTTCTATTACAATGTCCTATAGATGCTTCCCTACATTATCTTCCAAGGTTTTTATGATTTTGGCTCTTATATTTAGATCTTTGATCCATCTTGTGTTGATTTTTGAATAAGGTGTGAGATGGTATTCTTCTCTCATTCTTTTGGATATGGATATCCAGTTCTCCAAGCACCATTTGTTAAAGAGGCCACTCTCTCCCAACTGAGTGGGTTTCGTGGCCTTGTCAAATATCAGATGACTGTATATGTGAGGATCTATATCAGAACTCTCAATCCGGTTCCATTGGTCAGTAGGTCTATCCTTGTGCCAATACCACACAGTTTTGATCAATGTAGCTTTGTAGTATGTTTTTTTTTTTTCCACTGGATAGATCATTTTTATTCAAACTTTCTACAACTATATACTTATACAAACTTAGTTATACCTAGCCAAATTTTACATAGTATATGTTTCAAATACATGCAGTTAACTTGAGTGTATTGCATACTTCTTGTCAATTCATCAAAAAAAATAATAAAGTTTTGTTATTTTTGTTCTAGAATTTTCGTTTTTTCATTTTATTGCTCTTGCAAACACTTAGATTTGTTTTAAAACTGTTTACAACTTTTTAAATATCACATTAGTTTGATCTTGGTATTAATCAACTTTACTAAATGAATTAATACAGCTTCCTAAGGAATATTAAAATATATTTATATCATGGATGATACAATATAACCCCAAAGAATAAAATAATACTTCATAATAATTTAAAAGTTATCATTCCAGAATTTCCTAAAATATATAGAATTAAGTATCACCAGTATGAACTAATTTGGAGCCACAATTCTAATAAAATAAATAAAAATAGATTTAAAGTCAGGTGATGTGATACCTCCAATTTAATTTATCTTTTTCAATATATCTTTTGCAATTCGGGTCCTCTTGCCTCTCCAAATATATTTTGTGGTTAGTTTTTCCAGTTCCTTAAAAAATATAGTGTTGAGTTTTATTGGGATTGCATTAAATCTGTAGATTAGTTTGGGTAGGATAGACATCTTGATGATGTTTAGTCTTCCCATCCATGAGCAGGGAATATTTTTCCACTTATTTAAGTCTTCTTTGATTTCCTTTAACAGTGTTGTGTAGTTTTCTGTATATAAGTCCTTTACATCTTTAATTAAATTTATTCCTAGGTATTTGATTCTTTTGTTTACTATTGTAAATGGTAGTTTTTTCCTGATTTCCTCCGCAGTTTGCTGGTTATTGGTGTACAGAAATGCTACTGATTTTTGAGCTTTGATCTTATAGCCTGCAACATTACTGAACTCCTTTATAAGTTCTAGAAGCTTTGTTGTCGATTTCTCAGGGCTTTCTATGTATAGGATCATGTCATCTGCAAATAATGAAATTTTTACTTCTTCTTTTCCAATCTGGATGCCTTTTATGTCCTTTTCTTGTCTCAGTGCTCATGCAAGTACTTCTAAGACAATGTTAAATAGGAGTGGTTATATTGGGCATCCTTGTCTTGTTCCCGATCTCAGAGGGAAGGCTTTTAGGATTTCACCATTGAAAATGATGTTAGCTTTGTGTTTTTCATATATTCCCTTTATCATTTTCAGAAAGTTTCGATCTATTCCTATCTTTTGTAGTGTTTTTATGAGGAAAGAGTGCTGTATTTTGTCGAATGCTTTTTCTGCATCTATAGAGATGATCATGTGATTTTTTCTTTCAGTTTGTTTATGTGGTGTATTACATTGATTGATTTTCTTATATTGAACCATCCTTGCATACCTGGGATGAAACCCACTTGGTCACGGTGTATATCCTTTTGATATGTTGTTGAATGCGATTAGCAAGTATTTTGTTAAGGATTTTAGCATCTAGGTTCATTAGAGAAATTGGTCTGTAATTTTCATTTCTTGTGGTATCTTTATTTGATTTTGGTATTAGGGTAATGTTGGCATCATAGAATGAGTTAAGTAATATTCCTTCTACTTCTATTTTTTGGAAGAGCTTAAGTAGAATTGGTGTTAGCTCTTTCTGGAATGTTTGGTAGAATTCAGCTGTGAAGCCATCTGGTCCTGGACACTTCTTAGTTGGGAGGTTTTTAATGACTGAGTCTATCTCTTTACTTGTAATTGGACTATTGAGTTCATCTATTTCTTCTTTCATCAATGTCGTCTGTTTGTGGGTTTCTAGAAACTTGTCCATTTCCTCTAAATTGTCATTCTTGTTGGCATATAATTTTTCAAAGTATCCTCTTATGATACTGTTTATTTCTGTGGGGTCAGTAGTGATATCACCTTGCTCATTCCTTATTTTATGTATTTGCATCTGTTCTCACTTTTTCTTTGTTAGTCTGGCTAAGGGTTTGTCAATTTTGTTGATATTCTCGAAGAACCAACTTTTGGTTTTGTTTATTGTTTCCAGTGCTTTCTTATTCTCTATTTCATTTGGTTCTGCTCTAATCTTGGTTATTTCCTGCTTTCTACTTCCTTTAGGTTTAGTTTGTTGTTGTTTTTCCAATTCAACAAAGTGTGCAATTAGGTCTTCAAATTTAGCACTTTCTTCTTTTTTAATATATGAATTTATGTATATGAACTTCCCTCTCAGTACTGCTTTCGCTGCATCCCATAGAATTTGATATGTTTGTTGTTGTTTTCATTAATTTCAAGGTAGTTACTGATTTCTTTTGAAATTTCCTCTTTGACCCACTGTTTGTCTAAGAGTGTGTTGTTTAACTTCCATATCCTTGTGCCTAACCTGTTTTTCTGGCCCTTAGTGATTTCCAACTTCATTCCGTTGTGTTCAGAGAAATTACTGTGTATAATCTCAAACTTTCTGAATTCATTGAGTGTTGTTTTGGGGCCTAGCATGTGGTCTATTTTGGAGTATGTTCCATGTGCACTGGAGAAGAACGTAAATGCCGGTGTATTTTGGTGTAGTGTTCTATATATGTCTATTAAGTCCAAATCTTCTAATGTATTGTTGAGTGCCTTTGTTTCTTTATTGATTCTCTGCCTAGATGTTCTGTCTAATGATGATAGTGGTGTGTTGAAGTCCCCTGCTATAATTGTAGAGGAATTTATTTCTCCTCTTAATTTTTCCAGAGTTTGCCGCACGTATTTTGAGGCACCTCGATTAGGTGCGTAAATGTTGATGATTGTTCTCTCTTCTTGAGAGATTACTCCTTTTACTAATATGTAGTGTCCATCTTTGTCTCTTACAATAATTTTGCATTTAAAGTCTATTTTGTCTGATATTAGAATAGCTACTCCTGCACTTTTTGGGCTATTCTTAGTTTGTAAAATGGTTTTCCAGCCATTCACTTTCAGCCTTCTTTAATCCCTGGGCTGAAGTTGGGTTTCTTGTAGACAGCATATAGTTGGATCATATTTTCTTATCCATTCTGCCAATCTGTGTCTTTTGATTGGTGAATTTAATCCATTAACATTCAGTGTTATTACTCATAACGAATTTCTTCTGTCATTTTTTCCTTGGGTTAATGTATGTCATGTGTTGTTTTGTTTCTTTTTTTGAGTTTTCAGTTGTTTTTTAAACTCTCCTCCAACTCTCTCTCCTTTGTTTTTTCCTTTCAACTTGTAGAGATTCCTTTAGTATTTCTTGAAGTGCTGGTTTCTTCTTTACATACTCTCTTAATTGCTGTTTATCTGTGAATATTTTGAACTCTCCATCATTTTTGAATGCCAATTTTGCTGGATATAGAATTCGTGGCTGGAAGTTTTTTTCTTTTAGTGTTTTGACTATGTCATACCACTGTCTTCTTGCCTCCATGGTTCAGCTGAGAAATTAGCACTTAATCTTATTGTGTTTCCCTTGTATGTGATGGTTCTCTTTTCTCTTGCTGCCTTGAGTATTTTCTCTTGTCTTGAGCATTGGACAATTTGTCACGTATATGTCTTTGAGTTGGCCTGTTGGGATTTATACTATTTTGGTGCACTGTTCTTCCTGGATCTGCACATCCATCTCTCTCAATAGAGTTGGCAAGTTTTCAGCCATAACTTCCTTCAACACTCTTTCTGTTCCCTTTTCCTTCTCTTCTCCTTCTGGGATGCCCATAATGTGTATGTTTGTGTGTCTTGCATTATCGGTTAATTCCCTGAGACCATACTGGATTTTTTTCTATCTTTTTGTCTATCTTTTCTACAATCTCTTTGATTTCAACTGTATTGTCTTCCATATCACTAATTCTTTCCTCTGTCTGTTCAATTCTGCTGCCATATGAGTCCAGCGTCTTTTTCATTTCTTGACTTGTGTCTTTGTTCGCCATCATATCCATTACCTTTTTAGGTGTGTTAAATATTTATTCAGTATGTTCTCCCAGTGTCTTCTTTATATCCTTAATCTCTTCCTTCAGTTCTTTAAGTTGGTCCATGATATTTGTTTGGATAGCTTTGATTAGTTGTTCGATGTACTGCATTTCTTCCTGTTTTTTATTTTGTGTACTGGACTGGTCCATGTTTTCCAGTTTCTCAGAGTCATTTGTATTTTTCTGTTGCCCTCTGGTCATCATATTATCTTGATTTGTTTGTTCAGTTGATTAGCTTTTCTCTATGCTCTAGAATTTTATTTAGCTGTTGGTTCTGCGTGTGTGTTAAGTTTTCCCTTTGGCAGGTTTTCTTCTTATTTTATTTCCTTACTTCATTCTATGTTCCCTTGAAGGCAAAAGGTTAGGGCCAGAGGAATCAAAAGATGTAAGGAAAGCAGAAGGATAATAGAAATATTGATAAAAGTTAGAAGAGGGGTAAAGTGAGACTTATTGAGATGAATATTTAACTTGTGTAGGCAGTGTAGAGTACTAGGAAAAAATATGGAGTTCCTACAATGGCCTGGGAAAACAAATGGTGGAATATATATATATATATAGTGATTTAGAAGGCTAGAATTATGAGGAGGGAGAGAAATAGAAGAGAAAGGTCTGAAAGGTAAAAGTTAATACTAATAAAAAAAAAAGAAAAAAGACGAAAAAGAAAACAAAATAGATGGTATAGAAATTGACACCCTTAAGTTGTGGGCCTATGAAAAAATGTTGTCTCTAAGAGCCACAACAGAAAACAGAAGACAGAAAGTTGCAGGAAGGATAAGCGATAGTTTGTAAAACAGAATCTATATATACAGTGAGTGGGAAATTAGTGAATAAGAAACCCAGCAAAGAAGCGACAAGCTGGCAGCACCTATTTAAAAAAAAATAGAAGGAAAAAGGAAGAGGGGAGGAAAACGGGAATAATATCAATAGACCAGAAAGTAACAGAGAGAAACCAAAGATCCAGGCAAGCAGTCAAACAGAGCTAAGGGGGGTCAATGATTCCCCTAGGGTCCACGTGGATCCTTCCTGCCTACTTGTGTTTATCAATGAATTTCCCCACAGGATTCTGTATGCAGGTCCTGAAGCAGCTTTTAACTATTCAACTAAATTAAAAAGAATTTATTTTTCATTTGTTGAGGTGACCTCACTATTTTTTTTTTTTTTTTTTAGCCAATTGCAGGACCCAAAATAATTCCTCCTCTAGACCAACCCCCCTACAGAATGGACCCTAGCTTGGCCCATGGAAATTAATCAAGCACGTCCCACTTTCCGGAATCCCCAGTTTAGATGAAGCTCTGATGTTAGTCAGTGAGGAGTGCTAAAGATGGCGGATTCCACTCCTTCTGGAGCCGAGCTCCAGCGTCACCAGGCTGCTCAGTAAATCAGTTTGAGTGTAGATTCGCATCTGCTCTCAGCCTGATGCTGCTTATGGTCAGCTTATCTGCTCCCCAAAGTTATGGGGCAGTGCAGGCAGCCAGATCAATGTCTAAAAATATAAAATACCTTTCCCTGTCTTCCAACCGAACCCTCCCTTTTTTGGGAAGTGTCCCTTCCTCCTGGCTCTGCAGCGGCCCGGGTCTTATCCCTGGGTGGCTAGGGATATCAGCTCCATTCCCCGACCAAAACCCCCCCTCCGATTCACCAGGTGCTGATTAGCTCGTTTGCTCTGTTCACACAAGGTCCAAGGGGCGCCAGGCAGCCAGATCCCCAGAAAATAAAACTTTTTCGCTCCGCCCGTGGCTCCAAATGGCTGTTTTATTTTTTTTTCCCTAACCGCGGGGCTCAGCCGCCTGTGCCAACCTCCACCGGCAGCCTCAAAACTCACGAATCTCCACCGTTCGGTCCACGCTGCCGATCCGTGCAGATAGATGTCCCAAGCTTCTCACTCCACGCGTGCACAGCACAGACCCCCGGGCAGGACCCCGTCCACAATCCGCCTTGCTCTGGGAGCTTGCAGTGTGCGCCCTCCTACACTAACGCCATCTTGCATCCTCTGAACCCTTATAGTTGTTTTTAAACTCTCTCTACCTTGTTTTTTCCTTTCAATTTGTAGAACTTCCTTTAGTATTTCTTGAAGTGCAGTTTTCTCATTGGAATACTCTTTTAATTTTTGTTAATCTGTGAATATTTTGAACTCGCCATCATTTTTAATGGCATTTTTGCTCGATAGAGAATTCGTGGGTGATAGATTTTTTCCTTTAGTACACTTGACTATTTCAAACCACTGTCTTCTTGTCTCCATGGTTTCAGATGAGAAATTTCACTTAATCTTATTGTGCTTCCCTTGTATGTGTTGGTTCTCTTTTATCTTGCGGCCTTGAGTATTTTCTCTTTGTATTTAGCATTGGACATTTTGTCAAGTATATATCTTGGAGGTGGCCTCTTGGGATTTAAACTGTTTGGGGTGTGCTCTGCTTCCTGGATCTGCACATCCATCTCTCTCAGTAGGGTTGAGAAGTTTTCAGTCATTATTTCCTTCAGCACTCCTTCTGTTCCCTTTCCCTACTCTTCTCCTTCTAGGATGCCTATAATGCTTATGTTTCTGCATTTGTCTTGTCAGTTAAATACCTGAGTCCCTGCTGTATTCTTTCTAACTTTTCGTCTATCTATTCTACTATTTGTTTGATTTCAGCAGTATTGTCTTCCACATCAATAATTATTTCTTCTGTTTGTTCAAATCTGCTGTTATCAGTTAAACTTATATAAATGCAACAAAAACTAAAAAGGGGGAAATGGTGAGATGCAAGAACAGTTATATCATGCATTATTTACAATAAACTTTTTAAGCCAAAGGTCAAAATCATATACATCAGGAGCAGAGCATTACTGGCAAAAATCAGGCACTATTACAGAAACAACCAGTTTACTGAAAGCATAAAAATAACAATCAATGGGAAAAGACTGAGGTTAGGATAGGATATTGGGTTGAGGTTTTGCTCTTATCAATACAGATAAAGGAGACCAGCTTTGGGTCCTGTCCAGACGTCTGAAGCCTAGACATAAACAAGCCAAAAGTGACACAAAAAGCAGAAAAGATGGTAACTTATAAAAGGCAGAATGTCACTATAAAACAGTTATTCCTTGCTCTGCTTACCTTGACAAACACAGCAGTAAGTAGTGCACTTTCACATAATTATACATATTGGGCTGTTATTACTAATTCACCACTTTAGAAGAGTTTACTTGGGTGGACAAATCCTACACTGTTTATATTAATCAGTCTTTTCATTTTCCTGGGCCTGTTGATTCTTGCCTTCCACTAAAACCAGATGAGGAAGGGAAATTTATTGAAAATCTAACCTTGCCTTTTCTTGAGTGACCTAACTGCATAGGATCCATCAATCCATATATACAGCCCCCAAATCATAGTACAAAGTGATAAATGGCATACATGCCATGTTTCATCTGAGGTTGTGCTCTTTAATAATTCCTATACTATTGTAAAGAATCGGTCCCTTATAGGGATACCGAAACCTAATGTAAACACAACCATACGTTGAAAAATTAGTAATTCAACAAAAACAACTAATGAAAGCTATCATTATTTTTCAAATTGTGGGGATGTCATAGTATAAATAAGCACTAAATTGGAATCATCAGGGAAGATTTATCCCACAACTATGGGACAGTAAACTTAACAAAACTAAAAATTATTTGTGGAAATTATTTTTGAGAACTGGCCCAATTTTTGAATGACAAGGCAGTAAAGCTAATATTACCAGTTTAAAAAGAAATTCCACTTAATTTCTTAAAGTATGTGTACAAGATCCCATTGTTTCTATATTAGGAACAGTGACCATTAATCAAACATGATTTTTCTGCAATAATTGCTCCCTTTATACTTGTGTATCAAAGTCTGTTTTACAGGAGAGTTCTACTGCGATTCCAATAGGATGACAGTGACATGGAATGTGGCCTCTGGTTCACATGAATAACTGCTGGCAGTGTTCCCCTGAGAACCAAATCCTTTGGCACTTTCTAAATCATTATTTGAAAAGAACCAAATGTTTAATTGGATTAATTATAGTTGCTGTATTAGGGCTTATACGTATTATTGCAGCTCCTGCTGTGGCAGGAACTGCCCTACATGAGAATATCCAAACACAACAATATGTTACAAATTGGCATCATAATGCTAGTGAGTTCTGTTGTACACATATGGTGATTCTAGCAATGGAAGAAATTATCACAGTGAGGTGGAGCCAGTGGCCACTGGAAACTTTTGGGAGAGGGAGGGAATGTGCAGTTTAAATACAGGGACTTCTTAGGGATTTGGAATTTGCCCTGAGTGCTGTTGTAACAATGGATGTAGGCCATTTTAAATCAGCACACATCATTCAGAACTGTGGTGGAGAGAGTGTGCTCTACGATGTGAACTGTGGTCTATGGTGAATGGCAAGGCCCCAGGATGTGTAAATCCATTGAGGGTGCTGGGCCACTCTTGTGGGAGATGTTTGTGCAGGATGTGTTGGGATGTGTGGGAGGTGGGGAACATGGGAATCCTGGTAGTTTCCATGTAATAGTTTAGGTAATCTAAGCACCTCTTAAAATATATATATATAACATTTTTTAAGCAAAAGCACATATATGCATATATATTTATATATCATTTTAAAAATATTGGTATGGATTGTGAAAATTTTGATTTTTACTCACAATAAAATCTAAACAAATTAAAAAATAAATAAATAATGCTTGTGAGTTATGGCATCTTCAGGAATATATTGATGAGCAGATTAACAATAGGCTTAAAGACTTAGAGATGGCTTTTACACAAATGGGAGATCAGATACATAATTTAAATTTAAAACAAAGTTTGAAGTGTGATTGGAATGAAAGTGCTTTTTGTTAACTCCTCTCCGATACGATTCCCTTTATGAAAGAAAAAATTAAAAATCATTTAATAAGTCATCCCACAAATTTATCTATAGAAATTACAGATTTTCAAAAGATTTTGAGCATGTCTCAGAATCAATTTATTATGCTTCCAGGTTGAGATTTTGGCAATCAGTGACAGATTAATTACATAAAATAAACCACCCACATTGGTGGAAATCAACTTCTGTACTTGCTAACTTCAGTGTAGTGATCTTTGGTGCTCTGTTACTCTTAACTGTATTAGGAGGCATTCACAAAACCCTGCTGTTCCACAATAAAAGGCTGAAAAGGCCAGTCATGCCAATAACTTGATCCTGCTTAAAATATTAAATCTCAAATTCCTGTCCATGGAGCTTGGCTGGTGGCCAGAGAAGGGTAAGACCTTCAGAGGAGGGCAACATAAGACAGGCACAGTAACCCTGGACCAAAAACCAAAAAGGGGAATTGTTCAAAAATATGGTGAGATCCAGAGCATAAATGGTTAAGCATGTAAAAAGCATGCTTGCTGGCAGAGAAACATTAGTAAATGTCTCCAAGGAGTCAGAGTGGAATGAACACACCACAAAGCTGTTATTGTCTGAATTTCCAAGAAAGACTGTCTAGGAACACAGAAACAGGCAACGCTCTCATGCTGAGGAACTAGTGAAGGACGCCCTACTTTTGTTATCAGCTTTGTAGTATAAAAAGCAGCTTTAGCCTAAATAAACTTGCCTGCATTCCCCATGGAGTGAGGTCCCCTGGTCCCTAACTTTCTTTGGAGCACTCCAGGCACCATCTACGTCCATGTTGAATTACAACATTTTTCTTTCTTCCTCACTCCTATTTTCCTTAGTATTTTAAATCAGAAATGATCCTTTCATAATTAGGTGATATACTTCTAATCTCAAGTATTTTAAGAAGTTAGAAAATTTATTCATATACTTAAGTTGATCTCCAAAATTTTTCTCATATGTGATAGGGTGTGGGATGGATGAAACTAGAGAAGGCATGTATTTAAAAACAGAAAAGTGTTTCTAACAAAAGGCTTGTGAATGAATTTATATCCACTTCCATAACAGTACAGACTTAAGATGAAGGCAGAGAATGTAAGAAAGTTGGGAAAATAGGTTCTCTGACCACATTAATTGTTTCCTCAAAATAAAAGTTCTATGAATGTAACTTCACTTTGAAGGAATTTGCATCATGCTTACCTAAGCATGTGGGAATATATGTAAGTTTGAAGACAATATGTTTTGCCAGTTTGACCCACATGGTGGTCCTCCCCTTTAGGTGTAATGAGTGTGAAGTTTTCTTGGAAATTCAATCTCATGAGACACCAAAGATTTATCTCTTTGAGAAACAATTTGGGATTTCATAAATTTGGGAAAACCAGAGTCACATCAAAGAAACATGCAGGATTATAAAATCCTGTGTATGTAAGAAATAATGGATATCCTTTATCCAGGTAGTAAATCTTATTGCGCATCAAATATTCATACACTAGTTAGTATTGTAATAAACAAGGGAATGTTTCCATCTGAAACAAAACCTCATAGAATATGAGAAAATTCACACGAGTGCTTCACTCAACATAATGTCCTCCATGTTCATCCATGTTGCCATATGCTTTATGACTTCATTTCTTTTTACAGCTGCATAATATTCCATCGTGTGAATAAACCACAGTTTGTTTATCCATTCATCTGTTGATGGACACCTGGGTTGTTTCCAACTTTGTCAATGTTGAATAATGTGACTATGAACATCGCTGTGCAGATGTCTGTTCGTGTCACTGCTCTCTGTTCTTCTGGGTATATACCCAGTAGTGGTATTGCAGAGTCACATGGCAAGTCTATATTCAACTTCTTTAGGAACTGCCAAACAGTCCTCCATAGTGGCTGTACCATCCTGCATTCCCACCAACAGTGAAGAAGTGTTCCTATCTCTCCACATCCTCTCCAACACTTGTAGTTCTCTGTCTTTTTAATACTGGCCATTCTGATAGGTGTGAAATGCTATCTCATTGTAGTTTTGATTTGCATTTCCCTAATCATGAGTGATGTTGAGCATTTCTTCATGTGTTTTTTTTGCCATTTCTATTTCTTCTTCGGAGAAAGTCTATTCAAGTCTTTGGCCCATTTTTTAATTGGGTCATTTGTCTTTTTATCGTTGAGTTGTAACATCTCTTTATATATCCTGGATATTAAACCCTTATCAGATATGTGATTTCCAAATATTTTTCCCACAGAGTTGGTTCCCTTTTCACCCTTCTGACAAAGTACTGTGAGGTGTAAAAGTATTTAATTTTGAGGAGATCCCATTTATCTACTTTTTTTTGTTGTACATGCTTTGGGTGTGAGGTCCAAGAAACCACCACCTACTACAAGGTCTTGAAGATGTTTTCCTACATTTTCTTCTAGTAGTTTTATGGTCCTGGCTTTTACCTTTAGATCTTTGATCGATTTTGAGTTAATTCTTGTATAGGGGGTGAGATAGGGGTCCTCTTTCATTCTTTTGGTTATAGATATCCAGTTCTCCCAACACCATTTGTTGAAGAGACTGTTTTTTTTTCCCATCAGCGTGGGCTTGGTAGGTTTGTCAAAAACCAGTTGACTGTATAGGTGAGGGTTTATTTCTGGATTCTCAATTCTATTCCACTGATCGATATGTCTATCTTTATGCCAGGACCATGCTGTTTTGACCACTGTAGCTTTGTAATATGTTTCAAGGCCAGGCAATGAAATTCCTCACACATTGCTCTCTCTTTTAGAATAGTTTTGGCTATTTGGGTGCAATTACTCTTCCAGATGAATTTGGTAATTGCCTTCTCTAATTCTGTAAAGTAAGCTGTTGGGATTTTGATTGGTATTGCATTGAATCTATAAATCAGTTTGGGCAAGATTGACATCTTCATGATATTTATTCTTTCAATACATGAACACAGAATGTCTTTCCATTTGTTTAGGTCTTTTTAAACTTCTTTTAGCATTGTTTTGTAGTTTTCTGCATGTAGATCCTATACTTCCTTGGTTAAATTAACTCCTAAGTATTTGAGTCTTTTTGTTGCTATTGAAAATTGAATTTTCCTCCTGATTTTCTCCTCACATTGTTCAGTACTAGTGTACAAAAACATTACTAATTTTTGCGTGTTGATCTTATATCCTGCCACTTTGTTGAACTCATTTATTAGTTCAAGTAGCTTTTTTGTGGATACTACAGGATTTTCTAAGTGCAGGATCGTGTCATCCGCAAACAGTGAGAGTTTTACTTCCTCATATCCTATTTGGACGCCTTTAATTTTTTTGTCTTGTCTAATTGCCCTCGCTAGAACTTCTAGTATGATGTTGAATAACAATGGTGACAGTGGGCATTCTTGTCTTGTTCCTGATCTTAGGGGGAAACCTTTCAAACTTTTCCCCAATGAGTTGATGTTGGCTGTGGGTTTTTCATATACGACTTTTGTCATATTGAGGAATTTTCCTTTTATTCTTATCTTTTGAAGTATTTTTATCAAAAAAAAAGATGTTGGATTTTGTCGAATGCCTTTTCTGCATCTATTGAAATGATCATGTGGTTGTTTCCCTTAAATTTGTTAATGTGGTGTATTAAATTGATTGATTTTCTTATGTTAAACCAGCCTTGCATGCCAGGAATAAATCCCACTTCGTTGTGATGTATAAGTCTTTTGATATGCTGTTGGATTTGATTTGTAAGTATTTTGTTGAGAATTTTTGCATTTATGTTCATGAGAGAGATTGGTCTGTAATTTTGTTTTCTTGTGGAATCTTTATCTGGCTTTGGTATTAGGGTGATGTTGGCTTCATAAAATGTGTTGGGTAATTTTCCCTCCTCTTTAATTTTTTGGAAGAGTTTAAACGGATTGGTGTTAATTATTTTAGAAATTCTTGGTAGAATTCACCTGTGAAGCCATCTGGTCTTGGACTTTTCTTTGCTGGGAGATTTTTGATGATGGATTCATTCTCCCTAATTTTGATTGGTTTGTTAAGTTCTTGTATTTCTTGTTGTGTCAGTGTTGGTTGGTTATGAGTTTCTGGAAATTTGTCCATTTCATCCATGTTGTCTAATTTGTTGGCATATAGTTTCTCATAATATCATCTTATGATTGTTTTTATTTCTATGAAGTCATTTGTAATTTTCCCTTTTCATTTCTGATTGTATTTATTTGCATCTTCTCTCTTTTTTTCTTTGTTATTCTAGCGAGGGGTTTATCAATTTTATTGATCTTCTCAAAGAACCAGCTTTTGGTTTTGTTGATTTTCTCTATTGCTTTTCTGATCTCATTTTCATTTATTTCCACTCATCTTTATTTTTTTACTTTTATTTTTTAGGTTTTCCTTGTTTTTAATACAATAAAATGACATAATCCAATTTATCTCATGCATCACTTTCTGAGACAGTGCAACTGGAAGTGTTTATACCATTGCAGTGGACATTTCTAAACAGCAAATTTTCCTTATGGATGCTCCTGTACTTTCAAAAAAAAAAAAAAGGAAGAAAGAAAAGGGACAGGCACCACAATTCTCTAAGGATGGCTGTTTTTCACACATTGTAGAGAAACAATAAAGAGCCTTCAAGTGTTTCAATAAAGATAATAACACAGATTTCACCTCCTTCAGCTTGCTTGCTGACTTCTCAGAGCACTTGATTAGAAGCCTGTTTTCACCACTTCTTTCGCTAACTGCTGTTGATACTTTGTAGGCTATATGTTTTAAACTTCTGTAAAGAACATTACAAACTATTTCATGTAATTTAATTATGTGCTGAATATTCTTCAAAGGATTTTATAAATAATACAGTATTTTAAATGAGTCTTCAGTTCACTCGTTGTTATACCATATTGTTGCTTTCTCCAACTTTATCTACAAATTATCTAATTCCAGGTAAATTCAAGAGGGAGCCCAGGACCGGAACTCTTCTAATAAAGTCAACCAATACAGGAAAGAATCCCCTGAACAAGAGAAAGAATCCATAAATTTCAAAGATCATGCCTATCAAAGGCCAACCAATAAGGACTACAATCACACCACCGAGGAAAAATCCTGTAGCTTTCATTTTATGTTTTTGGAAGAAGAATCTGAATGTTCTTTCTAAACCAATTACAAAAGCAAGCCAACCACAAATAAAACATTTCCAATAGCCAGTAGTGCTTTGTCAAAAAAGACAATCATTCCAAAGTACAGGAAAAACACTCCAAATCCTGTTAATCCCATTCTATTTTTCTGGGTGTCTGTTAAGGAGATCATGGCTCCAGTGCTGGGCGTGCTGGCAGGAGCAGGCACTGTGGCAACATCTCACGATGCCCAGGCGGTGCAGCCCCCTCGGCAGGCAGGCAGCCAGGAACGCTCTAATCTTTATTATTTCTTTCCTTCTTTTTGCTTTGGGATTGTTTTGGTGTTCTTTTTCTAGTTTCTCAAGTTGTTCAGTTAAATCTTTGAGTTTAGCTCTTTCTTGTTTTATAATATAGGCCTTTAGTGTTATAAATTTCCCTCTCAAGACTGCCTTTGCTGTATCCCATAAGTTGTGATATGTTGTGTTCTCAATTTCATTTGTCTCAATATATTTACTGATTTCACTTGCCATTTTTTCTTTGACCCACTGAATATTTAGGAGTGTGTTGTTCCGTCTCCACACATTTGCAAATTTACTTTTTTCCTGTCTGCTATTGATTTCTAGTTTCATTCCATTATGATCTGAGAATGTGCTTTGTATAATTTCAATCTTTATATTTATTGAGAGCTGTATTGTGACCTAATATGTGGTCTCTCCTGGAGAAAGATCCATGGGCACTTGAGAAGAATGTATAAACTGCTGATTTTGGATGCAGTCTTCTGTATATGTCTGTTACGTCTAACTTGTTTATCATATTGTTCAAGATCTCTGTTTCCTTGTTGATCTTCCGTCTAGTTGTTCTATCTAATGATGTGAGAGGGGTGTTGACATATGAAAACCAAAGAATAAAATGGAGGAAATAAATAGTGCATTTTCAGTAATATCATTGAATGTCAATGAATTAAATTCCCCAATCAAAAGATACAGGCTGACAGAATGGATAAAAAAAACATGAGCCATCCTTATGCTGCTAACATGAAACTCACCTCAGACCCAAGGATACAAATTGTATGAAAGTAAAAGGTTGGAAATAGATATTCCACGCAAATAGTAAATAGAAAATAACAGGGGTATCTATAGTAAAATCAGACAAAACAGAGTGCAAATGCAAAAAATGATAAGAGATGCAGAAGGCCATTATATATTAATAAAAGGGACAATTCTCCAGGAAGATATAACAGTCATAAATATCTACGGACCTAACCAGGTTGCCCCAAATTATATGAGACAAACTCTGGCAAACCTGAAGGGAGAAATAGACATTTCTACAATAATCATCGGAGACTTATTTGTCATTTTTTAAACTATTGTTTTTATTCATTTTCTTATTAATTTTATTACATTATTTTGTTTGCTCCATTTTTCAAGAAGTTTTGGATCACAGAAGGGTTACAACTGTGGCAGGGGAGAATCATTGTTGTGTGGTGTCAGTGATGGGGGATGAATGGGTGGAGGTTCACCTGGGACATACCTATATGGCCTATGAATGAGTTCAAGTGTTCATGGGGCTTCACAATTTCCAAAAGCTCCCAAGTTTCCTCCAGCTCCATGAGCCTGTGCAGGCTTCACAGCCTCCATGGCACAAAATAGGCCCCACAGACTACACAGGCATCCATATGTCCCTCAGCTTTTTCAGTCTCTACAGCCTTCACCGGCTTCATGGGCATACATAACCTCCATGGGCTCCATGGGTTCCACATTCCTCCATGGACCCAACAGGTTTTGCCAGCACCATAAGCCTGTACAGGCTGCATGGCCTCCAAGTCCTCCAAAGGCTCAACAGGCTCCATGGGCATGCAGAGGCTCCACAGGCCTCCAGGGGCCATGCATACTCCTTGGGCCCCATGAACTCCAAGGCCTCCATGGCATCTATGTGGCTTCAGAGTTACCAGAAACTCTCCAGTTTCCTCAGACTCCATTAGCCTGCATTGTCCTCAGAGTCTCCAGGGCCCAAAATGAGATCCAATATATCCACAGGTATCCACAAGAACCTCAGCTTTTTCAGACTCTTCAGCCTACACAGTCTTCATGGCCCTATATAGCCTCTAACAGCTCCACAGGATCCATTTTCCTCCGTGGCCTCAACAGGCTGTGCCAGCACCATATGCCTGCACAGTCTCCATTGCTGCCATGAAATATACAGCCTCTGCAGGCTCCACATGCTCCATGGGTTCCATGGCTTCCATCACCTGCAGTGGCACCACAGGCACCTTAAGGTCCACAGGCCTGCACAGTAGCCATAGGCTTCTTGGGGTCTATAGGCCCCTACAGGCTCCACAGGCTCCATGGGCTACAGAGGCTACATGTGCTCTATAGGCTCCATGGTTATTCACAGGCTGCACATGCTCCAAAGACCCCACATGTTCTATAGGCTCAACAGGCTCCACAGGTTCCATCGGTCTGCACAGGCTGCGTGGTCTCCCAGGGCTATAAAGGCGAACCAGGTTCCCTGAGCATGAAGTGGCTCACCAAGCCTGCAGGGACAATGAAACCTCCATAAGCTCTAGGATCTCCAAGGCCTCCATGGCATCCATGTGGCTCCACACTCTCCAGTGTCTCCCTAGTCTCCACATGCTCCATGAGCCTGCACAGGCCTCTCAAGCTCCAGGGCCAAATATGGGCACCACATACCCCATAGGCCCCCAGATCATTATCAACATCTTCAGACTTTACAGCCTCCACAGGCTTCATGGGCCTACATAAACTCCACGATATCCATGACATCCACATTCTTCCATTGCCTCAACAGGCTCTCCCAGCACCATTACCCCCATGAGATGTACAATCTCTGCAGGCTCCACAGGCTCCATGTGTTCCATGTGCTCCATGAGATTCAGTGGCTCTACAGGCTCCATATTTTCCACAGACCTGCACAGTTACCATAAGCTCCATGGGTACTATAGGACTATACATGCTTCACACCTCCATGGGCTACACAGTCTCCCCAGGCCTGCAGAGGTTAACTGGTCTTGACAGGGCCCAAAGGTCTGCCCAGGCTCCACAGGCCTCCACCTGTTCCACAGCCTCCATGGGCTTCATCAACTCAATGGGTTCCACAGGCCTCTATATTCTCACAGTCTCCGTCCTTCACTGGACTGCAAAAGCTCCAATGGTCTCCTTGGGCTCCACAGTGTCCATGTTCTCCCTGTCTCCATGGCTTCCACAATCTCCACCAGCTCCATGGATTCCAAGAGCTTCACATGTTGCACAGGTTCCACATCCCTGCACATTATCCACGAGCTCCATGACCTCCATGGCCTCCACAGGCTCCATGGGTTCTACAGATAAACAGTATCTGCAGGCTCCTCTGGCTCCATGGTTTCCATTGTCTCCATGAGATCCAGGGGCTCCACAGTCTCCACATTACACAGGCCTGCGAATTTGCCATATGCCCCATGAGGTCTATAGGCCTCTACAGGGTCCACAGGCCTCCACGGGCTCCACAGACTCACCATGCCTCTAGAGGTACCATGGACTCCACAGTGTCCTCAGGCTGGCACATGCTCCACAGGCCTCCACGCGTTTCACAGCCTCAATGGGCTCCATCAGCTCCATGGGTTCCGCAGACTTCTATATACTCACAGATTTCACAATCTCCCTGTCCTTCAGGGAACTGCAAAGGATCCACATGCCTCCGTGGATTCCACAGTCTCCATGGCTCCTATGTCTCCCTGGCTTCCACAAACTCCACCCGCTCCACGGTCCATGGGTTTCGCAGTTTGCACAGGTTCAACTGGCCTACACAGAATCCATGAGCTCCATGGGCTACATGGGTTGAAGGGCTCCAGAGGCTCTACAGTCCTTTACAGCTCCATGGGGTCCACCAACTCCATTGGCTCCACAGAATCCACTGGCTCTAGGGTCTGCACAGGTTCCACAGGACTCAATGGGCACCAGTCACCACAGGCTCAATATGTTCCATGGGCACCACAGGTGTCAATAGGCTATGTGTACTTAACTGGCTCCACTTTCTGTTATGGCCATGGGCTCCATAACTCAACAGGCTCCATTGGACCCATGGGCTCGATGAGCTTCACAGGATCCACAGGCCTGTACAAGCTCCAAAGCTCCCTGCGGATGCACAAGCATCAAGGCCTCCACGGGATTGGTGAACTCCATGGTCTTATCAGACTTCATGGTCTCCAAGAACTCAATGAGCTCCACAGGCTTTCACATGCTCCACAGGACTCTACAGTGTCCATGGGCTCCACGGGCTCCTCAGGTCTGCATAGCTTACATTGTTTCCACAGGCTGCAATGACTTCATGGACCTTCATAGGTTCCAAATGCCCCACCATCTCCACAGGCTTACAGAGCCTCCAGTCACGATGGATTCTATGGTCTCTACAGGCAGCAAAATGTCCACATGTGTGAATGTCTTCTAGGGTCCTGATAGGCTCTAAAGGCTTCCATGCTCTGCACAGACTCCACATGCTCCATGGGCTCCACGAGCTCCACAGGCTCCATGGGCTGCACAGACTGCATGGCCTCCAAGGGATTCAAAGGATCAACAGGCTCCATGGGTGTGCAGAGGCTCCAAAGGACTCCAGGTCAATGCATACTCCATGAACTCCATGACCTCCAAGACCTTCCTGGAATCTATGTGGCTTCAGTTTCCAGAAGGTCCCCAGATTCCTCTGGCTCCATGAGCCTACACAAGCCTCACAGCCTCCCAGACCCAAAATGTGCCCCAACGACACCACAGGCTTCCACATGATCCTCAGGTTCTTCAGTCTCTACAGCCTACACAGGTTTCATGGGAATACATACCCTCCATGGGATCCATGGTTTCCACATTCCACCATGGACCCAACAGGCTCTGCCAGCACCATGAGCCTGCACAGGCTGCATGGCCTCCAAGTGCTTCAAAGGCTCAACAGGCTCCATTGGCATACAGAGGGTCCACAGGCCTCCAGGGGCAATGCATGCTCCATGGGCTCCATATACTCCATGTCCTCCATGGCACCAATGTGGCTTCAGAATCTCTGCAGGCTCCCATGTCTCCACAGGCTCCATGAGCCAGCACATGCCTCACAGTCTCCATGGCTCAAAATGGGCACTTCAAACTGCACAATCCTCCACATGATCATCATCTTCCTCAGACTCTACAACCTCCATAGGCTCCATTGGCCTACATAAACTTCATGGGCTCGAAGGGTTCCACCTTCCTCGATGACCTCAACTGGTCCTGCCAGCACTATCATCCTGCACAGGCTCCATGGCCTCCATGAGATATAAGGCTCTGCTAACTCCACAGACTCCATCAGTTCCATGGTTTCAATGAGCTACAATGGCTCCACAAGATCCACATGTTCCACAGGGCTGCACAGTTGCCTTAGGCTGCATGGATTCTTTAGGCATGTATAGGCTCCCCAGGCCTCTCTGGGTTCCAAAGGGTCCCCAAGACTACAGAGGTAACATGGGCTCCACAGGGTCCTCAGGCCTGCACTGGCTCCACAGGCCTCCACGGGTTTCACAGCCTCCATGGGCTCCATCAGCTCCATGGGTTCTGCAGGACTCTATATACTCACAGAATTCACAGTCTCCTTGAAATTCATGGGACTGCACAGGCTCCACAGACCTCCTTAGGCTCCAGAATCTCCATGGGCTCCCTGATCTCCATGGCTTCCACAAACTCCACCAGCTCCATGGACTCCATGGGCTTCACAAGTTGCATAGGTTCCACTGGCCTACACAGTATCCATGGGCTCCATGGGCTCCCTAGTCTCCACAGGCTCCAGGGGCTCTACAGTCCTTTACGACTCCATAGGCTCCAAAATCTCTATTGGCTACACATAATCCACAGGATCTATGGCCTGTACAGGTTCCACAGGCCACAATGGGACCTGCAGTTCCACAGGCTCCACAGCCTCAATGGGTTCCACAGATGTCAATGGGCTACATGCCCTTAAGATTTTCCCCATTCTCTGTAGTGTCCTTGGAGGCCATAACACGACAGGCTCCATGGGCCCCAGGTGCTAGTAGAGTTTCACAGTTTCCACAGTCCTGTAGACGGTACACAAGGTCCCTGGGCCTTCATAGGCTTCTAGAAATCCTAGGACAATGTGATCTCCACTGTCTTGATAGATTTCATGGTCTCCATGGCTTCCACACCTCCACAGGACATCACAGTCTCCACAGGCCTCTACAGTCTCCATGGCCAGCACTGGTTCCTTGGTCTCAATGGGCTCCACAGAACCCATGGGTTTGCACAGTCTCCAAAGCTTCCACAGAATCCACAGGATCCATGGGTTCAACGTGCTCCACAGGTTCCATGGGTATGCACAGTCTCCAAAGGCTCCACTGACTCCATAGGCTCTACAGGCTCGACAGGTTCCATGTACCCCACAGGCGCCATGGGCCTGCACAGACTGCATGGTCTTGAAGGTTTCAAATGCTAAATAGGCTTCATGGGCCTGCAGAGGCTCCACAGGTCTCCAGGAGCAACGAATTTTCCATTGGCTCCATGACCTCCAAGGCCTCCATGTCATCCATGTGGCTTCACAATTTCCAGATACTCCCCACTTTTTTAAGGATCCATGAGCCTTCACAGGCTCCATGGCCCAAATGGGCTTCACTTACAACATAAGAGTCCACATGATCCTCAGCTTCTTCAGACTCTACAGCTTCCACAAGCTTCATGGGTCTTCATAACCTCCATGGGCTCCATGGGATCCACATTCCTCAGTGGCCTTAATAGGCTCTGCCAGCACCATGAGCCTGCACAATTTCCATGGCCTCCATGAGATATGAAGGTTCTGCAGACTCCACACACACCATGTGTTCCATGGGCTCCATGAGATCCAGTGGCTCTACAGGCTCCATATGTTCCTCAGTTCTGCACAGTTACCATAGGCTCCATGGGTTCTATAGGACTATATGGCTCCACACCTCTATGGGCTTCAGTCTCCTCAGACCTGCAGCGGTAACATGGTCTCAACAGGGTCCTCAGTTCTGCACATGCTCCACAGGCCTCCACGTGTTTCACAGCCTCCATGGGCTCAATCACCTCGATGAGTTTCACAAGGCTCTGTATTCTCACAGTATTCACAGTCTCCCTGTACTTTACTGGACTGCACAGGCTCCACTGGCCTCCTTGGGCTCCACAGTGTCCATGATCTCCTCGGTCTCCATGGCATCAACAAACTCCACCAGCTCCTTAGACTGCAAGAACTTCACAGGTTGCACAGGTTACATTCCCTTCACAGCATCCATGAGCTCCATGAGTTACATGGGCTATATGGGCTACATGGGCTCTGCAGATATACAGTCTCTGCAGGTTACACAGGCTCCATGGTTTCAATTGGCTCCATGAGCTCCAGGGGCTCCACAGTCTGCACATGTTGCACAGGCCTGCACAGTTGCCATATGCTCCATAGGGTCTATAGGGCTGTACAGGTTCCACAGACCTCCATGTGATCCACAGTCTCACCAGGCCTCCAGAGGCACCATGGTCTCCACAGGGTTCTCAAAGTTGGCACAATCTCTACAGGCCTCCATGCGTTTCACAGCCTCCATGGACTCCATCAGCTGCATGGGTTCTGCAGTCATCTATATTCTCACAGACCTCACAGTCTCTCTGTCATTCAGGGGAGTGCAAAGGTTCCACATGCACACTTGGATTGCACAGTATCCATGGCTCTTCGGTCTCCCTTGCTTCCACAAACTCCAGTATCTCCACCGTCCTTGGGCTTCACTGCTTGCACAGATTCCACTGGCCTACACTGCATCCACGAGCTTGATCAGCTCCATGGGCTCCTAGAGCTCAAAGGGCTCTACAGACCTTTACAGCTCCATGGGCTTCACCGGCTCCTTTGGCTCCACAGTATCCACTGGATCTAAGGCTTGTACAGGCTCCATGATCCTCAATGGGCACTGCAGTCTCCACAGGCTCATTATGCTCCATGGGCTTCACAGGTGTCAATGGGTTACATGTTCTTAACAGGCTCCACATTCTTTGGAGCATCCTTGGGATCCATAACTCAACAGGCTCCATGGGCCCCATGGGCTCGATGAGCTTCACAGGATCCACAGGCCTGTACAGGCTCCAAAAGCTCCCTGGGGATGCACAAGCATCAAGGGCTCCACCCGCTTTGTGATCTCCATGATCTTCCAAGACTTCATCGGCTCCAAGCCCTCAACAAGCTCCACAGGACTTCACATGCTCCACAGTCCTCTACAGTCTTCATGGGATCCACAGGCTCCACAGATCTGCATAGGATCAATGGGTTCCACAGGCTTCAAGGGATTAATGGGCCTCTACAGTCTCCAAATTCCCCACAGCTCAACTGGCCTACAGAGCCAAGAGTCTCTGTGGATTCTATGGTCTCCACAGGCAGCAAAATCTCCACATGAGTGAATGTCCTATAGGGTCCTGATAGGCTCCAAAGGCTGCACAGACTCCACAGGCTCCATGGGCTCCACGTACTCCACAGGCTCCATGGGTATGCACAAGTTCCTCTGACTCCAAAGGCTCTACAGTCTCCACAGGCTCCACGTGCTCCACAGGCTCCATTGGCCTGCATAGGCTGCATGTTCTCCAAGTGCTTCAAAGGATCAAGAGGCACCATGGGCATGCAGAGGCTCCAAAGGACTCCAGGGCAATGCATGCGCCATAGACTCCATGACCTCCAAGGCCTCCCTGACATCCATGAGGCTTCACAGTTTCCAGAATCTCCCCATTTTCCTCAGGATTCCGTGAGCCTGCACAGTCCTCACAGCCGGGCGGGCCCAAAATGGACCCCACTGACTCCACAGGCATCCACATGATCCTCACCTTCTTCTGTCTCTACAGCCTCCACAGGCTTCATGGGCATACATAACCTCCATGGGCTCCATGGGTTCCACATTCCACCATGAACCCAACAGGCTCTGCCAGCACCATGAGCCTCCCCAGGTTTCATGCCCTCAAGTGCTTCAAAGGCTCAACAGGCTCCATGGGTATGCAGAGGCTCTGTAGGACTCGAGGAGCAATGTATGCTCCCTGGGTTCCATGACCTCCAAGGCTTCAATGGCATCCATGTGGCTTCACAGTTTCCAAAAGCTCCCCAGTTTCCTCAGGCTCCATGTGCCAACACAGGCCTCACAAGCTCCATGGCCCGAAATGGGCTCCACAGACTCCACAGGTTACATGGACCTGCATAGGCTCCACAGGCCTACATGCATTCCAACATTTCAACAGGAACCACAGACTCCATGCACCTGTAAAGACTCCGCAGTCTTCCACAGTCTCCAAAAGCTTCACAGGCTCCATGGACTCCACAGTTTACAAGGGTTCCAATCGTTTTTCCCTAACGCTCAGTGAAGGCAATTGGATCGTCAGTTTTGAGAACCAATAAAGGGACTTGTTTCTTTGGCTTCTTTGTATGTGTTTTCACTTAAAATCAACTTCAAGACAATGGTTTCACCTAACTCTATGTGAATGCAGGAGGTACTTCAGGTTTGAAATGTAAGTAAGATACTTGTTTGTTTGGCTGCTATGCGCTTGCTTACACTCACAATCAATGTCAAAACACTGCTTTTATCTAATGCTATTCCAATGCAGTGGTTTCTTCAGTTTTCAAAACTAATAGGATACTCATTTCATTGGCAGCTATGCACTATTTGGAGTTACAATCAACTTCAAAATCCTGGTTTTATCCTACAGCTTTGTTGATCCAGGAGGTTCTATACGTATGTAAAGTATGAAAGATAATTGTTTCCCTGGCTGCTATGCACTTGCTCTCACTCACAATTTCAAAACCCTTCTTTTACCCGATGCCCTGCCAAGGCAGACCAATTTTTCTAACGAACCTAGAAGCTAAAATCCTCAAAACCCTTCTTTTACTTGATGCCCTGCCAAGGCAGAGGTTGTTCACTTTTGTAAAGTAAATGAGATACTTCTTTCCTAGGCTGCGATGCCATTGTTTTCACTTACAACCACTGTCAAAACACCGCTTTTACCTAGTGGTATGCCAAAGAAGTAGTTTCTTCTCTTTTGAAATGAAAGTAAGATTTGTGTTTCATTTGAGGCTATGCATGTGTTTTCACTTGCAATCACCTTCAAAACACGGGTTTTACATAATACAGTGGGAATTCACATGGTACTTCATCTTTGAAATTTAAGTAAGGTCGTTGCCTCCCTGGTGTTATGCCCTTGCTTCATCACAATGTGAAAATCTTGCTTTTATATAATGCTCTGGCAAAGCAGAATTTCTTCACTATTGTAAAATATATAAGATCCTTTCCTTCACTGTTATGCACTTGTTTTTTTACACTGCTTTTTGTATGTCAATGCTGAATTTACTTCACTTTTGAAAGCTAAGTAAGATTCTTGTTTCTTTTGCTGCTATGCACTTGTTTTCACTTACAATCAAATCACTGCTTTTCCCTAATGCTCAGTGAATGCAGTCAGTTCTTCAGTTTAGAGAACCAATAAAGAAACTTGTTTCATTGTGTTTTCACTTACAATCAACTTCAAGACACTGGTTTCACCTAACCCTCTGTGAAAGCAGGAGGTTCATCAAGTTTGAAAGGAAAGTAAGATACTTGTTGTTTGGCTGCTCTGCACATGCTTTCCCTCACAATCAATGTGAAAACAATTCTTTTACCTAATGTTATGACAATGCAGTGGTTTTTTCAGGTTTCAAAACTAAGCAGGATATTAATTTCATTGGCAGCTATGCCCTTGCTTGGAGTTACACTCAAGTTCAAAATCCTGGTTTTAACATGAAGCTCTGTGAATCCAGGAGGTTCTTCAAGTTTGTAATGTAAAAATGTTACTTGATTCATTGTCTGATATGTCCTTGTTTTCACTTACAAACAAAGTCAAAATGATGTTTTTGCCTAATGCTATGCCAATGCAGTAGTTTCTTCACTTTTTAAATCTAAGTAAAACTTGTGTTTCCTTTGCTACTATGCATGTGATTTCACTAACAATCACCTTCAAACCCCTGGTTTTACATAACACACTGTGAATGCAGTAGGTACTTCATGTTTGAAAGGTAAGGAAGATACTTGTTTCCATGGCTGCTATTCAAATACTTTCACTCAAAATGTCAAACTCTGCTTTTACCAAATGCTCCATCAATGCATAGGTTTTTCACTTGTGTAAAGTGAATACTATATTTCTTTATTGGCTGTTTTGCACTTGTTTTCACATTCAACCAGTGTCAAAACATTTCTTTTTCTCTGCCAATGCAGCAGTTTATTCACTTTTGAAATCTAAGGAGAATTCTAGTTTCTTTTGCAGCTATGCACGTGTTTTTACTTACAATCATCATAAAGCACTGCCTTTCCGTATCACTCAGTGAATACTCTCTTTTCTTCAGTTTAGAGAACAAATAAAGAAACTAGTTTCATTGGCTCCTTTGCATGTGTTTTCACTTACAAGGAACTTCAACACACTGGTTTCACCTAACCCTCTGTGAATGCAGGAAGTACTTCAAGTTTTAAAGGGAGGTAAGATTTTTTTTTTGGCTGCTATGCACTTACTTTCACTCACATTCAATGTCAAAACACTGCTTTTACCTAATGCTATGCCAATGCAGTGGTTTCTTCAGTTTTCAAACCTAAGTAGGATACTCATTTCATTGGCATATATGCACTTGCTTGCAGTTACAATCAACTTCACAATCCTGGTTTTAACCGAAAACTCTGTGAATCCAGGAGGTTCTTCATGTTTTTAAAGTAAGAAAGATATTTGTTTCCGTGGCTGCTATGTCCTTGTTTTCACTTACAATCAAAGTCATAATGACGCTTTTACCTAAAGCTATGCCAATTAGTAATTTCATCACTTTTGACATCTAAGTAAGTTTTGTGCATAATTTGCTGCTATGCATTGGTTTTCACTAACAATCACCTTCAAACCACTGGTTTTACCTAACACTCTGTGAATGCAGGAGGTACTTCATCTTTGAAAGGTAAGTAAGATACTTGTTTCCCTGGCTGCTATGCAATTGCGTTCACTCACAATGTCAAAACCTGACTTTTACCAAATGCTCTGCCAATGAAGAATTTCTTCACTTTTCTAAAGTAAATAAGATATTTCTTTCCTTTTCTGGTATGCACTTGTTTTCACATACAACCAAGGTGAAAACACTGCTTTTCCTATGCCAATGCAGCAGTGTCTTCACTTTGCAATATAAAGAAGATTCTAGCTTCTTTTGCTTCTATGCATGGGGTTTCACTTACAATGAACTTCAAAGCACTCTTTTTCCCTAATGCTCAGTGAATGCAGTCAGTCCTTCAGTTTAGAGAACCAATAAAGAAGCTTGTTTCATTGGCTGTTTTGCACATGGTTTTACTTACAAGCAAGGTCAAGACACTGTTTTTTCTATGCCAATGTGGAAATTTCTTCACTTTTGAAATCTAAGTAAAATTTTAGTTTATTTTGCTGCTATGCATGTGTTGTCACTTACAATCAACTTCAAAGCACTGCCTTTACCTAATGCTCAGTGAATGCAGGAAGTGATTCTAGTTGGAAAGGTAAGTAATATACTAGTTCGTTTGGTTGCTGTTCACTTGCTTTCACTCACAATCAACGTGAAAACCCTCTTTTTACCTAATGCTATGGCAATGCAGTTGTTTCTTCAGTTTTCAAACCTAAGTAGGATACTCATTTCATTGGCAGCTATACTATTCTTGGAGTTACAATCATGTGGAAGCCATGGATACTGAGGAGACCATGGACACTGTGAAGCCCAAGGAGGCCAGTGGAGCCTGTGCAGTCTAGTGAAGGACAGGGAGACTGTGAGGACTGTGAGAATATAGAAGCCTGTGGATCCCATCCAATTAATGGAGCCTATTGAGGCTGTGAAATGCATGGAGGCCTGTGGAGACTGTGCACACTTGATGACCCTGTATAGGCCATGTTACCTCTGCAGGTCTGGGCATACTGTGAAGCCCATGGAAGTGTGGAGCATGTATAGTCCTATAGAGCCCATGGAGCCTATATTAAATATGCAGGCCTGGAGAACATATGGAACCTGTGGAGCCACTGGAGCTCATGGAGTCCATGGATCCCATGGAGCCTGTGGAGCCTGAAGAGGATGTACATCTCATGGAGGCTATGCACCAAATGGTGATGTCAGAGCCTGTTGAGGCCATGGAGGAATAAGGACACCGTGTAGCCCATGGAGTTTATATAGGCCCATGAAGCCTGTGAAGACAGAAGAGTCTGAAGATGCTGTGGATCATATGGATGCCTGTGGATTTGGTGGGGCCCATTTTGGACAAGGGAGACTGAGGACTGTGCAGGCTCATGGAGCCTGAGGAAACAGGGGAGTTTCGGGAAACTGTGAAGCCACATAGATACCATGGAGGCCTTGGGGTTCATGGAGCCCATCGAGCATGCATTGCCCCTGGAGACCTGTGGGGCCCATGCAGTCACATGCAGCCTATTGAGAATTTTAAGCCCTTCAAGACCATGCAGCCTGTGCAGTCCTATGGAACCTGTGGAGCCTATGGAGCCTGTGGAGTCAATTAAGCCTGTGGAGCCTGTGCATACCCATGGAGCCTGCGGAGTTCATGGAGGGTTTTGAGCCTTTGCATACCCATAGAGCCTGTGGAGAATGTTGAGACCATGGAGCCAGAAGAGCCCAAGGAGAATGTAGAGGCCTGTGGAGCCTGTGAAGTCCTGTGGAGGTGTTGAGGCCATGGAGATCATGAAGTCTGTCAAGACTGTGGAGTTTACAAAGCCCTGTGGAGTTCGTCGAGCCCATGAGGCCCATGGAGCCTGTTGAGGTATGGACTCCAAGGACACTACGAAGAATTGGGAACATATTAAGGACATGTAACCCATTAACATTTGTGGAGCCCATGGAGCCTGTTGAGCCTGAGGAGATGGCAGTGCCCATAGGTCCTGTGGATTTGGGGAAGCCAATGGAGATTGTGGAGCCAATGGAGTCATAAAGGCCTGTAGAGCCCCTGGAGCATGTGGAGACCAGGAAATCCATGGAGCCTGTGGATACTATGTAGACCAATGGAACCTGTGCAAGCTGTGAAGCCCATGGAGTCCATGGAATTGGTGGAGATTGTGGAAGCCATGGAGATCAAAGAGCCCATGGAGATTCTGAAGCCCAAGGAGGCCTCTTGATCCTGTGCAGTCCCATGAAGTTCAGGGAGACTGTGAATTCTGTGAGTATATAGAGTATTGCAGAATCCATGGAGCTGATGGAGCTAATGGAGGTTGTGAAATCCGTGGAGGCCTGTGGAGACTGTCCTGGCCTGAGGACCCTGTGGAGTCCATGGTACCTCTGCAGGCCTGGGGATCCTGTGTAGCTTAGAGAGGCCTGTGGAGCCTATGCAGGCTTATCGACACCATGGAGCCTAAGGCAACTGTGCAGGCCTACAGAATATGTGGATTCTGTGGAGCCACTGGAGCTCATGGAGCAAATGGAATTGGTGGAGTCTGTGGAGCCAACAGAGCCTTTATATCTCATGGAGACCATGGACCCTGTGCCAGCTCATGGTGCTGGCAGGGCTTGTTGAGGCCATGGAGGAATGTGGATCCCTTTGAGCCCATGGATGTTATATAGGCCCATGAAGCCTGTGGAGGCTGTAGAGTCTGATGAAGCTGAGGATCATATGGATGTCTGTGTAGTCTGAGGTGCCCATTTTGGGCTGTGGATCCTGTGAGATCTGTGCCAGTTCATAGAGCCTGTGGAGAATGGGGAGCCGCTGGAAACTGTGGAGGCACATGGATGCCATGGAAGCTTGGGAGGTCATTGGTCCCATGGAGCAATCATTGCCCCTGGAGGATTGTGGAGCCTCTGCATGCCCATGGAGGCTGTTGAGCCTTTGAAGTATTTGGATGCCATGCAGCCTGTGCAGGCTCATGGTGCTGGCAGAGCTTGTTTTGTCCAAGGAGTAATGTGGATCCCATGGAGCCCGTAGAGGTTATGTAGGCCAATGAAGCCTGTGGAGGCTATAGAGTCTGAAGAAGCAGAAGATCATGTGGATGCCTGTGGAGTCAGTTCGGCCCCTTTTGGGCCAGGGAGGCTGTCAAGCCTGCACAGGCTCAAGGAGCCTAAGGAAACTAGGGATTCTGATAACATTGAAGCCACATGGATGCCATGGAGGCCTTGGAGGTGATGGAGCCCATGAAGCATTCATTGACCATTTAGTCCTGTGGAGCCTATGCACACCCAAATAGCCTGTTGATCCTTTGAAGCCCTTGGAGACTATGCAGCCTCTGTGGGCACATGGAGCCTGTGGAGCATGTGGAACCTGTGCAGTCTGTGAATCCATGGAGGCCTTTGGAGCCTATCAGGTCCCTAGAGGCCATTCACACATGTGGAGCTTATGCTGCTTCTGGATACCATAGAATCTGTGGAGACTGGTAGCTCTGTAGGCCACTGGAGCCTGTGGGGCAATTGGAGTCTGTGGAGGCCGATGAATCCCTTGGAGCCATGGAACATATGCAGACCTGTGGAGCCCATGGAGCCCATGGAGACTGTAGAGGCCTGTGCAGCATATGAATCTCTGTGGAGCTGGTTGAGGCCTTGGAGCCCATGAGGTCTGACAAGACCATGAAGTTCACAAAGCCTGTGGAGCCCTTGAAGCTTGTGCAGCTCCAGGTAGCTTGTGGAGCCTGTAAAAACCTGTGGATACTGTGGCTTTCATCGAGGCCATGGAGCCCATGTAGCCTGTTGAGATATGGAGCCAAAGGACAGTACAGAGACTGTGAAGCCTGTTAAGTACATGTAGACCAATGACACATGTGGAGCCCATGTAGTATATTGAGCTTGTGGAGACATTTCAAAGCCTCCATAGGCTCCATCAACTCCATGGGTTCCGCTGGCCTCTATATTCTCACAGAATTCACAGTCTCCCTGTCCTTCATGGGACTGCAAAGACTCCACATGTCTCTTTGGATTCCACAGTCTCCATGGGCTCCTCGGTCTCCCTGGTGTCTACAAACTCCAACAACTCCATGATCCATGTGCTTCACAGGATGAACAGGTTCCACTGGCCTACACAGGATCCATCAACTCCATAGGCTCCATGGGCTCTCTGGCTTCCAGGGGCTCTACAGTCCTTTATGGCTCCATGGGCTCCACCAGCTCCATCAGCTCCACAGAATCCATTGGCTCTAAGGCCTGTACAGGTTCCACAGGCCTCAATGGGCTCTGCCATCTCCTCAGGCTTAGTATGCTCCATGGGCTTCACAAGTGACAATGGGCTACATGTACTTAAAAGTTTCCACATTCTCTGTAGTGTCCTTGGGCTTCATAACTCAACAGCCTCCATGGGCCCCATGGGCTCGATGTGCTCTACAGGATCGACTGGGCTTTACAGGCTCCAAAAGCTCCCTGGTCCTGCACAAGCATGAAGGGCTAAATGGGCTTTTGTGAACTCCACAGTCTTGACAGACTTCATGGGCTCCAAGTCCTCAAACAGCTACACAGGCTTTCACATGCTCCACAGGCCTCTACAGTCCCCATGGGCTCCACAGGCTTCACAGGTCTGCATAGGTTCCATGGGTTCCAAAGGCTCCAAGGGATTCCTGGGCCTCCACAGGCTCAAAATACCCCACAGGCTCCACTGGGCTACAGAGCTTCTAGTCTCCATGGATTCTATGGTCTCAACAGGCAGCAAAATATCCACATGTATGAATTGCCTCTAGGTCCTGATAGGCTCCAAATGCATCCATGGGCTGCAGAGAGTCCACAGGCCCCCTTAGGCTCCACAATCTCCATGGTCTCTTAGATCTCCATGGATTCCACAAACTCCATAGGCTTCATGGGTCTCAAAGGGTTCCAAAGGCCCCACAATCACCACTGGCATATAAAGCCTCCACAGTTTCCATGGAATCTCTGCTATCCACAGGCAGCACCAACTCCACAAGAGTAAATGAACTCTAGTTGCCTGCACTGTCTCCACTGGCCTCCACGGGTTTTACAGCCTCCATGGGTTGCATTACCTCCATGGATTCCACAGCCCTCGCTATTCTCACAGACTTCACATTCTCCCTGTCCTACATGGTACTGCAAAGGCTCCAACTGCCTCCTTGGACTACACAGTCTCCATGGGCTCCTCAGTCCCCCTTGATTCCACAAACTCCACAAGCTCCACGGTCCATTAGCAACAAGTATATTTTGGATTACTGTTCTTTAGGAGTACACTTAGGCTCAAAGTTCAAATTTCTGGGATAGGCCTTTTAATTCATCTTCTTAATTTTGAGTATACTCAGTGAAGGATAATAAACTTTGTTTCCTAATTTTGAGGAACGATCAACAGCTGTACGGCTTTTGGTAACTGCTTTAAGTTCTGTTACAGGCCGGAGTGAACTGCTCTGTTGCTGACTAGGTAAATTTGAGCAAGGCTGGGAAGTGTTCTCAGATTTTTTGTCTGTGGGCCTTGAGCAAGACCTGCTTGGAAGTTTCCCAACTTATTAATGAGACTACCATTTTTGCGATATTTAGAATGGCATTCCGTGAACCAGTGTAACACTTTTTGGCATTTGGGACACACACGTCTTGATACTGATTTATTATTGTTGCTAAATGAGGCTCTTACACAATTTTGGCTTGGCAATCTTTTTTAATATCACCTGGTTTCCAACATTTAAAGCAATCTAAATTCTTAATCATAGGACTACATCTCTTTAGAGCAGCTGCAAGAAGATTCATGTTATAGATATGAGGCCCAATGTTTTGGCATGTTTTTATATACTCCAGTAAAGTTATTCCATTTGCCTTTATTGGACATAAAGCCTTTTTACACTCACTGTTAGCATTATCAAAAGCCAACATTAGAATAAGCATTTCTTTAAGATCAGATTGAGTTACTGTATTGTTGACTACATCTGCCAGCCTTGCTACAAATTCAGCATAGGGTTCAGCATTTCCTTGAAAATTTTTTGAAAATGATTGTACAACTTGTCCAGGGGTGGAGATCCAGGCAGCTAGGCAGTACAATTGCACTTGTACAATGGCAATATTATCATACTGAGCTTGGCGAGGAATCCTAGCCCATTAACCTGTCCCTAATATGTGTTCAGCAGTAATAGGCACTGGTGGATTTTGCTGTTGATTTCTTCATGCTACAATATAAGTTTCATCAGCCCACCAAGTTTTAAATTGTAAAAATTCTGTTGAATTAAGAACAGCTTGAGCTAACAAATCCCAGTCCCAGGTTATTAATCTGTTTCCTTGTGCCATTACTTACACCAATTCTTGAGTATAAGGAAAATTTACACCATATTGAGAACATGCTTGTTTTAAATCTTTGATAGTTTTAAAAGGAATAAGAGCATGCTCATATTGTACACCCCCTTTGTGATTGTTAGCACCTACTGGAATTTGAGTTACTGTTACTGGAAAAGTAAAAAAAAATGCATAGAATCTGAATTTCTTTCTCTAATTCCCTGTGCTATACTTTTCATAATTGAAGAGGATGGTGATGGAACAAAAACAGAAACTGTTGGAGGGTCCTCAAATGTTGTAAAAAAATGGATCAGTAGATACTTTAGGAGGTGCAGATGATGGTTCAAAAGACAATAAATCATCTTTTGGATCTGATGGCTAAACGACCCCTGGCAAAGTTTAATAAACTCCCTTTTTCTTTTTTATCTTTTTATTAGACATGAGGTAATCTGTTTTTGCCTGTTCATTAATTTTTCATATATATTTTCTTTAATATCACCATTAGCTTGTTCTGCTAAAGCATTAGCAATAGTAGTATCCATTTTAATACTTTCATTTTCATCTGACTGTAATGGTTCAAGGGCAATAGAAATAAGACTACACAGAGACCATACATAACAATGTTTCTGTACAAGAAAAAAAGAGTTCTAGTAACTCTAGGGTCATCACAGATACCACTGTATTCTTTAACAGGGTCTTCAAAACATGGGAATATTCCTTTAACCGAGTTGTCTGATTACCCATTACAGTAACGATCAAGATTATTTGACTCACCAACAGAATGCAAGGACCATCCGACCCAGCAGTCCTTTTTTCCATGGCACTGATCCAGAGAATAGACTTGTCATACCCCATGTTGGCTGCCATCTGAGATAAATGGTGCCAAGAATGATCCAAAGAAAGATTGGGATCAGTGGACCTCAATCCATGTGGAATGCTGGCAGGTTTATTTTGGCTGAAGCTGCTTTTTAAACTACAAAGCTGGTAACAAAATTAGGGTGTCCTTCACTAATTCCTCAGCTTGGTACATGAGAGCGCTGTCTGTTTCTGTGTTCCCAGACAATCTTTCATGGGAATTCAGACAATAACATCTTAGGGGTTTGTTCATTCCGCTCTGCCTCCTCCAACTGATATCTGCAGTATGTAGTGTCCTTTGAGACATTTACTAATGATTTTCTGCCATCAAACATGCTTTTTAAATGCTTACTTCTTTATGATCTGGCTCTCAGCCTCTTTTCCAACATCCAAGGAAGAAACGCAAATGGCTAAAAAGCACATGAAAAAATGCTCAACATCGCTTGTATCAGGGAAATGCAAATCAAAACTACAATGAGATACCATCTAACACCCATCAGAATGGCGGCTATTAAAAAAACAGCAGACTCTAAGTGTTGGAGAGGATGTGGAGGAATAAGAACCCTCATCCACTGCTGGTGGGATTGTGGAATGGTCCAGCCTCTCTAGAGGACAGTTTGGCAGTTCCTCAGAAAACTAACAACAGATCTTCCATATGATCCAGCAATTCCACTGCTGGGAATAAACCCAGAAGAAATGAAAGCAAAGACACTAAGAGATATATGCACAACAATGTTCATAGTGGCATTGTTTACCATTGCCAAAAGTTGGAATCAGTCCCGGTGCCCATCAACAGATGAATGGATAAGCAAAATGTGTTACATACATACAATGGAATATTACTCAGCTGTAAGAATGAATAAAGTTAAAACACACGGAATAATGTGGATAAATCTTGAAGACCTTATGTTGAGTGAAGCAAGCCATGAATTGAAGAATGAACAGTATATGGACTCACTAATTTGAACTGAGGAATGTGAGCAGCCTATGATAACCATTGTCTGAAAGATAGGTTAAAAAGGGAGAGAAAGAGAAGAGTAGGCTGTGAACAATCACCCATATGGACATAATCTATGGTAAAGGGATAGAGTATAGTTACATATTATAGGATAGGACAGATGGGTAGTGACTTTACTGGGTATAGTAGTGCAGGGTTCACAGATGGGTAGATTATGAAGGGCAGGTTGGAATACCCAGGTCATGTAATTATGAATCATGTCATTTAATGAGTCAAGACTGGGGAGTGTCATATCCTCCAGGGGGATGGGGAGGAAGGAACAGTTAAGATCAAATGGAGTATTTAATGGTCATGGGAAAAGTTTTTCATTACCTTACAGTAATGGACACAAGACATGGTAAATATCAAAAAAATTATTAAACTGTACCATCTAAATTGTAAATTATACTGTAAAACACTCACATTGTTTAGTTGCTATATTTTACTATCTGTATAACAGTTATAAAAATACTAACATCCATAAATAAAAATGGTTTTAATATGGGGTGGGGAAGGTGCAGGGAGGTTGGGTATGTGGGAGTCTCTAATATTCCGTGTGTGACTTTGCTGTTACCTAAAACTTCTTTGAAAATTAAATGGAAATTTGGGAGACACTAGGGAATGAGAGGGGAAGGTGTCACATTACACTTGACATCTGATAATACAGTGATAAAAGGAGAAAAAGAAAGATTCTTTTAAAAAAGGAAAGTTTTTTGTTTTCCCATTTTTTTGAATGGCCCAATCTGCTAATTACATTTTATTTTTAGTTTAGTATTTTTCTTCTGAGTTTCCTTGTACTTATCCCTTGCATTAACTTATCATTATTTTACTTTTTCCTATTAATTGTATTTGGTTATTATATGGACTTCATGTCCAAGGAAGGTTTAGATCACAGAAGGGAAGGGGGGCTGCAGAGGATCATTGCTGGGGTGTGCCTCAGATGGGGGATTCATGGGAGTAAGTTCATCTGAATATACATGAAAGATATATAAAATTGTTCAAATGATCAAGGGATGGGGCATGTTCCAGGTGGGTAGACAATCACTCAATAAATGTGGGAACCTGAATTCCAAGCCTGGAGAGCTCTGCCACATTCTCCAAGGGAGCAGCAACAGTCCCCTGAGTGCAGGAGCAGTGTCTAGCAAAAGAGGATGTCCCACCAATATGTTCTTGTTATTGATGACTAACCTCATGGGTCTTTGCTCTTGTAATTGAAAGTTAGCCTTCTGTTATGGGGTTCCTAAGGGTTGCGACCTGAGAGGCTCTTTGTTGCTCAAATGTGGCCTCTCTCTAAGCCAAACTCAGTGTATGAATGCATTACATTCCCCTCAACATGGGGCATGAATCCCAGGGATGAGCCTCCCTGGCAATGAGGGATTAATACCAATTGCCAACTGACAACACGATTGGAAAAAGATCTTGAATAAAGGGGAAAAAGGTAAAGAGGAATGAGTTCATGTGGCTAAGAGACTTCAAAGAGATTCAGGAGGTCATCCCAGAGGTTACGCTTATGCACAGCTCAGTAGGATCTCATAGAACACCAAAGTGGATAACACCCCACACAGAGGGGCTTCTGAGGGCTCTGGAGACACTCAGGTCCTACCTAAGTGGAGATAGCCCAGAGATTGATGCCTTCTTAGTGGGCTCTACTTTGGAATCTGTGCTCCTGAGAGTGACAGAGTTGACCTTAAATAAGCACTCCTGCACATTGTCCATCAGTCACTCTATTCAAACTTATATGTGATACTGGTGTTTTCAGATGTACTTCCAGAGACTTGAGCCTCTGGCTTACCTATGTGTCAGCTGTGCCTGGAATCTCAGTGGAGCTGCAACTCCTACCCTACAGCACAACGGTCTCATCCAAGTCACCAGGCAAGGACATGATGATGAGCAACGGCCATCCCAGAGAATAGAGAGGGCCTGCAGCTGCAAGCAGGATAATCCCATCCACTATATCAATGGGATATGAGTGCTCTCTCATTTGGAGGTAGAGTAGACATCACCATCCCAGTCCACTCAGGATTGAGGGAGGAGCTATGGACTAGAGTGGACTTAATGATATTCTGTTGTAGAAATATTGTGATTCAAGCAATGGAAGAAATTATAACAGTGAGTTGGAGCTGGTGGCCATTGGATGCTTTTGGGGCAGGGAGGGGAAGGGCAGTTTAAATACAAGGTCCTTTTCAGGACTTGAGGGTTGTCCTGAGTGTCATTGCAGCAATCGATGTAGGCCACTTTACATCAGCATATACCAAGCAGAACTGTGTGGGAGAGAGTGTCATCTACGATGTGAACTGTGGTGTATGCTTGGCAGCAAGGCCTCAGAATGTGTATATCCATTGCAGATGATGTGTCACACTGATGAAGGATATTTGCATGGGATGTTGTGGGAAGTGTGGGAGGTGGGGAACATGGGAATCCCTATAATTTCTGTGTAATATTTTGGTAATCTAAGCACCTTTTAAAAAATATATATATATATATATGTAAAGAAATAACATTTATATAAGCAAATGCACATATATGCATATATATTTATATATCATTTTACAAATATTAATATGTATTGTAAAAATTTTGATTTTTACCCACAATAAAAAATGAAAAAAAAAAAAACAAAGACAGAAATTGCTACAATAATGGGCAGCAATATTTTTAAAATGGTAATTTTAAAAATGCTTACCCAGAATGTAATGGTTTGAAGAACCAGTGAAAATAACTAGGATAATTTGAAATAACTGGAAAGCCCATCTTTACATAAACTAAGAGAAATCTCATCTTCTGATGCATAAATTAGTTGTAATAAATTGAATAGAGATGAGTCTGAAAGAAGATGTGGGAGAAGTAGATCTCAGAAAAAACTGCAATTACACTTTCCCCATGGAGAAAGATATCCTGAATTGCACACTCACAGCTGCTTCCTTAAAAGATTGGCAATAAATTGCACATACTGCAGGTGGAGTTTCTTTGGAGATTCACGTTCATAACATTCAGAGGGTTTCTTTCCATTATGAATGTAGTAATGTTTAATGAAATACTACCTCTGGCTGAAGGCTATTCCACATTCCTTACATATATAGGGTTTCCCTCCACTATGAATTTTCTCATGGTCCATGAGATTTTAATTGCTATTGAAGGCTTTCCTACATTCCTTTCAGATAAAGGTTTATCTCCAGTTTGTCTTTTCTGGTGTGTAATGAGCCTTGATTTATGAATGAAAGCTTTCCCAAACCCATCACATTCATAGGGTTTCTCCCCAGTAGGTATTCTCAGATGTTTAACGAGGTTTTCCTTCGGGTTGAAGGCTTTTCCACATTCATTGCATATATAGCATTTTTCTCCAGAATGAATGCTCTGAAGTTTAATGAACTATTGCTTTTTGCTGAAGGCTTTTCTGCATTCTTTACATTCATTTTCTTTCTGACCACTATGAGTTTTATCATGTTCTGTGAGATATGATTTGTACATAAAGGCTTTTTTACGTGCCTGACATGCATAGGGTTTCTTTGCAGTAGAAAATCCCTTGTACCTGAGATTTGACAATTAAATTAAAGCTTTCTCACATATATATGATTTCTCTACAGTAAGAATTTTCTGATGAATGAAGAGATTTTCTGTCAGGTTGAAAACTTTACCACATATATTACATTTCTATGATTGTTCACCTGTATGGTTTTTAAAAGGAGGAGTAAAAAAATGACCATGAAGACCAGACTATATTCAGGACACTCATATGATTTCTCTCTAGTTTGAGTTTTCTCATATTTCATAAGGTCTTGTTTCAGGTGGAAGCATGCCCATGTTCATTACAATACTAAACAATGCATGAATATTTCATGATCAATGAGATTTAATGCCTGGTTGAAGAAATTCCAATATTCCTTACATATACAGGGATTTACTCCTGCATGTTTCTTTGATGTGACACTTGCTTTCCCAAATTCATGAAATCTCAAATGGTTTCTCTGAAGGATTAATCCTCAGGTATCTCATGAGGTTGAATTTTCAAGAAAATTTCACTCTCATTAGACTTAAAGGGGAGGGCTACCATGTGGGGCAAATTGGCAAAACTCATTGTCTTCATTCCTTTTTCCTTACATAGATTTCTTCAATCTTACTTAAGCATGATGCAAATCCTTCAGAGTGAATTTACATTCATAGAAGTGCTATTTTGAGGAAACCATGCTTGTGGTCAGAGAAAATATTTTCCCAACTTTCTTACATTCTCTGCCTTCATCTTAAGTCTGTACTATTTTGGAAGTGGATGTAGCTTCACTCACAACCCTTTTGTTATGTCATTCTTTCTGCTTCTTCAATTCCTATGGATCTTCATAGTTTGCTGTTGCAGCAAAAGCAGTGCTTAGAAGCAAATTTATATCATTGAATGCATTCATTAGAAATGAGGAAAAATCCAATATCAGTCATCTAAGCATCCAATTTGTGAAGTGTAACAATATCTCCTTTTTATTTATTCTATCATTCATGGTTCTTCTTGCTTCAAATAAGCATCACATTCAGTTTGGTGACTTCATAACATGGAAATTGGGAAGTTATACAACACTTGGTTTATAATAGGGACAAAACAACACCCCGTAAATCAACCCTGGAACCTTCAGGCTTCTGAAGGATAAGAAAGGTGCAGCTTCCAAAGATGCATGAATAAGTTGGCCCCAGAACAAAGGCCAAAACTTCAATCCAGGAAAACCTGAATAGTTTTTTTGGACTGACTATTTTTGTTCAATTTTTTTTCTTTCTATATATTTGAATGAAATGCACTATTTAATATTTTTTAAAGTTAACCAGGGAAATTATAACACTTTTGCTTGCCTTTCCAAATCTGCACCTATTATTTGTTATTGTCTTGCCAAATAATTTATTATAAAACATTTTATATCCTGTATTAGTCAGCCAACTGAGTGCTGATGCAAAATACCAGAAATCTGTTGGTCTTTATAAAGGTATTTATTTGGATTAGAAGCTTAGTTACCAGGCAATAAAGCATAAGTTTGTCCCTTCACCAAAGTCTGTTACCCCATCTTGGAGCAAGATGGCTGTCGACATTTGCCAGGGTTTAGGCTTCTTCAGTTCCTTTCTTCCCAGGGCTGTGTTTCACTCTGGGCTCAGATCCTCTGGATCCTGCACAAGGTCAGCTGTAGATTATGAGGCTCTCTCAGCTTTGCCTCACTCCAATAGGCCAGCTCTCAACTGTCAGGTGAATGGCTTGTATCTTTTGCCCATGGCCTTCTGGCCTTGCTTATCAGAACTCCAACATCAAAAACTACTCCAACGCTCTCCTTTGCCATGTCTTTTTATGTTTGAGACCCAACCCACCAAAGGGTGGGGATCAACACCCTCCCTACTGTGTCCCAGTCAATGCCCTTTTCATAACTTAATCATGCCAAGATTACAGACCAGGTTACAAACATAATCAAAAGGCTTACACACACAGCAATGGGTTAGTAAGAATATACATTCTGGGTTCCACGCAAGAACAAACGAGGGCATTAACCCAGGGCACAGGGATCAGGAGGGGTCTTTTCAGTTTTGGAGAAATGGGAATGCATGAATCAGTGGCTGTATTTCCGGTGTGGCCATCATTGAGCAAAATTCTGTGCTGACCACCATTGCAAAGGGCCCTAGAATGGGCCCAAGAAGAATTCAATATACAGTGCTCTCTCCACCAAATCTTAGCTCCAAAATCAGGTGTGTAACTCAGAGAGGTATGCCATTATTCCCATCCCCAGAGCAAGAGCACACAGATTTTGCCTGGGGGGGTGGGCAAGCAGGAAGGAAGAAGTAAAACTGAAAGCCCCAAATTTCTTCTCCAAATAACTGATTACATTTACAACAGAATGGAGAAACTCCACTCTCAAAAGCAGTAGAGATCATAGAGCGACTGAGATTTAATTCATCTTAATATTTCAGGAAGAAGTAAAATCCTCCTTTGCAGATCCAGAACCTATGATGATGGTTTCCATTGGGGACCTCAGAGTTTGGTTCTGAAACAGGACATTCACTCTCTGGTTTGGGGGAACTGCAGTGAACACGTGTTATATTCCACCTTCTTCAGTTGTTCATCAGCTTATTCCCATCGAACCCCTCCATTTTCTTCTGGGATTGAAGTGGTTTGCATCATTTTCAATGCTGTTAAAAATGCCTTGAAATTTTAAAATTTAATTAGTCTGAGAAATATCTGGCATCTGCATCCTCTGAAGTTTCCTGCAAACATTGCACTCTCTCATGATCTCACTTCTATTCCTGTCAGCCATAGGTCCCAGGTCATTCTGGGATTACCACACTATTTATTAGGGTCACTGGCTGAATGTTGATCATTCCGGTGAGGTTATTGCTGTAGCTAATGATGTAATGTGAATTTAGACATTTCCCTCCTGACACCAACTGGTTTCACATTGGCATTACTCTTTCTTTAGCTGTCCCAAGATTGGAGAACGTGAATGTAGAACTGGAAGCAGGAGACTTGAGTATGTGCCTGAGACCCAGGAGGGGTACATTAAGAGCAGCTTCCTCAGAGGGTCCACAGTGGATGCCAAGGAATGGAAGAAAGGGCAAAAGGAGCAGGAGCAGGATGTCTCCTCTCTGTGCCCTGACTCCACTGCTGCACCAGACCCCAGGTCCCAAGCTTTTATCTGCCCCTGCCCAACTGACCAACCACTGCCTGATGCCGGTTCAACATATTGGGGCATCTGTGACTTTATACTAGTCCCCAAACCCTGTGTCTCCCCTGCCTGACAACTTGTGTTGCAGGCTTTGCTGGCCAAGAGCACTTCACCCTCCATCTTACCAGTACACATTCCTGCCTAGTCTGGAGACACCCGCACATTACTGGTGAATTCACTAGGCAGCAGCCTCAAACTGCCATTTGGGAACAGGGCCGCTCTACAACCCTGTGTCTCTAGCTGTTTGAGTTTCCAAGCACTGCCAATGCAAAATATCAGAAATAGGTTGGCTTTCATTGGAATTTATTAGGGTTCCAGCTTACAGTTCTGAGGCTGTGAAAATGTCCATATCAAGGCATCATCGAAAATGCTGTCTTAACAAAGGTCAGCTGCTGCTGGTCTCCTGCCAAGGGAAAATGTGGGGCCTGCCTGTCTCTCTCTTGCCTTCTCCTCCAAACTCACTTTCTCCCTGAGCTCAACAGTGGGCCATTAGACACAATTGCTCACACCTGTCCCTTCTCCTCTGGCCTGGATGTCTTTAGCTTCAAGCTGCTCTGTGACTCCAGCCTATGGCCTCTCCAATAGCCTCCAGGGTTTCTGTGTCTCTCCACAGTTGTTGGAGATTCTGGAGCCCTCTTACACATGGCAGGGTAAAACAGGGCAGCAGTCTTTCTCTTTGTGTTCCATGAATATAGGACTTCAGCACAATGATTGGGGTCCATCTTGGTGCCTGTAATCTAATCAGAGGCCCTTAACTAAACTAAAGCAATCTAACAAAAAGTGACCTGATCAAAATGTCCCTAATCTGAATCAAAACAAAATGTCCTACATACAAAAGGCCTAGCTGCCTAGCTGCTAGGTGATGAATCTCCACCCCAGGACAGGCTGTACAATCATTTTCAAAAATTGTTCAAGGAAATACTGAACCCAATTTTGAATTTGTAACAAGGCCGGCAGATGTAGTCCACATGACAGTAACTCAATCTGATCTTAAAGAAATGCTTATTCTAATGTTGGCTTTTGATAATGCTAACAGTGAGTGTAAAAAGGCTTTATGTCTGATAAAGGCAAATGGAAGTACTATACAGGATTATATAAAAATATGCCAAAACATTGGGCCTAATTCCTATAACATGAAACTTCTTGCAGCTATTCTAAATGGATGTAGTCCCATGATTACTAATTTAAATTGCTTTAAATGTGTGAAACCAGGTCATATGAAAAAAGATTGCCAAGCCAAAACTACTGTAAGAGCTCCGTTTAAGGGCAATAATAATCAAGACCTACTCATGTGTGTCTGAAATGCCAAAAAGGGTTACACAGGCCCAAGATATGCCATTCTAAATATCATAAAAATGGTAGTCTCATTAAAAAGTTGAGAAACTTCCAAGTGGGCCTAGCTCAAGGCCCTCAGACAAATGATATGAGCACATTTCCCAGCCTTGCTCAAATCTACCCAGTCAGCAACAGAGCAGTTCACTCCAAACTGTAACAGAACTTAAGGCAGTTACCAAAAGCATTACAGCTATTGACCCTTCCTAAGCTGAAACTAAGTTTATTACTCCTTCACTGAGTATACCTAAAATTAAGAACAGGAATTAAAGGGCCTATCCCAGAAATGTGAACTTTGAGCCTAAGTCTTCTCCTGAAGAATAGCAATCCAAAATATACATGTTAAATATCTGTATAAACTGCTAAATTAGAGCATAAATGTATTTATGCTGTTTAAGTTGTCCTGCCTGGTTGCTGATTATGAACAAAAGTGTTTCAAAGAACAAGCTTATATAATACAGGTAACACAGATTCCAGAAAAAATCTTATAATCAGTAAAATCAAAGATGTGAAACGATGGAGGGCTTGAAGACAGCCATACCACAGGAGTGAAAATTATGGGTCAAATTAGTAAGCATTATTTTTCTGTTCGTGTGTCAAAGTCCTTTTTTTATTTGTCTGTTTTTTCAGTGTCAGCATATATTTGATACTCTGGATGGTAATATTAAATTGATAAATGAAAATTATTTTAAGAGCTCTAGTCAAATGGCCAAAAATTACATCAGTGCTTAAAATAAATAAATATAGATATTAGTTTAAAATAATAAAACTGTTATACTCAAATTAAAGCATTATTCTAACAGGTGTGTTTAATGTTGATGGTAATTATATGTTGTCAGAAGTTTACATGGAAACAGTTGCCAAAACCATTGTGGTAACTTAAAAATGGAAGGTATATAGATAGTGCTTTTATTATTAAAGAAAAGAAAGTAATTTTATCCTAAGATAAAATGAGTAGTTACAAGTTAATTACCCCACAGCCCAAATAGGAAATACTAAGTTATTTTTACCTATGTCTCAAACAATACATAATAAAGAATTTGAGGTCATTTTATTCATGCTACTAAGAATCTTGAATGCTTAAGAATTCAAGATGTCTGTTGTCTGTCTGTTGTTGTTTAATCTACTACAGTTATGAATTCTGTATAATACATTTAAATACTAATCAAAACTTTAATACAATACATTGCATACTTAAGTAATTCAATAACTTGTGTATTACACGTAAATGTGTTTTATTAAATGGATATGTAAATCTCTTGCTTTGAATTTCAACAGTCCTGAAACTGAATGTATTAAAAACAACTCCAGCAAGTATTGTTCAAGGCTAAAAGTAAAGCATCATACAGAAAACTTTGTCAATCAACAAACCAATGCCTTGCTAGTTAACACTTTTCACATTTCAGGAAAAATATTGGAAATTAAAATGGTAAGCACATCAGTGATGTTTTGTAACAAATTTAAAAAGATAAAGTGCATTTCAATGGGTGCTTTATTCCTCCCTGGGGGAGCTGGCCACTTTCCCAGGGTTTGATGCATAAACCTTAAAATATACTGCACAAAGAGTGTTGTGTTCCTTCCTGAGGATGCTGGCCCCTTCCTCGGGAATTAGCAAAATACTCACAAATTGGCCTCTATAGTATCAAATTCATTAATCCTAAATTAATCAACTGCAACTCTAGTATCAGTTGCAACATCAAAACTTCCCAGCTAAAAGCTAAATATTGGTAAGTATATATATAAGACTGCTCTATTTATCTGTCATTCTGTAACTTTGTTCAATATTGTCTTAACCTTTTAATTAGTTATGTTATTTGTTTCTCACCCTAATTTTCATTATAAGCTTATTAAACTAAATATATATTTACATTTATCTTGTATCTATCCAGGACTCTAGCCAAAATAAGCCAAGTGTATCAGTGTATCCCCTGATTTAGTAAGCCTGTGAATGTATGTATACTTATCATAAAAAATTCACAGTTAAACCTCTATTTATAAATGCAACAAAAACAAAAAAGGGTGAAAGGGTGAGGTGCAAAAAGAATTATATCAAGCATTATTTACAATAAATTTTTTAAGCCAAAGATCAGAATCATATACATCAGCAGCAGAATATTTCTGAGAAAATCTGGCAAAAATGTAGAAACAAATATTAGACAACTAGTTTATTGAAAGCATAAAGATAATAATCAATGGGAAAAGGCAGAAGTTAAGTTCGGACATGGGGTCGAGGATTTGCTCTTATCATTACAGATAAAATAGACCAGCTTTGGGTCCTGTCCATACATTTGAAACCTAGACATAAACAAGTGAAGAAGCTGACACAAGAAGCAGAAAAAGTGGTAACTTCTAAAAGGCAGAAAGACACTCTAACAGTTATTCTTTTCAATCCTTACCTTGACAACCTCAGTAGTAAGTAGTGCACTGTCACATAATTATACATATTCAGCTTATATTACTAATTCACCTCTTTTGGAATTGTTGACTTGGGGGGAGAAATCCTACCCTGTTTATATTAATTAGACTTTTCATTTTCCTGGGCCCTTTGATTCTCGCCTTCCTCTAAAACCTGAGGAGAAAGGGAAATCTATTGAAAATTTAACCTTGCCTTTTCTTGAATGAACTATCTGCATAGGATCCATCGATCTATGTATACAGCCCCAAAATCATAGTACAAAGTGATAAATGGCATAAATGCCATGTTTCATCTGAGGTTGTGCTCTTTAAAAATTCCTATAGAATTGTAATGAATCAGGCCCTTATTGGGATACTGAAACAATGTAAACACAACCATAAGTTCAAAAATCATTAAGTCAACAAAAAACAATGAATGAAAGCCATTTTTGGAATTTTGGGGATGTCATAAGTGTAAATACATCACTAAATTATACTCATCTGGGAAGATTTATCCCACAACTATGGGACACTAAACTTAACAAAACAAAATTATTTGTGGAAATTATTTTTGGGAACTAGCCCAATTTTTGTATGGCAAGGCAGTAAAAATAATATTACCAGTTTAAAAAGAAAATCCACTTAATTTCTTAAAGTATGTGTACGGGATCCCATTGTTTTTATAGTTGGAAGAGTGAGTATTAATCAAACATGGATTTTCTGCAGTAATTGCTCCCTTTACACGTGTATCAAAGTCTGTTTTACAGGAGAGTTCTTTGAGCGTTTCTAATAGGACAACAGCATCGTGGAATATCGCTTTGGGTTCACATGAATCACTGCTGGCAGCCTTCCCCTGAGAACCAAATCCTTTGGCACTTTCCAAATCATTATTTTGAAAGAACCAAATGCTTAATTGGATTATTATAGCTGCTGTATTAGGGCTTATAGGTATTATTAAAGCTGCTGCTGTGGCAGAAACTGCCCTACATGAGACTATCTAAACATGATAATATGTTAGAAATTGGCCTAAAAATTCTAGTGAGCCATGGTATAATGAGGCATATATTGATGGGCAAATTAATAATAGGCTTAATGACTTAGAGATGGCTGTTACACAAATGGGAGATCAGGTATATAATCTAAATTTAAATCAAGATTTGAAGTGTGAATGGAATGAAAGTGCTTTTCACATCACTCTTCTCCCATACGATGATTCCCTTTATGAATGGGAAAAAAATTAAAAATCATTCAATAGGTCATCACACAAATTTATCTATAGAAATTACAGATTTGCAGAAAAGGATTTTGAGCATGTCTCAGAATCAACTTACTACACTTCCAGGTAGCAAATTTTGGCAATCAGTGACAGATCAATTAAATAAAATAAAACCCTTACATTGGTGGAATCAACCTCTGTACTTGATAACTTCAGTGTGGTGATCATTGGTGCTCTGGTACTCTTAACTGTATTCGGAGGTATTCACAAAGCCCTGCTCTCCCACATTAATAGGGCTGAAAAGGCCAGCCATGATAATAACTTCATTCTGCTTAAAACCCTTGAATCACAAACCCCTGTCCATGGAGCTTCGCTGGTGGCCAGGGATGGGTAAGACCTTCAGAGGAGGACAACCTAAGACAGGCACGGTCACCCTGGAAAAAAAACAAAAATGGGTGAATTGTTGGAAAAGATCCTGAGAGACAGAACATAAAGGGTTAAGCATTTAAAAAGCATGTTTGCTGGCAGAGAAATATTAGTAAATGTCTCCAAGGACAATGCATACTGCAAACATCAGTAGGAGGGGGCAGAGCAGAATGAACACACTGCTAAGATGTTATGGTCTGAATTCCCAAGGAAGATTGTCTGGGAAAACAGAAACAGGCATCACTTTCACGTACCAAGCTGAGGAACTAGTGAAGTAGTCCCTACTTTTGTTATCAGCTTTGTAGTATAAAAAGCAGCTTCAGCCTAAATAAACTTGTCTGCATTCCACATGGAGTGAGATCCCCCGATCTCAAACATTCTTTGGATCATTCATGGCACTATCTACTTCCATGGTGAATTACAACAATCTGTGTTCAATTTGTTACCACTATATTATGCATCAGAACTTGAGATTTCTCTTAGTTTATGTAAAGAAGGGCTTTCCACTTATTTCAAATTATCTTGGTTGTTTTCACTGGTTATTCAATCCATTAAATCTGTGTAAGCATTTAAAAAATTACGATTTAAAAAATAATGCTGCCCATTGCTGTAGAATTTTCAACAATGTATAATGTTTCAGTGTCTTCACCTGATTCTGATGTGGATTCAAGTTTAATAGCCACTGAACTACAGTGGCCTGCTTTCTACTTAAATCCAATTTCCTTATTATTTTAAATCAGAAATTATCCTTTCATAATTAGATGATATACTTCTAATCTCTAGTATTATAATTGGTTAGAATATTTATTTATATTCTTAACTTGTACTCCAATACTTTTCTCATATGTGATAGGGTGTGGGATGCATGAAACTAGAGAATGCATGTATTTACAAAAAGAAATGTATACCCAAAGGATCTGCCTATGCAGATAATTCTGAGGAAGGAGGAATGGGAGTTGAGTTTTGAGAAGGAATTTGGCTGTTTGCCATAACAGACATGATTTATTTTTATAATCTTTGCATGGATAATTTGGTTATAATTTAAAAGAAAATATGAAAATTATACACAATGAAATCATACAAAGTGTTTGATTTGAAGATATTGATTTGTATCTGCAACATTAGTGGTGGGAAGCACTTAATCTCACTCTTTCCAAATACAGTCACCCATAAAGGAAAAGTGCTCACTCCCCTCAGCACCCTGCCCAGCTGCCTGGACTGGTGTAGGCCTCCCACATCAAGAGTGAGCACAGACCAGGAGGAGCATGGATGCGACCATGTGAAGGGCACACTGCTCTCTACATGTGTGGGTTTGGGGTCTTTTAGCACCACGGGAGAAGACAGACTTCCTGCTGCTTACTCCCCAGTGAAGACGAGCTAGAGTGACACACATCACTAAATGAGGTTGTGAGGGCTGAGCAGGGCTTTCTCCCTCTCCTCTTTTGTGAATCCAGAACTTATGATGATGGTTTTCATTGGGGCTCTGAGAGTTTGTTACCCAAACAGGACATTCCCTCTCTGGATTGGGGGAACTGCAGTGAACATGTGTTACATTCCAGCTTCATCAGTTGTTCCTCAGCTTCTTCCCATCTGACCCCTCTGTTCTCTTCTGGGATTGAAAAGGTCTGCATCATTTTCAACACTGTTAAAAATGTGTTGGAAATTTAATATTTAATTAGTCTGAGAAATATCTGGCATCTGCTCCCTCAGAGGTTATCTACACTATCATTGCACTATCTCACAACTTCACTTCCATTCTTGTCAACCGTAGGTCCCAGGTTTTTCTGGGATTCCCATACTATTTATTAGGGTCACTGGCCTAATGTTGCTCATTCTTGTGATGTTATTGCTTTAGCCAGTGCTGTAATGTGAATTTTGATATTTCCTTCCTGACTCCAACAGGTTTCATCTTGGCATTGCTCTTTATTTAGCTGCCTCAAGATTGGAGAAGGTGAATATAGAACTGGAAGCAGGAGACCTGAGTCTGTGCCTGAGACCAAGGAGGGGTACAGTAAGAGCAGACACCTCAGAAGGTCAAGGCTGGAGGCAAAGGGAAGGGCAAAATGAGCAGGAGCAGGAAGTCTCCTCTGTGTGCCCTGACTACTCTGCTGCACCATACCCCAGGTCCCACGCATTTATTTGCATATACCCGCCTGGTACACCCAGGCCTGAGGCTGGTTCATCATACTGGGGTATCTGTGAATTTACACTAGTCCCCAAACCATGTGACTCAACTGCATGAGTCCCTGTCTGGCAGGCCTTGCTGGCCAAGAGCACTTCCCCCTCCATCTTACCAATACTCAGTCATGCGTAGTCTGGAGACTTGCACAATTTACAGGTGAATTCACTGGGCAGCAGCATCACACTGGGTTTTCGGTACAGGGCATCTCTCCAACCCTGTGTCCCTAGCTGTTTGAGTTTGCCAGCCATGGCCAATGCAAAATACCAGAAATAGGTTGGATTTTATTGGAATTTATTAGGTTAAAGCTTACACTTTTGAGGTTGTGAAAATTTCCAAATCAAGGTATCATGAAAAATGTTGTCTTAACAATGGTTAGGTGCTGCTGGACTCCTTGCAAAGCAAAATGTTGGGCCTGCCTATCTCTTTCTGCCATCTCCTCCAAACTCACTTTCTCCCTGAGCTCAGCAGTGGGCCATCAGCCAAAATTGCTTACACCTCTCCCTTCTCATCTGGCTTGGAAGTTTTCTGCTTCAAGCTGCTCCATGATTCTAGCCTCTGGCCTCTCCCTCAGCCACTCAGTGCTTCTGTGTCTCTCCACAGCTGTAGGAAATCCAGGAGCCCTCTCACACTTGGCAGTGTAAACATGGCAGCACTCTTTCTCTGTGTGTTCCATGTATATAGGACTTTAGCATGAAGATTGTGGTTCATCCTGGTGCCTTATGTCTAATCCGAGACCCTTAACTAAACTAAAGCAATCTAACAAAAAGTGACCTATTCAAAAATCCCTTTTTTTGAATCTAACCAAAATGTCCTACATATGAAAGGTTTACACACAGCAATGGGTTAGTAATAACATTTTTCCCCAGGGTCCACACAAGACTCAAATGAGGGTATTAACCCAGGATACAGTGATCAGTAGGGGTCTCCTGAGTCTGGGAGAATTAGGAAATCATGAAGCACTGGCTATAGATTGGGGGTGGCTATCATTGAGAAAATTGGGGTTCTGACCACCATTGCATGGGTGTCTCCAGTGGTCCCAAGATGAACTCAAAATTCCGTGGTTTCTCCACCAAATCTTAGCTCGAAAACCAGGTGTGTTACTCAGAGAGTTGTGCCATTATTCCCATACCCATAGCCCAAGTACACAGATTTTGCATGGAGTGTTGGGGGGCATGCAAGAAGCAGGCTGAAAAACTGAAAGCCCTTAATTTCTTCTCCAAAGAACTGATTACATTTATAACAGAATGGAGAGATTTGACCTAAAGTGTGCTCTCAAAAGCAGTGGAGATTGCCGAGGGCCTGTGATTTAATTCATCCCAATACTTCAGGAAGAAGTGAAATAAATACTTTTACAGATGAGAAAAAACTAATAAAGTTTGCTAGAAACAACTCACTTTAAACGAAATGTAAAAGAATATTCTTCAGGTGGAAAGAAAATAATCTTAGAAGGTCCAAGATTCAAGATGGATGGAAAAACAATATCTGTTAATTCAATTCATATATCTGAATGACTATTGAATAGATAAAGTAATAATGATGTCCGTGGCCTAGGACAACATTAAAGTGTTAAAATACACCGTAAAATAATATATAGCATAAGATGTGTAAATGGATATGTAGCAGTTGGATATCGTTATGACTTCCAAAAATAGATATTGGATTATGCTCATAAACTGGTCTGTTATTCTGGGCATGATTAAGTTATGATGAGGGCTTGACTGCACTAGAGTTGGTAGGGCATCGAGCCCCCCCCTTTGGTGTGTGGGGTTTCAAACATAAAAACATGGTAAATTACAGAGTTGGAGTAGATTTTGATGTTGGAGTTCTGATGAGCAAGGACAGAAGGCCCAGGGAAAAAGAGACAAGCCATTCACCTGACAGTTCACAGCTGGCCTTGTGGTGATAGGCAAAGCTTAGAGAGCCTCACAGTCTGCAGCTGGCATTGTGCAGGAAACAGAAGACCTGAGCCCAGAGAGAAGTGCAGCCCTGGAAAGAGTGGAACCCAAGAAGCCTGAATCCTGGCAAATGTCAGCAGCTCTCTTGCTCCAAGATAGGGTAACAGACTTTGAGGAAGGAAGAAATTTATGCTTTATGGCCTGGTAACTGTAAGCTTCTACCCCGAATAAATACTCTTTATAAAGACCCACATGTTTCTTGTACTTCACATCAGCACCCCTTTGGCTGACTAATACAGGATATAAAATGTTTTAAAATACATTATTTGGCTAGTCAATAACAAAAAATAAATGCAGATTTGGATAGGCAAGCAAAAGTGTTATAATTTCCTGGTAAACTTTAAAGAATATTGAATAGTGCATCTCATTCAAATAAATAGAAGAAAAATAGATTGAACAAAAATAGTCATTCCAAAACAAAGTATTCAAGATTTCCTGGGTTGCAATTTTGGCCTTTGTTCTGGGGCCATATTATTCATGCAACTTATGAAGCTGCACCTATCTTATGCTTCAGAAGCCTGAATGTTCCATTGTTGGTTTATGGGGTTTTGTTGTCCCCATCATAAACCAAGGGCTGTATCACATCCCCATTTCCTACTTATGAAGTCACCAAACTGGAAGTAATGCTCTTTTGAAGCAAGAAGAGCCATGAATGAAAGAACAAATAAAAAGGAGATATTGTTGCGCTACCCAAATTGGACGCTTAGATGATTGATATTGGATCTTTCCTCTTCTCTAATGAATGCATTCAATGCTATAAATTTCCCTCTAAGCACTGCTTTTGCTGCACACTACAAACTGTGAAGATGCATTGGACATTAAGAAGCAGTAAAAACACAAAACAAAAGGCTTGTGGGTGACGCTACATCCACATCCACAACAGTACAGACTTAAGATGAAGGCATATCATGTAAAAAATTGGGAAAATATTTTCTCTGACTGCAATCATTGTTTCCTCAAAATAACACTTTTATGAATGTAACTTCACTTTGAAGGAATTTGCATCATGCTTACCTAAGCATGAAGGAATCTATGTAAGGAAAAAAGAATGAAGATGATGAGTTTTGCCAGTTTGTCCCATAAGGTAGTCCTCCTCTTTAAGTGTAATGAGTGTGAAGTTTTCTGGAAATTCAACCTCATTAGATACCTGAGAATTAATCCTTCAGAGAATCCACTTAGAATATCATGAATTTGGGAAAGATAGGGTGACATCAAAAAACATGCAGGAGTAATGCCATGTGTATGTAAGTAATATTGGAAATCCTTCTGCCAGGGTTTAAATCTCATTAAGTATGAAATATTCCTACATTAGTTAGTATTGTAATGAACATGGGAATGCTTCAATCTGAAACAAAACCTTATGGAATGCGAGAAAAATCAAACTAGAGAGAAACCATATGAGTGTCCTGAATGTAGTCTTCTCATTACAGTCATTTTTTACTCCTCATTTTCAAAGCCACACACTGGAAAAGCATAGAAATGTAATAAGTGTGGGAAAGTTTTAAGCCTGACAGACAACCTCTTAATTCATCAGAAAATTCTTCCTGAAGAGAAATCATATATATGTGGGAAAGCTTTAATTCAAAATTCAAATCTCAGATAAAAGTGATTTCCTACTGCAAAGATACCCTATGTATGTAAGGCATGGGAAAAAGCGTTTAGGTACAAATCATATCTCATAGACCATGAAAAAACCCATAGTGGATGGGAAAAAATGAATGTAAAGAATGCAGAAAAGACTTAAGCCAAGAGCTATAGTTCATTAAATATCAGAGCATTCATTCCGGAGAATAACCCTATAGATGCAGTGAATGTGGAAGAGCCTTCAACCAGAAGGAAAACATCATTAGCCATCTGGAAATACATACTGGAGAGAAACCCTATGAATGTGATGGACGTGGGAAAGCTTTCATTCAGAAATCAAGCCTCATTACACACAAGAGAAGACAAACTGGAGAGAAACCCAAAAATGAAAGGAATATATGAAAGCCTTCAGTAGCAAATCAAATCTCATTGATCATGAGAAAATTCAAAGGGGAGGGAAACACTATATATGTAAGGAATATGGAATAGCCTACAGTCAGAAGCAGTATCTCATTATACATTGCAACATTCATACTGGAAAGAAACCCTGAGAATGTCATGAATGTGAATCTCCAAAGAATCTCCACTTCCACTCTGTGTAACTTGTTTCCATTCTTTTAAGGAAGTGGCTGTGACCTTGCAGTTTAGGATGTCTTTCTCCTTTTGTAAAAGCGCACTTACAGTTTGTTCTGAGATCTGCTTCTCCAACGTCTTCTTCCATACTCATCTGTGTTCAATTTGTTACCATTAATTTATGCATTAGACCCCGAGATTTCTCTTAGTTTATGTAAAGATGGACTTTCCACTTATTTCAAATTATCCTGGTTATTTCCACTGGTTCTTCAATCCATTACATTCTGGGTAGGCATTTTAAAAATTACCATTTTAAAAATAATGCTGCCCATTTTTGTAGCATTTTCTTATAAGGAACCAAAATCATTTATATTTTTTTCATTTTCTTCACCTGATTCTGATGTGGATTCCAGTTTAACAGTCACTGAACTTCAGTGGCCTGCTTTCTACTTAACTCCAATTTTCCTTCTTGTTTTAAATCAGAAATGATTCTTTCATAATTAGACAATATACTTATAATCTCAAGTATTTTAGGAAGTTACAAAATTTATGATATTCTTAAGCTGTTCTCCAAAATTTTTCTAATATGTGATAGGGTGTGGGATGGATGAAACTAGAGAATGCATGTATTTATGATCAGAAATTTGTACTCAAAAGAACCTGCCAATGCAGATAATTCTGAGGAAGTAGGAATGTGTTTGAGGCTAGAGAAGGAATTTGACTGTTTGCCATAAGAGACATAATTTATTTTTATACTCTTTGCATGGATAATTTGGTTATAATTTAAAAGAAATTATGAAAATAGTACACAATGAAATCATTCAAAGTGGTTGATTTGAAGGTAGTGATTTGTATCTGCAATATTACTGGGTGTGGGGGCACTTCCTCTCAATCTTTGCAAACATAATCACCCATAAAGGAAAAGTGCTCACTCCCCTTGGCACCCTCCCCAGCTGCCTGGACAGATGGAGGCCTCCCTCAGCAGGAGTCAGCACAGAGCATGAGGAACATGGATGCGACCGTGTGAAGGCCACCGTGCTCTCTACGCGTGTCCAGTTAGTGGGCTGTTAGCATCACAGGAAAAGACAAACTTCCTGCTGCTTACTCCCCAGTTTAGACCTGCTAGAGTGACTCACATCACTAACTGAGGCTGTGAGTGCTGAGCAGGGATTTCTCCCTGTCCTCCTTTTTGGATCCAGAACCTATGATGATTGTTTTCATTGGGGCACTGAGAGTTTGGTTCCCTCTGGCTTGGGGTAACTGCAGTGAACATGTGTTACATTCCAGCGTCTTCGGGTGTTCATCAGCTCCTTCCCATCCAACCCCTTCATTCTCTTCTGGGATTGAAGAGGTCTGCATCATTTTCAACATTGTTAAAAATGTGTTGAATATTTAATATTTAATTAGTCTGAGAAATATCTGGCATCTGCACCCTCTGAGGTTTTCTGTAAACTTTGCACAGTCTCACAACATCACTTCTGTTCTTGTAAGTCCTAGGTCCCAGAACTTTCTGGGATTCTTGTACTATTTATTAGGGTCACTGGCATAATATTTCTCATTCTGGTGGTGTTATTGCTGTAGCCAATGCTGTAATGTGAATTTTGACATTTACTTCCTGACACCAACATGGTTCATCTTGGCATTGCTCTTTCTTTAGCTGCCCCAAGATTGGAGAAGGTGAATGTAGAACTGGACCAGGTGACCTGAGTCTGTACCTGAGACTCAGGAGGGGTACAGTAAGAGTAGCTTCCTGAGAGGGTCCAAGCTGGAGGTCAAGGGAAGTATTGAAGGGCAAAAAGGAGCAGGAGAAGGAAGACTCCTCTCTGTATCCTGACTCCTCTGCTGCACCAGACCCCAGGTCCCATACTTTTATCTGCACCTGCCCACCTGCCCAACTGCTGCCTGAGGCATGTACATCATACTGGGGCATCTGTAACTTTATACTACTCCTGAAACCCTGTGACACCCCTGCCCTACTCCCTGTCTTGCAGGCCTTCCTGCAAGAGCACTTGCCCCTCTGTCTTATCTGTACTCATTTCTGCCTAGTCCTGAGGTACCCACAGTTTACAGGTGAAATCACTGTGCAGCAGCATCACACTGCTGTTTGGGAACAGGACAGCTCTCCAAACCTGTGTTCTCAGTTGTTTGAGTTTCCCCAGTGCTGCAAATGCAAAATACCAGAAATAGGTTCGCTTTTATTGGAATTTATTAGGCTTAACGCTTACAGTTCTGAGGGTGTGAAAATGTCCAAATCAAGTCATCATCTAAAATGCTGTCTTAGCAAGGGTCAGCTGCTGGAGGAATCCTGCCAAGGCAAAATGTTGGGCCTGCCTGTCTCTCTCTACCTTCTCCTCAAAACTCACTTTCTCCCAGAGATCAACAGGGGGTCATCAGATACAATTGCTCACACTTCTTCCTTCTCCTATGGCCTGGATGTCTTCAGATTCAAGCTGCAGCATGACTCCAGCTTCTGGCCTCTCCCTCAGCCTCTCAGTATTTCTGTGTCTCTCCACAGCTTAGGAGATCCTGGAGAGCTCTCCCACATGGCAGGTAAACATGGCACACTCTTTCTCTGTGTGTTCCATGTATGTAGGAGCTGAGCACAATGATTGAGGTTCATCCTGGTGCCTGAAAACTAATCAGCAAGCCTTAACTAAACTAAAGCATTCTAACAAAGTGTTTCCTAATCAAAATTTCCCTTATCTGAATCTAACCAAAATGTCCTACATACAAAAGGCTTAATCACACAGCAATAGGTTAGTAAGAACGTACTTCATGGGGTCCACACAAGACTCAAATTATGGCATTAGTCCAGGACACAGGGATCAGGAAGGGTCTCCTAAATCTGGGAGAAATGGGAACTCAAGAAGGAGTGGCTGTACTTTGGGTGTGACAATCATTGAGCAAAATGGGGTGCTGATCACCATTGCACTGGTCCCTAGAAAGGTCCCAAGAAGAACTCAATATACTGTGCATACTCCACCAAATCATAGCTCCAAAATTATGTGTGTAACTCAGAGACGTGTGCCATCATTCCCATCCCCAAAGCCACAGGACACCGATTTTGCCTTGGGGGAGGGTGGGTTGTGGCACGAAGCAGACTGTAAAACTGAAAGCCTCAAATTTCTTCTCTAAAGAACTGATTACATTTACAGCAGAATGGAGAAATTCAAAGCTAAGGATGCTCTCAAATGCTGTGGAAATGGTGGAGGGCCTGAGATTTAATTCATCTTAATGCTTCAGGAAGAAGTAAAATAAATACTTTTACAGATGAATAAAAACTAATAAAGTTTGCTAGCAGCAAGTCACTTTAAAAGAAATGTAAAAGAATATTCTTCAGGGAGAAAAAATTATTTTCAGAAGGTTCAAGCTTCAGGATGGAATGAAGAACAATATCTGTTAAATAAATTCATATACCTAAATGACTATTGAATTGATAAAGTAATAATGATATCTGTGGCCTAGGACATCAATAAAGTGTTCAAATACACCATAAAATAATATACAGCATAAGATGTGTAACTGGATATGTAGCAGTTTGATATCATTATGAATTCCAAAAAAATTTATGGGATGATGCTTGTAAATTGGTCTATTAATCTGGACATGATTAAGTTATGATAAGGGCATTGAATGGGCCACAGTCCATAGGAGGTTTGAGCCCTGCCCATTGGTGGGTGGGGTCTCAAACATAAAAAGGCATGGCAATGGACAGAGTTGGAGTAGTTTTTGATGTTGGAGTTCTGATGAGCAAGGACAGAAGGCCCTGGGGTAAAGAGACAAGCTATTCACCTGACAGTTAATAGATGGCCTTGTGGAGAGAGGCAAAGCTTAGAGACCCTTGTAGTCTACAGCTGATCTTGAGGAGGAAACAGAGGAGCTGAGCCCAGGAAGAAACACAGCCCTGGGAAGAGAGGAACCCAATAAACCTGAACCCTGGCAAATGTCGGCAGCTGTCTTGCTCCAAGACAATGTAACAGATTTTGATTAAGGAAGAAAATTATGCTTTATGGCCTGGTGACTGGAAGATTCTACCCCAAATAAATAACCTTTATAAAGACCAAGAGATTTTTGATATTTTGCATCAACACGCCTTTGGCTGACTAATACAGGTTATAAAATGTTTTAAAATACATTATTTGGCAAGTCAATAACAAATAATAAGTGCAGATTTAGGAAGGCAAGTGAAAGCGTTTTAATTTCCATTGTAAAATTTACAGAATATTACATAGTGAATCTCATCCAAATAAATAGAAGGAAAAAAAAATGAATAAAAATAGTCAGTCCAAAATAAAGTGTTCGGGGTTTCCATTTTGGCCTTTGTTCTGGGACCACCTTACTCGTGCATCTTTGGAAGCTGCACGTTTCTTATTTTTCAGAACGCTGAATGTTCCAGGGGTGATTTATGGGGAGTTGTTTTTTTCCCATCATTAATCAAGTGTTTTATCACTTCCCCATTTCCTAGTTATGAAGTCACCAAACTGTATGTGATGCCCATTTGAAATAAGAATATCCATGAATGTTAGAATAAAAATGGTATATTTTTGCAATTCCCAAATTGGACATTTAGGTGATTGATATTGGATCTTTCCTCTTTTCTGATGAATGCATTCAATGCTATAATTTCCCTCTAAACACTGCTTTTGCTGCACCTCACAAACTATGAAGAAGCATAGAACATTAAGAAGTAGAAAGAACCTCATAACAAAAGGCTTGTGAGTGAAGCTATATCCACTTCCAAAACAGTACAGACTTAAGATGAATGTGAGAATGTAAGAAAGTTTGGAAAATCTTTGCTGTGACCACAAGCAATGTTGCCTCAAAATAACACTTCTATGAATTTAACTTCACTTTAAAGGAATATGCATAATGCTTACATAAGCATTAGGGAATCTATGTAAGGAGAAAAGAATGAAGGCAATGAGTTTTACCAGTTTGCACCACATGGTAGTCCTCCCCTATAAATGAAATGTGTGTGAAGTTTTCTTGGAAATTCAAACTCCTGAGATACCTGAAAACTAATCCTTCAGAGAAACCATTTGGGATTTCATGAATTTGGAAAAGCTAGAGTTACATAAAGGAAACATGCAGGAGTAAAACCCTGTGTATGAAAGTAATATTGGAAATTCTTCAGCCAGGCATTAAATCTCATTGAGCATGAAATATTCATACATTAGTTAGTATTGTAATGAACATGGGAATGCTTCCATCTGAAATAAAACTCATGGAATATGAGAATATTCAAACTAGAGAGAAACCACATGAGTGTCCTGAATGTAGTCTGCTCTTTACAGTCATTTTTTACCCTTCATTTAAAAAGTCATACATGGGAACAAGCATAGAAATGTAATAGTTGTGGGAAATTTTTCAACTTGACAGAAAACCTGTTTATTCATCAGAAAATTCTTACTGAAGAGAAATCATATATATGTGGGAAAGCTTTAATTCAAATGTCAAATCTCAGATACAAGAGATTTCCTATTGTAAAGAAACTCTATGCATGTAAGGCATGTGAAAAAGCCTTTAGATAAAAATCATATCTCACAAAACATAAAAATACACATAGTGAACAGAAACAAAATTAATGTATAGAATGCAGAAAACCTTCAGCAAAAGCAACAGTTCATTAAGCATCAGAACATTCATTCTGGAGAAAAACCCTATATATGCAATGCATGTGGAACAACCTTCAATCGGAAGGAAAATCTCATTAACCATCTGAGAATACATACTAAAGTGAAACCCTGTGAATGTAATGAAATGTGAATCTCCAAAGAATCTCCACCTCCAGTCTCTGCAACTTTTGCCAATCTTTTAAGGAAGTGGATGTGCTTGGTGCAATTCAAGATGTCTTTCTTCTCTTGGAAAAGTGCACTTGCAGTTTGTTCTGAGATCTGCTCGTCCACATATTCTTCCACACTCATCTATGTTCAATTTGTTACTACTAATTTATCCATCAGTACTCGAGACTTCTCTTAATTTATGTAAACATGGGCTTTCCACTGATTTCAAATCATCCTGGTTGTTTTCACTGGTTCTTCAATCCATTACATTCTGGATAAGCATTTAAAAAATTACCATTTTAAAAATAATGCCTCCCATTTTTGTAGCATTTTCTTATAAGGCACCCCAACCATTGATATTTTTTTTCAGTTTCTTCACCTGATTCTGATGTGGATTCAAGTTTAAAAGCTGCTGAACTACACTGACCTGCTTTCTATTTTACTCCAATTTTCCTTGTAATTTTAAATCATAAATGATCCTTTCATAATTAGATGATATACTTCTAATCTCAAGGGTTTTAAGTAGTTAGAAATTTTATGTATATTCTTAACCTGTACTCCAATACTTTTCTCATATGTGATAGGGTGTTGGATTGATGAAAGTAGAGAATGCATGTATTTACAAACAGAAATGTGTACTGAAAAGAATCTGCCAATGCAGATAATTCTGAAGAAGGAAGAATGGGGTTTGAGGCTAGAGAAGAAATTTGACTGTGTGCCATAACAGACATAAATAAATTTTATAGTCTTTGCATGGATAATTTTGTTATAATTTAAATGAAATTATGAAAATTTTACACAATGAAATCATTCAAAGTGGTTGGTTTGAATATATTGATTTGCATCTGCAGCATTATTGGAGTGGGGGTTACTTCTCCTCACCCTTTGCTAATAGAGTCCCCTCTTAAGGAAAAGTGCTCATTACCTTCAGCTCTCTCCCCAGCTGCCTGAACAGGTGGATGCCTCCCACAGCAAGAGTGAGCATGGAGCACAAGGAGCGTGGACACGACCATGTGAAGGCCACACTGCTATCTACACGTGCCCTATTAGAAGGTTGTTACCACCAAAGTAGAAGATAGACTTCCTGCTGCTTACTCCCCATTGAAGATATGCTAGAGTGACTCATGTCACTAACTGAGACTGTGAGTGTTGAGCAGGGCTTCCTCCCTGTTCTCCTTTGTGGATCAAGAACCTATGATGATGGTTTTCATTGGGGCCCTTTGAGTTTGGTTCCCAAACACGACACTCCCACTCTGGCTTGAGGAAACTGCAGTGAACACGTGTTTCTTTCCAGCTACTTCAGGTTTTCATCAGCTTATTCCCATTCAACCCCTCTGTTATCTACTAGGATTGAAGAAGTCTGCATCATTTTCAACTCTGTTCAAAATGTGTTGAAAATTTTACATTTAATTATTCTGAGAAGTATCTGGTATAAGCACCCTCTGAGGTTTTCTGCAAACATGGCACTATCTCACAACATCACTTCTATTCTTGTCTGCCCTAGGTCCAAGGACTTTCTGGGATTCCTATATTGTTCATTTGGGTCACTGGCCTAATGTTGCTGGTTCTGGTGATGTTATTGCTGTAGCTAATGCTGTAATGTGAATTTTGCCATTTCCTTCCAGACACCAACAGGTTTCATCTTGGCATTGAACTTTCTTTAGCTGATGCAAGATTGGAGAAGATGAATGTAGAAATGGAAGAAGAAGGCCTGAGTCTGTGCCTGAGACCCAGGAGGAGGAATGTAAGAGCAACCTCCTCAGATGGTCAATGCTGGAGGTCAAGGAAAGGAGGGGAGGGCAAAAGGAGTAGGAGCAGGAAGTCTCCTCTCTGTTCCTTGACTCCTCTTCTGCACCAGACACCAGGACCCATGCTTTTATAAGCCCTTGCCTTCCTGGCCAACCCCTGTCTGAGGCAGGTACATCATACTGGGACATCTGGTACTTTAGACAAGTACCCAAACCATGTGACTCCTCTGCCTGAATCCCTGTCCTATAGGCCTTACTGGCCAAGAGCACTTCCCCTTCTATCTTTCCAGTACTCATTCCTGCCTAGTCTGGAGATACCCACAGATTACAGGTGAATTCCCTGGGCAGCAGCATCACACAACCATTTGGGAACAGGGTACTCTCCAATCCTGTGTCCCAGCTGTTTGAGCTTGCCAAGCATTGCCATAGCAATATATCAGAAAGAGGTTAGCTTTTATTGAAATTTATTAGGGTTAAAGCTTACAGTTCTGAGGCTGTGAAAATGTCCAAATCAAGGCATCATCAAAAATGCTCTCTTAACATAGGACTGCTGCTCCAGGTTTTCAGCCAAGACAAAATGTTGGGCCGGCCTGTCTCCCTCTGCATTCTCATCCAAACTCACTTTCACTCTGAGCTCAGCAGTGGGCTATCAGACACAATTGCTCACACCTCTCCATTCTCCTCTGGCCTGGATGTCTTCAGCTTCAAGATGCTCCATGATTCTAGACTCTGGCCTCTCCCTCAGACACTCAGGGTTTCTGTGTCTCTCCACAGCTGTAGGAGATCCTGGAGCCCTCTCTCACATGGCAGGGTAAACATGGCAGAAATCTCTCTTTGTTTTCCATGTATGTAAGACTTCAACACAATGATTGGGGTCCATCCTGGTGCCTGAAATCTAATCTGAGGTGCTTAACTAAACTAAAACAATCTAAGAAAAAATGACCTAATCAAAAAGTCCCTTATCTGAATCTAACAAAAATGTCCTACATACAAAATCTTATACACACAGCAATGGGTCAGTGAGAACTTACTTCTCTGGGGATCACACAAGACTCAAACGAGGGCATTAGCCCATGACACAGGGATTAGGAGACATCTCTTAAGTCCAGGATAAATGGGAACTCATGAAGCAGAGGCTGTACTTTGGGTGTGGCCATCATTGAGCAAAATCGGGTGCTGACCACCATTACACTGGTCCCTAGAATGGTCCCAAGAAGAACTCAATATACTGTGCTTTCCCCACCAAATATTAGCTCCAAAATCAGGTATGTAACATGAGAAATTTGCCATTATTCCCATCCCCAGAGCCACAGTGCACAGATTTTGCATGGGTGGTGGGGGGGCAGGAAGCAGGCTGTAAAACTGAAAGCCCCTAATTTCTTCTCCAAAGAACTGATTACATTTACAACAGAATGGAGAAATTCAACCCTAATGGTGCTCTCAAAAACAGTGGAGATCGTTGAGGGCCTGAGATTTAATTCATTTCAATCCTTCAGGAAGAAGTGAAATACATACTTTTACAGATGAGTAAAATCTAATAAAGTCATGACTTCCATGAAGATGGCAGACTAGTAAGACATGGGAATCTCTTCTCCAGAAAAATAGCTAGAGAACAGGGTTAACCACCAAGAAATAGATCTTCTAGGGTTTATGAAAGCAGATGCAGTCTGCACACCACCCAGAAGAGAGTTGGACAAAGCAGGGAATTTGCAATGACAGAACCAGAACTGTGGGTTGTAACCAGCAGCTGCTGCTGCTGCTGGCATACTTCACCACACTCTTTAGAATTCTCGGGCCTCTGGGCTTGTGATTACAGACAAAGGTTACTCCAGGGATCTACCACTTCTGGAAAGGGGAGAGAGAGGGACACAGCCTTAGATTGACTCAGGTTCTGACCTGCAAATTTGGGCTCTGGAACCCCATGGAACCTTCCACAAGGTGGTTTGCCCTGGGAGCCTAGGAAGGACTGGAGAAACCCATCCTTACTACTTCCCTCTCTTCTAGCCTGGACTAATAGTTGAGGACTCCACAGGAGAGGGGAGAGAGACCTTGGGTCTGACCAAGCTTTTGACTCACAGGTTTGGTCTGCCTGTCCCGAGAGCCCTTCCAGGCTGGGTGGGGATGTGCCATTGTTTGCCTTGGAGCCTGCAAGGAGATAAAGGTATTCAAACCTCCAAATCTCCTCCACTAATAACAGGGATTGATTGTTGAGGACTCAGAGGGGAGAGTAAATATTTCCTGGCTGGGAAAAGGGAGGGGGCTACCAGAGAAGACTGGAGAATTGTCTCATAAAGTTTGAATTACGAGGCTCTTAGTCCCCAGACAGGAAGCTCTCCATATTGATCTGGTCTGTGTCACAACAAATACACTCCGACCAGGTATTGAATTGAGTGCTGCCAATGACCTCCATTTCTGGACACAACAGGGAAGTACACATAAAAAAATTCATAAGTAGGAGATGATTTTCCTGGCCTCTATAGACTTACCTGCCTAAAGCCCTAGGAAAGAAACTTATAACCAATTACTGGGTCCAGTGCCCAGTTTTGAGCAAGCAGCAGGACAATTCTAACAATCAAGGTTGGGCCAAAAATCAAGGAGCTGTGGCAACTCACAGCCTCATACCACTAAAACCCTATGAAAGAGAGAGCTAGAGCATCTAAGTAAAATACAACTTAACCAGATGCCTAAACATGAGCAAAAAATTATGAGCCATACTAAGAAAATAGAAGATATGGCTCAAGAAAAGGAATACATCAAAGTCCCAAAGGAGATGCAGAATTTAAGAGAACTAATCAGTGAGATGAGAACAAATTTCCAAAATCAAATTAATGAGATGAAAGACAATATAGTTAAAGAGACAAATGACATCAAGAAGATATTGAGCAAATGCAAAGAAGAATTTGAAATCCTGAATGGAAAAGTAACGGAGTTCAGGGGAATGAAAGACACAATAGGTGAAGTAAAAAACACATTTGAGGTATAGAAAAGCAGCCTCGAAATGATAGAAGAAAGAATAAGTGATACCGAAGACTGAGCAGCTAAAATTGAAGACAGAAAAGTACAGAGAGAGAAAAGAACGGAAAAAATTGAGCAGGGGCTCAGAGAGTTGAATGACAACACAAAACACAACAACATATGTGTCATGGGAGTTCCAGAAGTGGAAGAAAAAGGAAAAGGGGCAGAAAGAGTATTTGAGGAAATAATAGCTGAAAATTTCCCAACTCTCACAAAAGAAATGAACTTACATGTCCAAGAAGCACACCATACCCCAATGAGAATAAATCCTAATAGGCCTATGCCAAGGCACATACTATTTAGAATGTCAAATGTAAAAGATAAAAGATAAAGAGAAAATTTTCAGAGCAGTAAGAAGGAAGCAAATGATCATGTACAAAGGATGTACAGTAAAACTTAATGCAGATTTCCCTTCAGAAACAATGGAGGTGAGAAGACAGTGGTATGATACAATAAGGAAACTGAAAGAGAAAAACTGCCAGCCGAGAATTCTTTATTTATTTATTTTTTTTATTATGGGTAAAAATCAAAATTCTCACAATACATACAAACATTTGTAAAATGATATATAAATATATATGCATATATGTGTATTTGCTTACAAAAATGTTATTTTATATATATATATATACATATATTTTAAGAGGTGCTTAGATTACCTAAAATATTATACGGAACCCACTCGGATTCCCATGTTGCCCACCTCCCACACCTCCCACCACATCCAACACAAACATCTCCCATAGTGTGGCCCACCAACCTCAATGAACTTACACCTCCTGGAGCCTTGCCACCAACCATAGACCACAGTTCACACTGTAGACCACACTCTCTCCCACTCAGTTCTGAGTGGTGTGTGCTGATTTAAAATGGCCTACATCCATTGCCACAACAGTACTCAGGACAACCTCCAACTCCCAAAGAAGCCCC